>CM053036.1:129626247-129986059 GCA_028564925.1 Lithobates sylvaticus | reverse complement strand
TTACGAATGTACGAATCGTTACGAATACGAACACCGACGACTTACGAATGTACGAATCATTACGAATCCGAACAACGACGACTTACGAATGTACGAATCGTTACGAATCGACGGAAACGAAAAAAACGAAACGAAAAAAAACGAATTTTTTTCGGAAACGAAAAAACGAAACGAAAATAAACAAATTTTTTTGTTGTGCACATGTCTAGTTACCAGTATGAGAGATTGAGAGCTATAACACCAAATTTAACACACCTGCTCGTCATTCACACCTGATACCGTGTAACACTAACTAGTCACATAACTCAGTTGGAAACATTTTCCCTTAGGGGCGTACCAACTTTTGTTGCCAGCGGTTTAGACATTATTGGATGTGTGTTGAGTTATTTTGAGGGGAGAGAAAATTCACACTGTTATACAAGCTGTACACTCACTACTTTATATTGTAACAAAGTGTAATTTCTTCAGTGTTTTCACATGA
Organism: Lithobates sylvaticus; assembly: GCA_028564925.1. Classification (NCBI taxonomy): domain Eukaryota; kingdom Metazoa; phylum Chordata; class Amphibia; order Anura; family Ranidae; genus Lithobates; species Lithobates sylvaticus. Next base: position 129,985,578 of record CM053036.1, on the reverse strand, counting down.
AAAAAATGTGAGGGGTGTACTCACTTTTGTGAGATACTGTACATACGCATGGTCAGCCTGTTGTGGGAGATGTTGTCGGGTGGAAGAACTAGTGATGGAGTGTTAGGCTGTCGTGGCCCTGTGGAAGCCCCCTTTCTGGCGGGGGGGGGGGGGTGTGACTCTGAATCTGGAGCCCGAGAGCTGGGAAGGAACCCCTTCATACAAAAGCTATCTCGGGGGGTCCTGAACAGGAGCAGGAAGAGGACAGCGGGAAGCATTGCTGGGCAAGTCACTAGTAGGGATCCATTTCGGGGTCAATGAGTGACAGGAACAGGGTGGATATCTGGAAGAGACATGCCAGGATTGGATGTGAGGCCAGAGGGAGAGACTGTGATGTCGCTGGAGTCAAGTTGCTGAAGCCAGGAGGGTTGGCAGAACTTGCACAGGACTTACTGGGAACAGTAGTCCACCAGGATTCAGTTAGCACAAAAGTACTTCTTGTTATCGCTATTGGTTGCTACACCAAAGGGGCCTGCAGACCCCTGCCAGCAAATAGCAGCTATTGAACAGTTAGGACTTATTCAGAGTGAGGCTTAACCATGTGATAACTGTGACAGGATTCTAGGATTGCGCAGTAGAGAAAGTGGAGTTGACTCAAGTGATGTGCTACAGGGGTAAGGAGCTTTAGAGACTGCCAATATAGATCCAAAATCTTTTGTTCAAATTACAAGATCAATTATCTGGGCATCCCATGTCCCTTTTCCCAATCCAAGTTAAATCCCCTAAATAAAAACAACAAAAACAAGCTGAAGGACTGTTCATTGTCTGGAGATGTATGACTGGAAGTGAATGCTTAGCTAAGCAGGGTAACTAGTGGAACTACTACACTCAGCGACCCCACGGGGGCACCGCTACATATTTTTTAATGGGTATTGTCAGTCTTCCCAAGGGGGCTAAACTGCTAGTAAAATTAACAAATAGATGGAGTTTGCATGTTCTCACTGTGCCTGAATGGGTTTCCTCCAGATACTTCGTTTCCTCCCACACTCCAAAGACATGCTGGTGAGTTAATTGGATCCTGTCTAAATTGGCCCTAGTATGTGTATGTATGAATGTGAGTTCGGAACCTTAGATTGTAAGCTCGTTGAGGGCAGGGACTGATGTGAATGTACAATATATATGTAAAGTACTGCATAAATTGACAGCGCTAAATAGTACCTTTAAGTACCTTTAATAAATAAATAAACTTTTTGAATATACTGTAAATAAACAACATATTATGAGTGATCGTTTTTTCTTCTTAACTACATTATCTTCTGCACCTTTGCCAAAATGACAATGCCATACATTTTTCTGAAGTTGAATGCAAAGAAAATGCGCTAGAAATCACTGTATTCTGTCTTCGAAACCCACCTGTGCCACTGTCTACACTTCATGCTGCAGAACCAGTCTACTGTTTTGCACCTAGGTTAGGGTGACCAGAAGTCCCTGGTTTCCGGGGACAGTCCCCGGATTGAGGACACTGTCCCCGGAGCCCGACTGTCCCTGGTTTTGTCCCCGGATTCAGGGACGATCCTGGCAGGTGCACCGCGAGCTGGTGCGGGGGAGGGGGGGCGCACACTGGTGATGTCTATCATATGAGGCGGGACTTCGCCTGAGGACAGTGGCCGCATGGGGTAAACAGGAGATCCCTAAACTGTTTAATCCATCTCCTCTCCTCGCTCGCTATGCACTGATCACAGGTAAGGCTGGGCTGCTGGGCACTGAACAGGTTGTGCTTTAAAATGCATGGTTTTCCCTTTTGTGAAAAAGAATATAATGACGCTATGGGGTTGGGCTGGTATAATAATGCTATGGGGCTGGTATGAAATGATTTTTAGAAATAACGTATATATTATACAATCATTCTATAAACAGATACCACATATACTGCATATATCATTTGAGGAAAATATGCTTATAAAATAGTTTACCATTTGCCAAAAAAAAAAAATGTCCCGGATTTCATTTTAAAAATCTGGTCACCTTAACCTAGGTCCTATACATGATTCCTGTTCATCTGTGTAAGGGCTTTCTAAATCCCCAGGAAACGTCAATAAGTCTTTTCAAGGCACATGTGTAGATGTTCTTGTACCCATCCCCTCCACCGGCTAGTGAGAAATGCTGCTGGAAACTTTCTTTAAAATCCTCTAAAATCATGTCCTGGAAAACAATCCAAACTGCTTAGTGCACTAGGGAGTTGTCTGAGCAAAGACCTTTCTGAGTATCTGTTTCCAGGCTCCTGTACCTGTGATCTCTAGTGCTGATTATCTGCTGTTTCCCGACAATCCTTGTTATCAGCCATTGCTAACCTTTTGCCTGTTTTTTTTTTTTTTTGTTGATCCTCGTTATCCATCTTCCCTGACTTCCCTGACTTTTTGCCTGACTGTTTGACTACTACTTTGCCTGCTGATTTTATACCATGCTTCATTTCTTTCTGCTTTCAGTTACCTGTTTGGTTGTAACCAAGGGCTGAAACCTGGGAGCCATCCTCAGCAAGGTACATAAACCTTGCAGGTGGCTCTGATGAACACTTCCTTGCTTAGGGCCACTTTTGGGGTCTATTTAGGGCCTTCATTCACCGGGGGCCCAAATCCACCACATGGAATTCATAAAAAAGTGAACCAGCATTATGGTGACTATGTGGATAGCATTCTTACATTGCAGAGTTGGAATGATGAGTTTAGTTTGCACTATGAATGCTATTTTTACGTTTGCACCATACTTGTATGTTTTCCTGTCCAAAGTACACTTGTAGGTTAACTAACATCCAAACAAACTAGACCTAGAGAGTGTATCAGGGACATCAGACTGTAAACTGTTTTTCAGAAATATTGACTGGTGCAAATGTTGTTATGTAAGGGAAGGGCTTTTGTATTTGATATTTGTATTTGACAATTGATAGTCCAGTATATTTACTTTTTTACTTTTCATTGCAATGGGAGATGAAGGCGCTATAATAATAATAATACCAAAAAATGAATAGCAATAATGCACCATGTGATGAGCTTAAAGTACACTCAAACGCAGGGTCCTCTTATTAAATCAGGCATAATTCCTCCATGTATGAGTGCTGCATAAATGTGTAAAAAAAAATCATGTGTCGAAAAACAATGGTAAAATATATATTTACCTTTTCATTACATCCATCAAGATCCTAGGAATGCTGAGTATCCCTGACCTTGCAGGAAGATACTCCAGCACAGTGCAAAAGTATCTTCTGGCATTATTTTTTTTATAAAACAAATTGTTCCTTTATTGAAACATTGACATGGTACAAACACAACAGCGCTTAATGGAATGAATTAGTGCATACAATTACAATAGCAAAAACATACTGTCAATTTGGAAGCGTACAGGTTATCCAATTCTTCATATACATCTGAACAGAGTCCCAGTACACGTACAGAGTCACTCAATGCATCAAACAAGATAGGGTATAGCAGCCACCCCGGTACCTCAGCTCAAGTAGATCAGCAGATGAAATATCCACAGCTAAGCCGCCCATTGCTGCTATACCCTATCCCACGTCCTAGGGCAATTTCTACTAATATAAGTCAGCTTGTACAAGGGAAGAACAGCGTTTATGGAATTTTCCCATAAAACCAAGGAGGGAAGGGAATGAGCATTCCATTTAAGTATACTTTCTCTCTTAGCATAATATAACATAAGGGTATTAAAAGTTGTGTGCATCTAGGCCGCCGCTCATCCTCTGAAATATCCAACAATGTCAGAGTAGGAGAAACCGGTAGGATCAGCTTATGACGGAAATTAATTAGCTCAAACACCTCCATGCAAAACATGTGGAAGTACATACCCGTATCTGTCAAACAGGGGGGGCAATTTAGCAATCTCTGAGGATAGATCCAATGTACTGTAACTGTTGGGGAGTATAGAACACCCTATACAAAAATTTGGTCTGAATTTACTTTTCTCAGGAGGCAAATATTATTTTTTTTGTCTTCAAAACAGTCCTCCCAGTCTTCTCTCTCAAGGTCAGGCAGGTCTGTCTTCCATATCTCCCATAGCTTGTACATCTTGGGGGAGTCCACATTAAGCAGAGCCAGGTAAAGGGAGGACAGTGGCTTTTAGAAAGGCTCCTGGGCTAGCAGCTCCTCAATAGGATCCATAGCTAAAGACGGAGGAGTAGCAAATTGAGCCCGGGCAACGTGGCGTAATTGGAGGTAATGGAAGTACATTCATCGTGGTAATCTGAATCTGTTTTGGAGGTTGGGAAAGGGGATCAGAGAACCTATTACGAAACATGTCTCGTAGAGTTTTAACACCAAAGAGGGCCCACAGTTGGGAATCAAGCAGAAGGTGGAAATGTAAGAGGTTAAAGTTATCCCAAAGAGGGCAATATGGAGACCAATAATCTGGTCAAAAAAATCTCCCCCTAGCCACTGTCCAAACCCAAAGTGCTGTCTTAGTGGGGTGTGGAAGACTGGAATATGCCCAGGCCCCCCTATACACCAGATTGCCAAGCTCCTGAAGGTACCCTAATAGGACAGCCTCCCCGGGAGTGCACAAACCACCAAGAGACAGTAACAAGAACAGCTGCCCAGTAATAAACTCGGTAGTCAGGTAATACCAGTCCTCCACTCTGCATGGGGAGATGTAAAGTGAACTTAGCTAAACGAGGATGGGCATCCCCCATATAAACAACCCAACACATTGGTTAAGCTCCCTGAAAAATGAGTTAGGTATCCAGATGGAGCAGTTACGAAAAAACATACGTAAAGTTAGGAAGGAACACCATATTGAGAATGTTGATATGCCCAAGGAGATTTAGGGTCAGAGTGGCCCAAGAGGCACACTTATCTCACAATTGAAGCAGTAGTGAGTATAAAATTAGGGTATAAAAACTCAATGACTCTTGCCAAATCTGGATACCCAAGTACCAAAACTGGTCAACCCATCGCAGCAGGGTATCCATTGCAGTCTGCCGTGATTGAAGGTCTAAGGGGAAAAAAATAAACTTAGGAAAAACAGCCTAATTCATTGAAAACATCAAGAGAAGCCCACAAGAAGGAATCAGCGTCATGGAGGTAGAGGAGAGCATCATAAGCATAAAGTGTAATCTTCTCCTCCAGGGGGCCTACCCTCAATCCCTCAATGAAACGAGAACCCCGAATCGAGATGGCCAAGGGTTCAAGCGCCAAGGCAAATAAATAGGGAGATAATGGACAGCCCTGTTGAGTACCCCTTTGTAGTAGGAAGGGCTCACAAAAGTTATCATTAGTACGAATGCAGGCCTTGGGGGCTCGATAAAGCATATCCAACCACCTAAGGAAATTAGGTCTGAAAACCAAATCTGTGCATCACTTCCTATAAAAATTCCCACTTTACTGAATCATATGCCTTCTAGGCTTCAAGTAAAGCAATGACTCTCTGGCCACTAGTATGGGTTGTCGACAGATTTAAGAATAGGCACCTACAATTTAGGTCGGTGCCCTTCCCAGGCATAAACCCTTTCTGATCTACTTAAATAACATCCTCCAGTACCTTGGAGATAAGGTTGGCAAGAATTTTGGCCAAAATCTTGGCATCTACATTGATCAGGGAGATCGGCCTAAAGGAGGCACAATCCTCTGGGTCCTTGCCAGGTTTGAGCACCAGCACAATCACAGCCTCTGACATAGAACCTGGAAGAGATCCTAAAGGGAAGCACTTCTCAAACAGGGAGGTTTGTCTAGGGGCTAGTAGGTTCTGATATAAGCAGTAGAATTTGGATGGAATGCCATCCGCCCCTAGGGTCTTACCAGGTTACCAGGTCTTACCAGGTTGGAGTTGGACAATGGCCCAATGGTGGAGTATAATGACCTATTAATTGAAGAAATCTAGCATTAATACTCTCAGGTGAGCACAACAAAGCCCCATGAGCATCCCTGATCCCACTAACATGGGTGGCAGCAAATTTCCCTCTAGCCAACCAGGCCAGGAGCATTCCATTTTTTTGTTCAAATACTTTTTGCGTGATGTACAGCATAGATTTCTGAGTTAATTAAACTCAGAGCAGATTAACTTCCCAAAAAGCATGCTGCCAGGCCCCATAACCAGCTGGATCAGGGTTTGCCACATACGCTGCCTCTTTAAGCCAGACATCTCTCTTTCTAATTCCTCAAGAGATCCCGAGGAGGCCCTCAGAGCTGCAGAGAAACGGAACACGTACTCCCCCAGAGACAAGCTTTAAAGACATCCCAAGTTACCGTAGGAGCTGTAGAGTCAGAATTGGTAAGCCAGTATTGGCACAACCCCTCCAGCATAGCTTCCTGAATAGCCTGATCCATAATCCAGTATCTGGACAGTATCCACATCCCCCACCCTGGTGGGCCCTGCAACATTGTGATAAGTAATGGAGCATGGTCACAGATGCCTCTAAGGATGATAGAAATGGCAGATACCTGCAGCAGCACAACACGGGAGGCAAATGCCAGATTTATCCGAGAGAGTTGATATACGATTGGTGATATTTTTTGTTCTAACTCCTCAGGATCTTGGTGGAAGTATTGTGACACCTCACCTGTAATGGCGCATGGATGGAAGTGGGGCATAAAGCTTTCATCCCTTTTATGCAGTGATGGTCTGATGTACAAAGTGCTGCAGGGATTAGAAAGATAGAAAGTTTATTTACCAAACAATAGAATCACTTACACGGATAAAAAATTTCTGCAGCTCACGGTGCAGAGATCAAGATAACAGCATGGCCTGAAGGATCACAGAAATCTCAGGGATCAATAAGCCACAAAGCAAGGTGCTGAACCTGCCAAGGAGGATAACTGCCGGCGGCGTTCATGGCCTCTTCACTGTGCATTGTCATGACTGCTTTGTAGTCCAACTCAAGAGTGCACAGGGACAACAAAAGAGACTAGAGACAATACATAAGCAATCAATGCAATACATTAGAACCATAAAATCTATATCCATATGGTTCTCATGTCAACAGATGTTGTGAAGGCCTTTGATAGGGTAGCATGTCTCTTTATTAATTAAACCCTTAAATACATTAATTGTGAACCTCAAACACTAGAGTGTATAATGTCTGTTTATGCCATACCCAATGCCAAAGTGAAAGCAAATAGTATATTTTCTTACAGCTGTCAAGTTTCTAACGTGATCAGACAAGGATGTCCATTGTCTCTTAGGAACTATTTCTGTGCCACATCTGATTACATCCTGATATAACAGAAGTACATGTGGAATCAGAATCCCATGAAACGGTGTTGTATGCAGATGATTTTAAAACGGTGTTGTATGCAGATGATTTTTTTTGTCACCTTCCCTCCATTCAACTCCATTAATATTCCAAAATATGGGATACTTACAATCCCTCAAATATTATCAACACAGGATTACCTACTACTTCAAGATATTCATGGAACCTCAAAGTCCAAAGATCTGGATGTTTAGGGCTACTTACTGATCAATAGCTTGTCAATTCTGTCCCCTCATGAGTCCAATAACCCCTTTAAAACAACTGTGCATGACCCAATTCCAATCCAAAGGCGTACTATAACACATCTATGATCAGCTATCATCCACCAATGATGACAGGTCCATGTTTAATGGATCACAGAAAAGAGTGCCGAATAGAAAATTTACCCAAACACAAAGATAAAATATACAGTGCCTTGAAAAAGTATTCATACCCCTTGACATTTTCCACATTTTGTCATGTTACAACCAGAAATGTAAATGTATTTTATTGGGGTTTTATGTGATAGACCAACACAAAGTGGCACATAGTTGTGAAGTGGAAGGAAAATTATAAAAGGTTTTCAAATTTTTTTACAAATAAAGTGTGGCGTGCATTTGTATTCAGTCAATACTTTGTAGATCCACCTTTGCAATTACAGCTGCAAGTCTTTTTGGGGAGGTCTCTACCAGCTTTGCACATCTAGAGAGTGACATTTTTGCCCTGCTGGAAGGTGAACCTCTGCCCCAGTCTTAAGTCTTTTGCAGACTCTAATGCCCCGTACACACGAGCTGAATTTCTGTTGGAAAAAGTGTGATGGGAGCTTTTGGTTGGATATTCCAACCGTGTGTATGATCCATCCAACTTTTTCTGTTTCAATATCCGCCAGCAAAAGACTGAGAGCAAGTTCTGTAAAAAGTACCTATCGGGAAATTCCGTTCGTCTGTATGCAATTCCGACTCGCAAAAGACCATGCATGCTCGGAAGAATTAGTAGCACTTGCTTGGAACAACTATATACAGTCCAGTATATACACTACATTTCTCCTCCTGCCCATCGCTTCCTCTCTAATCTTCAGGCACAGCTAGCACAAAGTGGTTAGGCCTGACACTGACTCAGGCCACTCAGCTGGTCCCTCAGCTAGGAAATTGAAAAATAACTCCTGAGCCCAGGAGCAAGGGCATCCCATACTATAAATTGGAAGGGAAAAAGGGAACAAACTTGGATGGGAATATGTACAAATAAATACGTACAAAAATATAAAATAATTTTCTCTCAGTATTTACATCATGCACATTACATTACACACCAATTACAACGTCCCTACCGCTAAACAATTATTCAATATACAATGGACCAGAGCATTTCCCCCTCAAGGGAAATCCTCTGTCCGCAGGATCCGTAGCCCAAGTCCAAGCCCAAGAGATAGATGGACAGCCGTCCCATCCGAGGAAGTCCTGTAGAAACAACACAACAAACATCCCATTCTACCAGCTACCTGTTAACTTTACAAACGTTCTGTCAGAAGGGGGTTATAGCCTGCTGACAGAACATTAAAGGGAGAAAAGACACAGCATAAGGAAGCAACAGTCCTCTTGGAGTTCCTGATTTGAGGGGCCCCTCCCCGAACAAGCGTGCTCTTTAACTGCTTGCTGACTGCTGGCTGTCAATTGACGGCCAGGCGGCGCAGCTCTCGTATGAGGCCCTTGCATTTTCGGCCCTCCAGGGGGGTGCGCACGTGTCCCGCTGGTGGCGTGTGCCGTGTTACTGGGGACTCGGTGCGCGTGCCCGGCGGCCACGATGTCTGCTGGGCACCCGCGATTACCCGGTAACACAGCAGGACCGTGGATCTGTGTGTGCAAACACACAGATCCACGGTCCTGTCAGAGGAGAGGAGACCGATAGTGTGTTCTCAATACAGAGAAACATTGATCGGTATCCTCCCCTTGTTAATCCTCTCCCCCTACAGTTAGAATCACTCCCAGGGAACATGTTAACCCCTTCAGCGCCCCCTAGTGGATAACCCCTTCCCTGCCAGTCACATTTATACAGTAATCAATGCTTTTTCATTGCACGGATCGCTGTATAAATGTAAATGGTCCCATAAATGTGTCAAAAGTGTCCGATATGTCCGCCACAATATCGCAGTCACGATAAAAATCGCAGATCGCAGCCATTAATAGTAAAAAAATAAAAATGCAATAAATCTATCCCCCATTTTGTAGGCACTATAACTTTTGCGCAAACCAATCAATATATACTTATTGCAATTTTTTTTACCAAAAATATGTAGAAAAATACGTATCGGCCTAAACTGAGGAAAAAATTTGTTTAAAAAAAAAAATTGGATATTTATTATAGCAAAATGTAAAAAATATTGTTTTTTTTTTCAAACTTGACGCTCTTCTTTTGTTTATAGCGCAAAAAATAAAAACCGGAGAGGTGATCAAATACCACCAAAAGAAATCTCTATTTGTGGGGACAAAATTATAACAATTTCATTTGTGTACAGTGTTGTATGACTGCGCAATTGTCATTCAAAGTGTGACAGAGCTGAAAGATGAAAAATGGCTTGGTCAGGAAGGGGGTTAAAATGCACTGTATTGAGATGGTTAAAGAGGAACAGACCTCACCCTTAGTGCCCTTGCAACAGGAAAGGGTCCATCCATTGGGCACAAAAGGGTGGCAGGCCGGTCTAATTCTGCTAAGTCAGAGAAGAAGAAGCACATTCTCACTGCAACTCTCCAGCAGTCCATGTGGCCACTTTTATGATGTCTGTACCTCCAACAGTCCTCTCAAGCATAAAAGTGCGGGTTGGGCAATCTCTTCCTGCCGCACCCTTCCTCCCTGATAGAGTGAGTCTTCGTAGGTTGTCCCATCCTGGCAACCATCATTCTGTCCTTGTAGATGGACCTCCCCAACCGCCATTCCTTCCAAATGTCCTCAAAGTGGCCCAGGTCTCCTCACACTCTGGCACCTGCAACGGCTTAGGGATGTGTAGATACTCCCAAACCAAGTCATCCTCCCACTCTCCCGTGAGTTCTTGATGATGTCCATGGTTTCAGGAGGGACATAAGGATAGCCCAGGCCCACGGTCACCCCCCTCCCCAGATTGGGGAGTTCCCTGTGGGCCCCGACAGCCTCCACATGCTCTCACTCCATCTTTTCCACCCATCAACTCCTCCCCAGTCAAGCTGACCCTGGGTATTTAAGGAGGCCTGCCCCCTCCCAATTCAAGTTGGGGATTGGTCAGGGCTCCTCAGAATTCCGCCAGCAGCTCCACCTCTCACAATTTATATATTATTTATTATTTATTATACAGGATTTATATAGCGCCAACAGTTTGCGCAGCGCTTAACAAAATAAAGGCAGACATTACAATTACATTACAATTTGGTACAAGAGGAATCAGAGGGCCCTGCTCGTTAGAGCTTACAATCTAAAAAGAAAGGGTCAATTGATACAAGAGGTAATAGCTGTGGGGGATGAGTTGATGGAGGAAGTAAAACAGTGTTAGTTAGAAGCAGGATAGGCTTCTTTAAAGAGAAAGGTTTTCAGGGATCGTCTAAAGATGGATAGATTAGGGGACAGTCGGACAGATTGGGGTAGAGAGTTCCAAAGGATGGGAGAAGCTCTGGAGAAATCCTGGAGGCGAGCATGGGAGGAGGTGACAAGGGAGCTAGAGAGCAGGAGGTCTTGGGAGGACCGAAGAGAGCGGCTTGGTTGGTATTTTGGTACTAGGTTAGTGATGTAGCTGGGGGCAGAGTTATGGATGGCTTTGTAAACTATTGTTAGTACTTTGAATTTTATTCGTTGGGTGAGTGGAAGCCAGTGGAGGGATTTGCAGAGAGGGGTGGAGGACACTGAATGGTTGGTAAGGTGGATGAGTCTTGCAGCGGCATTCATTATGGACTGAAGGGGGTATAGTCTATGTAAAGGTAGTCCAATGAGGAGGGAGTTGCAGTAGTCGAGGCGAGAGATAACCAGGGAGTGAGTTAGAAGCTTGGTGGTGTCATTCGTTAAAAAGGGGCGTATTCTGGAAATGTTGCGGAGGCTAAGGCGGCATGATTTGGACAGGGATTGTATGTGGGTCTGAAAAGACAGTTCAGGGTCTAGGATTACCCCTAGCACCCTGGCATGTGGGGACGGACTGATAGATGTGCCATTGATCATGACTGAGAAGTCAGGGGAAGGGGCACGTGGGGGAGGAAATATTAAGAGCTCAGTTTTAGACAGATTAAGTTTAAGGATGTGGTTTGACATCCAGACTGATATGTCTGTTAGTAAATCAGTGATGCGTGAGGAGATTGATGGGGTGAGTTTAGGGGCAGAGAGATAGATTTGGGTGTCATCAGCATATAAATGGTAGTGGAAGCCATGTGAGGCTATCAGCGGACCCAGGGAGGATGTGTAGATTGAGAATAGTAGAGGTCCAAGGACAGAACCTTGGGGGACCCCAACAGTAAGAGGAGTTGGAGAGGAGGAAGTGGAGTTGTAAGTGACACTGAAGGTGCGATGAGATAGGTAAGATTCGAACCAACGGAGAGCACAGCTATGGAGACCAAGCAAATTTATTTTTTTGAGGAGGAGGGGGTGGTCAACTGTATCAAAGGCAGCAGAAAGGTCTAAGAGTAAGAGTACAGAATAATGACCATTGGTTTTGGCTGTTAGTAAGTCATTTGTGAGTTTTAGGAGGGCAGTTTCTGTGGAGTGCTGTGGGCGAAATCCAGACTGAAGGGGATCCAGAAGGTTATTCTCAATGAGGTGGTCGCTCAGTCGGCTGTAGACTAAACGTTCAAGGAGTTTGGAGGCAAAAGGGAGTAGAGAGATGGGTCTTAGATTGTTAAGATTGGTTGGGTCTAGTGAGGCCTTTTTTGGTATGGGAGTGACTAGTGCATGTTTTAGAGGGTTGGGGAAGATGCCAGTAGAGAGGGAGAGGTTGAAGATATGAGTTAAAGAGTGTAGGATAGAGTCAGAGGGTGACCGTAGAATTTGAGAAGGAACAGGGTCCAGGGGGCAGGAGGTTAGGTGGGCATTAGAAAAAATTTTAGTGACTTCCTCTATAGTAGCTGGATTAAAAGAGGAAAGTATTGGTTGTGCAGGAGGACAAGGAGTGTAAAGTGAGGGAGATATGTGTAGAGTAGAGAACTCAAGACGAATTGTCTCAATCTTATTTTTGAAGTGATTAGCAATCTCCTGGGCAGTGAGTAAGTTAGTGGGTGGAGGTAATGGAGGACGAAGTAGAGAAGTAAATGTAGAAAAGAGTTGACGGGGACTGCGTGAGAGGGTGTTAATGAGAGTGGTAAAGTAGGTCTGTTTGGCAGTGCGCAGGCAGGAATGGTATTTTTGGAGGGCAGATTTATATTGGCTGAAATCTTGCTGTGACTTAGTCTTACGCCACAGACGCTCAAGAGCACGGCTCTGCTTTTTGAGGCTTCTGGTGTTGTCTGTCTGCCAGGGTTGTAGCGGCCGAGGCCTCATTCTGTGTGTAGTGAGGGGGGCCAAGGTATCCAGGGTGGATGACAATGAACTGTTGTATACAGAAGTGGCCAAGTTGGGGCAGGACAAGGATGATATTTTGTCGTAGAGACAATCTGTAGCAGAAAAAAGAAGAGAAGGGTTAAGATGGCGAAGGTTTCTACGGGTAATAGTTTGGTAGTTGGAAGGCAAGGAGGAGGCAGACAAGGATAGAGTGAAACTAATAAGGTGGTGATCAGAGAGAGGAAAAGGAATATTGGAGAGGTTGTGCGGAGTGCACAGGTAGGAGAATATGAGGTCAAGGCAGTTGCCAACAGAGTGAGTAGAAGCGCTTGTCCATTGTTTTAGGTCAAAAGAGGAGGTTAGGCTCAGCAGCTTAGAAGTAGCAGGAGTGTTAAGATTAACAGGGATGTTGAAGTCACCAAGAATGATTGTTGGAATTTCAGAAGAGAGAAAGTAGGGGAGCCAGGCAGAGAAGTCGTCAAGGAAGTTTGATACGGGTCCAGGGGGCCGATAGATCACAGCAATTCTCAGTGAAACTGGAGAAAATTGACGAATACAGTGAGCTTCAAATGAGGAGAGGGACAGAGAGGGTGGTGGATGAAGAACCTGAAAAGTGCTTTGAGGGGATAGGAGGATTCCAACACCACCTCCTTTCCGTCCACTAGGCCTGGGGGAGTGAGTCCACAGAAGGCCACCGTAGGAGAGAGCAGCAGGAGAAGGAAGGTCAGATTCTTGAATCCAGGTCTCAGTAATTGCAAGTAGGTTCAGGGAGTTTGTGATGAATAGGTCATGGACAGTGGTGAGTTTGTTACAAACAGGGCGGGCATTCCAAAGGGCACAAGAGAAGGGGAAGCTGGTTCTAGGCAGAAGAGGAATGGAAATGAGATTGTGTGGATTGTGACTGCAATGAGAGGATGGGGGTTGCTGGGTATGTTGTCTGAAGGTAAAGGGTGGCGGTCCAGGATTTGGGGAAATATCTCCAGAAATCAGGAGAAGCAGAAGGGTGAGAGAGATGATATGGGATTGCGACTTGTGTAGTGGGACACGTCCCAGTGTCCTGCAGGTTTTATTGGCATTTGGGTTCAGAGTTAGCAGGAGCTGATATGTGCAGTAATAAGGTGACGACAGGAGTGAGGGTGATATATATATATGCTGTGGGGTGGAGAAGATGGGTGAAGGAATGATAATTTAAGGAGAGAGGATGCAACTGTGAGAAGGAAAAGTAGGGAGTGCATGACAGAGTTGCAAGATTTGAGATGAAGCCTGGATGGGAAATGAACAAGTTTAATGGAGAATCAGGTCACCTGTAGTCTGTTTAATGTTCTGCAGAAGTCTGTTGTGCTTTTTCGCTTTGTGCAGTCGCTGAAGTGCTGAGCCGAAGTGCAATACTTAATCCAATATGAATACTTTATCCAAGATGATAGTTGCCAATGCAATCCCTGCCTGTGCAAACCCCAAAATAGTTTAATAGTTAGATTCTAATAAGGTGGTATTGATAGGTATCTTGTACAAGGCTTAAGCTACGTCCTGACAGCCAAGTAAAATGAAGGTCCTGCTTCCATTGAATCATATATGAGAGTTTGGTTGTCAGTAGGGATGGGCCCGGTGCTCGATGCGAACCCATGTTCGCATCGAGCACCGGGCGTTCGCTCGATCGGCGAGCCCAGAACTATTTGGGCCGTTCGCATCACATTCGTGTGATGCGAGCGGCCCCGCAATGCATTGCGGCCGGCGCGGCCGGCGCAGTGCATTGCTGGCTGATGATTGGCCAAGCATGCACTGTGACCCCGCATGCTTGGCCAATCACAGCGCCGGAAACTCGAAGAGCCATAATTGGCTACAGGCAGGACGCCTGTAGCCAATTACAGCTCAGGGGCTTTAGTACACGCCCCCTCTTATAAAAGGCCGCCACGCCGTCTGCGCCGGTCACATGCTGTTCCGGCGTAGATAGAGCAGGATCGTTCTGTGTCACTCTGCTGGATTTAGTTAGTTAGAGAGATTTACTTAGAGAGATTGAGTTAGATAGATTCATTTAGAAAGATTGATTTAGAAAGAGGGGCTTGTAGTGTGTTCGTGGCAGGCAGGCACTGGCAGCAAACAGAGCTCCTGTATTTTGTTCCCAGAAGCACCTATAGGACTTGTAGTGTGTTCGTGGCAGGCAGGCAGAGCTCCTATATTTTGTTCCCAGAAGCACCTATAGGACTTGTAGTGTGTTCGTGGCAGGCAGGCAGAGCTCCTATATTTTGTTCCCAGAAGCACCTATAGGACTTGTAGTGTGTTCGTGGCAGGCAGGCAGGCAGAGCTCCTATATTTTGTTCCCAGAAGCATCTATAGGACTTGTAGTGTGTTCGTGGCAGGCAGGCAGGCAGAGCTCCTATATTTTGTTCCCAGAAGCACCTATAGGACTTGAAGTGTGTTAGTCCCATCACACAGACCTATATTTTGTTCCCAGAAGCACCTATAGGACTTGAAGTGTGTTAGTCCCATCACACAGAGATCATATATTTTGTTCCCAGAAGCACCTATAGGACTTGAAGTGTGTTAGTCCCATCACACAGACCTACATTTTCTTCCCAGAAGCACCTATAGGACTTGAAGTGTGTTAGTCCCATCACACAGAGATCATATATTTTGTTCCCAGAGGCACCTATAGGACTTGAAGTGTGTTAGTCCCATCACACAGACCTATATTTTCTTCCCAGAAGCACCTATAGGACTTGAAGTGTGTTAGTCCCATCACACAGAGATCATATATTTTGTTCCCAGAAGCACCTATAGGACTTGAAGTGTGTTAGTCCCATCACACAGACCTACATTTTCTTCCCAGAAGCACCTATAGGACTTGAAGTGTGTTAGTCCCATCACACAGAGATCATATATTTTGTTCCCAGAGGCACCTATAGGACTTGAAGTGTGTTAGTCCCATCACACAGACCTATATTTTCTTCCCAGAAGAACCTATAGGACTTGAAGTGTGTTAGTCCCATCACACAGAGATCATATATTTTGTTCCCAGAAGCACCTATAGGACTTGAAGTGTGTTAGTCCCATCACACAGACCTACATTTTCTTCCCAGAAGCACCTATAGGACTTGAAGTGTGTTAGTCCCATCACACAGAGATCATATATTTTGTTCCCAGAGGCACCTATAGGACTTGAAGTGTGTTAGTCCCATCACACAGACCTATATTTTCTTCCCAGAAGCACCTATAGGACTTGAAGTGTGTTAGTCCCATCACACAGAGATCATATATTTTGTTCCCAGAAGCACCTATAGGACTTGAAGTGTGTTAGTCCCATCACACAGACCTACATTTTCTTCCCAGAAGCACCTATAGGACTTGAAGTGTGTTAGTCCCATCACACAGAGATCATATATTTTGTTCCCAGAAGCACCTATAGGACTTGAAGTGTGTTAGTCCCATCACACAGACCTATATTTTCTTCCCAGAAGCACCCATAGGACTTGAAGTGTGTTAGTCCCATCACACAGAGATCATATATTTTTGTTCCCAGAAGCACCTATAGGACTTGAAGTGTGTTAGTCCCATCACACAGACCTATATTTTCTTCCCAGAAGCACCCATAGGACTTGAAGTGTGTTAGTCCCATCACACACAGAGATCATATATTTTGTTCCCAGAAGCACCTATAGGACTTGAAGTGTGTTAGTCCCATCACAGAGACCTATATTTTCTTCCCAGAAGCACCCATAGGACTTGAAGTGTGTTAGTCCCATCACACAGAGATCCTATATTTTGTTCCCAGAAGCACCTATAGGACTTGAAGTGTGTTAGTCCCATCACACAGACCTACATTTTCTTCCCAGAAGCACCTATAGGACTTGAAGTGTGTTAGTCCCATCACACAGAGATCATATATTTTGTTCCCAGAGGCACCTATAGGACTTGAAGTGTGTTAGTCCCATCACACAGACCTATATTTTCTTCCCAGAAGCACCCATAGGACTTGAAGTGTGTTAGTCCCATCACACAGAGATCATATATTTTGTTCCCAGAAGCACCTATAGGACTTGAAGTGTGTTAGTCCCATCACAGAGACCTATATTTTCTTCCCAGAAGCACCCATAGGACTTGAAGTGTGTTAGTCCCATCACACAGAGATCCTATATTTTGTTCCCAGAAGCACCTATAGGACTTGAAGTGTGTTAGTCCCATCACACAGACCTACATTTTCTTCCCAGAAGCACCTATAGGACTTGAAGTGTGTTAGTCCCATCACACAGAGATCATATATTTTGTTCCCAGAGGCACCTATAGGACTTGAAGTGTGTTAGTCCCATCACACAGACCTATATTTTGTTCCCAGAAGCACCTATAGGACTTGAAGTGTGTTAGTCCCATCATACAGAGATCCTATATTTTCTTCCCAGAAGCACCTATAGGACTTGAAGTGTGTTAGTCCCGTCACACAGACCTATATTTTGTTCCCAGAAGCACCTATAGGACTTGAAGTGTGTTAGTCCCATCACACAGAGATCCTCTATTTTCTTTGCAGAAGCACCCATAGGACTTCTAGTGTGTTAGTGGCATCACACAGAGCTCCTATATTTTCTTCTCAGCAGCACCCACAGGACTTCTAGTGTGTTAGTGGCATCACACAGAGCTCCTCTATTTTCTTTGCAGAAGCACCCATAGGACTTCTAGTGTGTTAGTGGCATCACACAGAGCTCCTATATTGTCTTCTCAGCAGCACCCACAGGACTTCTAGTGTGTTAGTGGCATCACACAGAGCTCCTCTATTTTCTTTGCAGAAGCACCCATAGGACTTCTAGTGTGTTAGTGGCATCACACAGAGCTCCTATATTGTCTTCTCAGCAGCACCCACAGGACTTCTAGTGTGTTAGTGGCATCACACAGAGCTCCTCTATTTTCTTTGCAGAAGCACCCATAGGACTTCTAGTGTGTTAGTGGCATCACACAGAGCTCCTATATTGTCTTCTCAGCAGCACCCACAGGACTTCAAGTGTGTTAGTGGCATCACACAGAGCTCCTATATTTTCTTTGCAGAAGCACCCATAGGACTTCTAGTGTGTTAGTGGCATCACACAGAGCTCCTATATTGTCTTCTCAGCAGCACCCACAGGACTTCTAGTGTGTTAGTGGCATCACACAGAGCTCCTCTATTTTCTTTGCAGAAGCACCCATAGGACTTCTAGTGTGTTAGTGGCATCACACAGAGCTCCTATATTTTCTTCTCAGCAGCACCCACAGGACTACCGACTACAATGGCTGGAAGACCGCCAAGGGGAGGCAGAGCGTGCAGAGCCAAGAACACAGGGCAGGCAGGCTCTGTTTCTAGTGGACGTGGCCGTGGCCGTGGACGTGGTCGTGCATCGTCATCAGCACGTGGCCATGGGACACGCGCGTCTTTGTTTTCGGCAGCTGGACATGTGGAGCCGCATCATGCTGAAGGCTTGGTAGAATGGATGACCAAGCCCTCCTCATCCTCCTCATCCTCTCTCACCCAGGCTCAGGGTACTGGCAGAGCAGCTGCCAACGCGTACTCAATGGCATCATCAGCCACCCCTTCCCTAGACCCACCATGTCCTCCTGAGGAGTCCCCCGAACTCTTTGAGCACAGTGTTGGGTACATGCTCCAGGAGGATGCCCAACGATTCGAAGGCTCGGATGATGATACCCAGCTTGAGGAATCTGGCAGTACTGTTCCACCAGCTGCAGCTTACTGCCAGGTTTGCTCTAGTGGTGAAGAGGGAGGGGATGATGAGGTCACTGACTCCACGTGGGTGCCTGAAGGGAGAGAGGATGAGGAGGAGGACGAGGAGGAGGAGGATGCGGCGTCACATGTCCAACGAGGCAGGATGCCCCCTGGAGGCCAGGTAGAGGCCAGCACAGCAACTGTACAACACCGCAGAGCTCCGCCTGTGCAGGGCGCTGCCTCTGCACGTTATCAGAAAAGTTCTTTGGTGTGGGCCTTTTTTGAGACGAGTGCATCAGATCGCACCACTGCTATTTGCAATATTTGTCTCAAGCGAATCTCGCGTGGCCAAAACATCAGCCGCTTGGGCACCACAAGCATGACCAGACATATGTCGACCTGCCATGCAGCTTGTTGGCAGGCACACATAAAAGACCCACACCAAAGAACTAAGCGGACCTCTCCTTGCTCCTCATCAGCTGGGATCTCCATCCCCACTACACCTTCAGTCCTCTCTGAAAGCTGCTCTGAGAGGACTGAAGGTGTAGAATTAGGTGTGTCACAACCAAGTACTTGCAGTACACCGACGTCCGATTGCAGCAGGCAAATTTCCCTGCCCCAGCTGCTGGACCGTAGAAAGAAGTACACTCCCAGCCATCCACATGCCCAGCGGTTGAATGCTAGCTTGGCTAAATTGCTAGCACTTCAACTGCTGCCTTTTCAGTTGGTAGACTCGGCCCCCTTCCGTGAGTTTGTTCAATGTGCGGTTCCTCAGTGGCAGGTTCCCAAACGCCACTTTTTCTCACGGAAGGCGATTCCGTCTCTCTACCGCCATGTGGAAGGCAATGTCCATGCCTTGCTGGACAGGGCGGTCAGCGGTAAGGTGCATATTACCGCTGACTCATGGTCCAGCAGGCATGGACAGGGACGGTACCTTTCTTTCACGGCCCATTGGGTCACTCTATTGGCAGCTGGGAGGGATGCAGGACAAGGTGCAGTAGTGTTGGAGGTTGTTCCGCCACCACGCCTCCAAAACGCTACTACTGCTACTGGTTGTGACACACCTCTCTCCTCCACCCCCTCCTCTTCTTCTTCCTCCAGTGCTCTGTCCTTGGAACCAGCGGTGCTCCGTAGGCGTACAAGGGGCTACGCAAGTACGCAGGCAAAAAGATGCCATGCCGTGCTTGCGCTGGTGTGTTTGGGGGACAGGAGCCACACTGGGCCAGAGGTTCTGGCAGCTCTGCAGGGGCAGGCCGAGAGGTGGTTGACGCCACGTCAGCTTAAGCCAGGAATGGTCGTTTCTGACAATGGCACCAACCTCCTCTCCGCCCTGCGACAGGGGCAGCTCACCCATGTGCCCTGATGCGTTCAGACAATTTTTTAGTCCGCAGCCCCAAGGTATGATCGGTTCCAGCAACCATCGCCAGCGTCTGATATACATGGTGCAGGAATACCTTGGGGCAAGGTCAGACTTGGACACCTTTCCCACCGAAAATCCTCTGGCTTACTGGGTCCTGAGGATGGATCACTGGCCAGAGCTTGCACAGTATGCAATTGAGCTACTGGCCTGTCCTGCCTCCAGCGTTCTTTCCGAACGCACATTCAGTGCTGCTGGAGGATTTGTCACCGATCATAGGGTGCGCCTGTCCACCGCCTCGATTGATCGACTGACCTTCATCAAAATGAATCAGTCTTGGATCACCACCAGCTACCAGGCACCTGAGGCGGATATAACCGAATAATTTTTAATGTCACATCCCTTCAAGACTGCCTATGCTGATGCTGAGTGACTGTCCTCTTATGTTCACTGACTATCCTCTTCCTCCTCCTCAATGATCCATGCCACCACACCAGTGCCTAAGGCACAATTTTTCAGCCCCTGTTTAACAGGGGCGTGTACATACAATTTTTATAAAAAAATGCTTTGCAACACGTGTGACTGCTGTGCTCCAAGTACAGTATCCGTGAGGGGTTGCAGTGTTGTGGCACCAGCACCAGTGCCTAAGGCACAATTTTTCAGCCCCTGTTTAACAGGGGCGTGTACTTACAATTTTTTAAAAAAATGCTTTGCAACACGTGTGACTGCTGTGCTCCTGTCACGTACCTGGTGGTGCGAGCCCGAGATTGCAGGGAGAGGCCTCCCTTGCGTCTCCCACTCCTGGTCCCCTGGTGTGGGAACAGGAGAGCCAGGAGTGAGGAGGAGCACGGGTGCCTGGCAGGATCAACAGACCGGTGGGAAGGAAACAGGTTAGCTGAGCAGGCAGGATCTCTGGGAAGCAGGCTCACAGGTAAACCGGATAGCAGAGCTGGCAGGATCTCAGGAAGCAGGCTCACAGGTAAACCGGATAGCAGAGCTGGCAGGATCACTGGGAAGCAGGCTCACGGGTAAACTGGATAGCAGAGCTGGCAGGATCACAGGAAGCAGGCTCACAGGTAAACCGGATAGCAGAGCTGGCAGGATCACAGGAATCAGGCTCACAGGTAAACTGGATGGCAGAGCTGGCAGGATCACAGGAAGCAGGCTCACAGGTAAACTGGATAGCAGAGCTGGCAGGATCACAGGAAGCAGGCTCAGGTAAACTGGATAGCAGAGCTGGCAGGATCACAGGAAACAGGCTCACAGGTAAACCGGATAGCAGAGCTGGCAGGATCACAGGAATCAGGCTCACAGGTAAACTGGATGGCAGAGCTGGCAGGATCACAGGAAGCAGGCTCACAGGTAAACTGGATAGCAGAGCTGGCAGGATCACCGGAAGCAGGCTCACAGGTAAACTGGATAGCAGAGCTGGCAGGATCACAGGAAACAGGCTCACAGGTAAACCGGATAGCAGAGCTGGCAGGATCACAGGAATCAGGCTCACAGGTAAACTGGATAGCAGAGCTGGCAGGATCACAGGAATCAGGCTCACAGGTAAACTGGATAGCAGAGCTGGCAGGATCACAGGAATCAGGCTCACAGGTAAACTGGATAGCAGAGCTGGCAGGATCACAGGAATCAGGCTCACAGGTAAGCTGGATAGCGGAGCTGACAGGAACTGGACAACGGCTTGGCAAGCAGGTTCACAGGTAAGCTTGGATAGCAGAGCTGACAGGAACTGGACAACGGCTTGGCAAGTAAGTTCACAGGTACACTTGGATAGCAGAGCTGACAGGAACTGGACAACGGCTTGGCAAGTAAGTTCACAGGTACACTTGGATAGCAGAGCTGACAGGAACTGGACAACGGCTTGGCAAGCAGGTTCACAGGTAAGCTGGGATAGCAGAGCTGACAGGAACTGAACACAGGAAACGGAACCACAGACTGGACTGGAACCAGCAGGTGAACAGGCTCGTTACAGAGGGTCAGACTGCAGACTGGACAAAGGCTAAACAAGGAACCAAAGTTCATCAAGAAGTCAGGTAATGAATCTGAACTAGAGCAAGGTACAATGGATCAGGCAGGAGGATGGTCACTGGAAGCCGGGGTCGGGTACAGGCAGAAAGCAGGATAGTCTTTATGGCAAGCCGGGTCAAAGGAACAGGTATAACAGGATCAGGTTTCTTTTACTACACCACAACGCTGTAGAGCAGACAGCAAAGACCGTCTGCTCAAGTCAGGCTTAAATAGGCCGGCTGGTGCTAACTAGGGCGCGCGCCCGTCTCCCTGTGCGCGGTTGTGCACGTGCCCGCGCCCGGGCGCGCATGCGCATGCGCAATGGAATCTGAGGGCCAGGACGGCCCGGGTTTAGATTTCTGGCAGGATCTTCATGACAGCTCCAAGTACAGTATCTGTGAGGGGTTGCAGTGTTGTGGCACCAGCACCATTGCCTAAGGCACAATTTTTCAGCCCCTGTTTAACAGGGGCGGGTAATTACAAATCTTGATCTAATAGTTCACAGCAGGGCCCATTCCTGCGCCCACCAAGAGTAACTATGAGGGCCTACAGTCTTGTGGCAACACCGTCCACCACCACCGCCAAAGGCCCAATTTTTCTGCCCTGTTCATCAGGTGCTTGCAATTACAAATCTTGATCTAATAACTCACAGCAGGGCCCATTCCTGCGCCCACCAAGAGTAACTATGAGGGCCTACAGTCTTGTGGCAACACCGTCCACCACCACCGCCAAAGGCCCAATTTTTCTGCCCTGTTCATCAGGTGCTTGCAATTACAAATCTTGATCTAATAACTCACAGCAGGGCCCATTCCTGCGCCCACCAAGAGTAACTGTGAGAGCTTACAGTCTTGTGGCAACACCGTCCACCACCACCGCCAAAGGCCCAAATTTTCAGCCCTGTTCATCAGGTGCTTGCAATTACAAATCTTGATCTAATAACTCACAGCAGGGCCCATTCCTGCGCCCACCAAGAGTAACTGTGAGAGCTTACAGTCTTGTGGCAACACCGTCCACCACCACCACCACCACCCCCAATTTTTCTGCCCTGTTCAACAGGTGCATGCAATTACAAATCTTGATCTATTAACTCACAGCAGGGCCCATTCCTGTGCCCACCAGTCTTGTGGCTACACCAACATCTAATAGGGCAAATTTCTGCAGAGTATATACGCCAGGCCCCTACTTTCAAACATCCAACTTACAAACGACTCCTACTTGCAAATGGAAAGAGAAAACAGGAAGTGAGAGGAAATCTACCCCTAGGAAGGGAAATTCTATCCTGTTAGATTTAATTTGGGAAAAAGGTATCTCCTCTCTACTGATACTTTATCACCAATCCTTGTTTCAATTAAAACCCCACTTTTTCCAAAAACATTTGTCATTGGGACGGAAAGTGAGGTGACATGTTCTGAACAGATGTGCAAAGACAGCAAATGTTACAGGGGTGATAACCCCTCCCTATGTTCTCCAAAAAGCTTAAAAATAGATTTTTTGGGGATGGAGCTACACTTCATAATGTACCTGTTCAGATTCTACTTAAGAACAAACCTAAAGCCGCAAGTGGTTTTTAAATGGCTTCTTTTTTTCCTTTACAAATGTCATTTTGTGCAAGGACAGTTCTAAACACGGGAAACACATGCCACTTCACAGGCATACTTTAGACACCCCCAGGGACCATATTTAAAGGAAAATTTCACTTTTTTTTTTTCACTTTATGCATCATTAAAATGACTGCTCCCGAAAAAACGTTAGTTTTTAAAAGTTCTTTTTGCATTGATATATGTCCCCTGGGGCAGGACCCGGGTCCCCAAACCTGTTTTATGACATTAACATGCATATTGGCCGTTGTAATTAGCACTTTTGATTTCGAACTTTCGCGTCCATTATAACGTATAGGGTTCGAAAATTTGCGCGAACTTTCGGTCCGTTCGAAGGTTCTGGTGCGAACCGAACCCGGGGGTGTTCGGCTCATCCCTAGTTGTCAGGTGAGAGAAGCATATACTGCAGAAACTTGTCCCTGCAAGAGGCTTCTCCCCCACAAAAAGGGTGAGTGTAAGGGGTCCATCTAATAGGGCAAGCTTGGAACGCAGGAAAGATCTATGTTGATGATCGTTCTTCTGTTTTTATAAATTCTTCTCATGGGTATCGTATACTTTCCCTTTAAGATATTTTATTTGTATCTTATGTCACAGTGTGTCCTGAAAAGGCACAGGAGTGATCTGACCAACATCACATTATCTATAAATAGCTGAGGCATGAACTGAACTGTGAAGCTTACGTATGACAGTATGACAGGGCAGCCTTTACTGTTTGGTGTCATAAGTATAGACCAAATGCCTGTCAGTTATTGCAGTTTAAGGCAGCCTGTGCACAGATTTGTATCACAGATCAAATCTGCTCACCGATGGCGCCTTCCAGACTTCATTTTTAAAGGTGCAAAGAGGGCCAGTGTAGTAGTATTCCTTCTATCTAAGTGCATCTATACTTACTCTCCCCAAAAGTCCTGTTCAGCCACATAAATATGGTACAAAGATAGATGTTGTAAAACAGGCATGGCAACCTAGTGTTTATGTATTAAATATTATCCACTTTAACCTTCCATATGGCTGTTTCTCAGTTTACATTTTTAAAACAAATAATCTTTTTTTATGTATTGATTACCCCTCCTTAACAAAAGAAACCCATCCTGCCCTGCTCCAGAAGCATATTTACCTCTATATTGGATGGCCAAGCTGGCTGCGGTGTTCACAATTTTTTGGCCAAAATTTTCCTGTGCCGACTGCCATTGCTCAGTCGATCCCTATAGACTTCCCTATCCCTGAATGTCTTTTATGTCAGGCAAAAGGCTTCATAGCATTTTGGGGAATGACTGTAGTGATAGGATTTTAGCTTGAGGCCCTAAAGACAGCTGAAGGCTGTTAAATAGAGGTATGTAACCATCTGGAGTGGGAGCGGGGTTGGTTTATTTTGTTAAGGCGTTAAGGAGCTAGGCAAAAAGTTGAACTTTACTTTCATGAAAGTACAGTTAACCTATAATTATGGCTCAAGATAATTATTTGATGTTAGACCTAAGTGGGGCATTCCTCCTGCAGAATGGGTATGGCCCATTAAAGTCCATGGGATTGATTTTTACCAGCCGCTTGAAGACAGCACAAGAGGATACACCTTAGGAGGAGGTAAATACAGACATGCATATAGGTGTGACATAACTGATTGTGCTGAGGGGGTTATAGAGAGGGGTTGGGGGAATTTTCTACTAAATGTGAACCTGTACTTTAAAGCAGTATTAAACCCAAAAACAAAAATGTTATATATTTCAGCTTAGATGTAGAGGCTGCATTAAAGCCAACATTGCATTGTGTGGGAGTGCAGCCAATCATCTTTTTTTATTCCAATAGTGGCTGTATTAGTTTTCCTTTTTTTAGTTTTTTCCCTTTATTTTCAGCTAGTGATCCAGCCAGTGAGTCTCTTATTTTTCAACCTCCTTGAACAGGCGAAGCTGGGCAGCAAATATGGCAGTTGAGACAAACCATTTACCACTGACAGGGGTACTTACATGGGTCAGCTTTTATTCATTTTTGTAAAACCTTTATCCCAAAAAAGAAAAGAAAAAAAACTATTGCTGTAACTGCTTAAAAGGTCTTAGCTGGATTTTGGCTTTAATTTTTAGCGCTGTACCGCCTGAAAACCGCCCCAGTGTGAAAGGGGCCTAAGTCTCTTATTTTTCAACCTCCTTGAACAGGCGAAGCTGGGCAGCAAATATGGCAGTTGAGACAAACCATTTACCACTGACAGGGGTACTTACATGGGTCAGCTTTTATTCATTTTTGTAAAACCTTTATCCCAAAAAAGAAAAGAAAAAAACTATTGCTGTAACTGCTTAAAAGGTCTTAGCTGGATTTTGGCTTTAATGTGTTAGTCAAGTCCATCAAAATCTGCTAGTCTAATGCCATGTACACACGATCGGACATTCCGACAACAAAACTGTGGAGTTTTTCCACATGGATGTGGCTCAAACTTGTCTTGCATACACACGGTCGCACAAATGTTGTCGGAAATTCTGTACAACGAGCCGAGAAAAATGAAGTTCAATAGCCAATGTGGCTCTTCTGCTTGATTCCGAACATGCGTGGACTTTTGTGCTTCGGAATTGTGTACATACGCTCAGAATTTCCCACAACAAGTTTTGTTGTCTGAAAATTTGAGAACCTGCTCTCAAACATTTGTTGTCGGAAATTCCGACAGCAAATGTCCGATGGAACATACCCACGGTCGGACTTTCCGACAACAAGCTCACATCGAACATTTTTTTGTTGGAAATTCCAACCGTGTGTACAAGGCATAACACTACCTTCTTCTCAAACTGACAATGCTGCTGTTCAAAGGTGGCTCCTTTGCTCCTCCATAGAGTAGAGCCACCCTTATGCCCCTTACACATGATCAGACTTACAGACAACAAAACCGTGGATTTTTATTCGAAGGATGTTGGCTCCAACTTGTCTTGCATACACACGAATGTCACACAAATGTTGGCCAACAATTACGAACGTAGTGACATACAAGACGTAAATGATATCTCCATTATGAAGGCTAGTTATATCTCCGGCTCGTAGTTGATTCTGAGCATATCAGACGGACTTGTGTACACACGATCGGAAAGTCAGACAACAAACATTTGTTGGCGGAGAATTTGAGAACCTGCTAGTCAACATTTGTTGGCAGCAAGTCCGCCAACAAATGTTCGATGGAGCATACCCACGTTCGGACTTTACGCCAACAAGTGTGTACGGGGCATAAGACAGGAGGTGTGTTACTGGCCAGATCACCAGGTGAAAATAAATTAAAGAAAACCCTAAAAAAGAGAAAAACCATTGCAGCCACTAGTCATAAGCTGCAATATATGACAATTTTATGTTTGGTTTAATACAGTAAGCAAAGTAAAAGATGTACAGTACTTCAAGTAAGTAGGTGTGCACATTCTAGTTGTTAGGTCTTTTAGTGCACTTGTTAGATGTGCTAACCAGCAACATAAAAGACTTATTAAAATAAAGATATTAAAAGCAGAAGTCTTTTTTGCATAAATTTGCAAAATGTCAACACCATCCGTTGCTTATAATGTGCCTCTGCAAACAGGAAAGATCTCAGTTTATTAGCGGACATCAAGTCACTCACATCTTTTTAATTCAAACATTGTTTTACTAACCAGTAACAATTAAATCCATGCATTTCACAATAGGTCAGTCTTTGGAATGGAATTTGTAATTCTGAGACAAAGATCCAATGTGATACCACCGTCTACAGATAATCTATTCTAAACATTTTTCAAACATTACAATGTAAATGTTGTTAATTCTTATACTATCAAATGTCCTATTGGTCTGAATAAATATTTACCTGATAGGGGTCCAGGTAGACATGAATACTAACATGTGTACAGAGTTTTTCCAAGCAAAATAAACTGCCTTTTAAAAGGTACATGACATTCCGCTTTGAACAACCTTTGTCATCTTCTTGTCTTATTGATCATTGTATTTGGACTACACAAGCAACAAAGGCCATTGTGCTCTTCATTGAAACATGTTTTATTACTGTCATTATACCCACTTTCTATATAACTTCTATATAACAATGACCTTTTACCCCCTTTGTGGGAACACAGCAAATGTCTGAATATTGAATGCTCTCTCACTTAATCAAACCTTCTGAAACTAAAAGATACATGACATGCATGCAGTATGGGGAAAAAGGACATATGATACATTCAAGTTATATAGAGTAGATTTTAGTACTAACCTCAGTTTACTCTGTGATCGTTATACAGAATTCTATCATCTTCCTTCAGACTATGATCAGTCCCATCAATAATCTATCAAACCCCATCAGAGTCACTTGTTAGGAGCCAGAATCAGTTGCCAGTTGCCAGAGTTATTTGTCAGGTGTCAGAGTCACTAGTCAGATGTCAGAGTCAGTTGTCCGATGTCTTATGAGACATATGATACGTTCAAGTTATATGGTGTCGATTTTAGTACAAACATCAGTTTACTCTATGTTCCTTATACAAAATTCTAGCATCTTCCTTTAGACTTCAGTGAGAAATCCAGCAAAGCCGCGGTAGTATATCAGAGTTGTACACTCTGTTTGCGGATCAGGGTTATAAACTCTTTTACCAACTAGCTTGGGAGTCAGATCTGGGAGAGACTATTGATGAGGAGGTCTGGTTCCAGTGGTTGACCATGGTGCACAGGGGAATTTGAAATACTTCCCAGGTGGAGGCCAATTACAAGGTATTGTCACGATGGTACCTTGTACCCATGCGGTTGGCAAAGATCTACCCAGATGCATCCCCTCTCTGCTTCAGGCGCTGTGGCTTTCATGGTGGACATGCCCGAAAGTAAAACGGTACTGGACAAAAATATTCAACCTGTTATATTCAGTGACTGGATTGAATATTCCTAAAAATGTTAAGACGGCACTTTTTTCTGATCTATTGAGTGAGTTACCTAAAAATCTTAAGACTCTAACCTTCTTTATCTTTCTGGAAGCTAAGATTTCCATAGCGAGAGCATGGAGTACTCCTGTGATAAACCTAGCAATAGTGAAAAACAAAATCTCCTGGCGCATCAAAAATTGGCTAGTATCCTTCGTGACCAACAACATCGCTTTGAAAAGGTCTGAAATCCCTTGATCAGATAGGGGAGGGTCAGTGGCAAATCTTATTTCTTCTCCTTTTTTTTTATCCTTTTCTTTCATTTAACTTCTAATACAAGCTACAATTTCAACCTGATCTTTTTTTTCACTGTACATCTAAGAAAGGGCTTTAAGGTTGCCTTTAACCTGGCACACGCTTGGAAATGTGGTGGTCTTGGATGACATAGGCAAATTTGGTCCAGCTATGCAGAATTTACTTTTCCTGCTTTGGGACCAGATATGAATGTCAGAGTCAGTTGTCAGAGTCACTAGCAGTGGGGGGGGGGGGGGGGGGGGGGGGTTGGCAAACAGTATGCCACTGACAAGTCTGTATATACTACTCAGAAAAACTCAGCCTTTCATACATAAAATAATGTTATATTCTAATACTGTTTCTTGCAGACAAAATTGAATCCAAACCATGTACAGAGAACAACACAATGCTGGTCTGCTCAAGCAATCACAACACATTGACATTCAGAACACACAAAACTCTCACCAGATCAATGACTGTTAGCTTAATGTCCCAACCATGGAATCCAGTATGGGAGAGGTTGTGGCATGTCAGCTTGTGAGTCTGCCCAGGGCTTTGTATGACATTATAAGGAAGGAAGAAACAGAGAGGATTAATGATTGGTGAGGGGGCAGGAAAGTCCCGGTCGGTCCCACTTACCCCATGGTGGCAGAGGCCTCCTGTTCCCCTGCTCTCCAAAGCGGCAGCAGCTTCCGTTTCCTCCCTTGGCGGCCAGAAAACGGGTCTCACACCGAGCCGAGAAAAGTTCAATAGCCAGTGCGGCTCTTCTGCTTGCGTGACATTTTGTGCGCTGGAATTGTGTACACACGTTCGGAATATACACAAACGCATTTTGTTGTTGGAAAATTTGAGAACCAGATCTCAAATTTTGTGCAACGGAAATTCCGATGGAAAATGTCTGATGGGGCCTACACACGGTCGGAATTTCCGACAAAAGGCTCCCAGCGAACATTTTCCGTCGGAAAATCTGACCGTATGTACAGGGCTGTAGAGTTATCTGGCAGATGTCTGAGTCAATTGTCAGTAATGAGATTCTGGTGTCAAAATCACTGGATACTTTTGTTACTCCACCACCCTTTTCCTTTGTCCTGCCTCCCCCTCTCTTGTGTCACAATTTAATAGCCAATTAAAATGTCCCATTCTAGGTAATCAAATATAAATATGCAAGTTAATTTAGTAAAGATTCCGATCAGTGCCATTTAGTTTTCCAAAAATTTTCCTATTTCATGTGCTCCAGTCTCTACAGTGCCTTGAAAAAGTATTCATACCCCTTGAAATTTTCCACATTTTGTCATGTTACAACCAAAAACGTAAATGTATTTTATTGGGATGTTATGTGATAGACCAACACAACGTGGCACATAATTATGAAGTGGAAGGAAAATGATAAATGACTTACAACATTTTTTACAAATAAATAAAGTGTGGCGTGCATTTGTTCTTTGTAGAACCACCTTTTGCTGCAATTACAGCTGCAATTACAGCTGCAAGTCTTTTTGGGGATGTCTCTACAAGCTTTTCATATCTAGAGAGAGACATTTTTGCCCATTCTTCTTTGCAAAAATAGCTCAAGCTCTGTCAGATTGGATGGAGATCGCCCATGATCGGGAACCCGGCCTTCAGTCCAGGACTTAGCGACATCAGATTCCAAGGTCTGAAAGAGATCGTATGGTCTCAGCTTCGCCATTTCATCATCAACGGAAAGTGGATGTCAAGAGAAAACATCATTGAAAATCCTCTCTTGGGGAACCTTACCTTCTGGGAAAATCTTCAATTGGCCCACTTTATAGGATCACAGCCATCTTCGGAACCCCTTGGGAGGGCACTAATGCCCTTTGAGCTAATATGCTCTGATCGAGAGCCAATGCGTCATACGGTATCACTAAAATACCAGCTACTCATCACACCCCCTAGAGAACATAGGCCTCCCTACGTCGCCAGGTGGGAGAGAGATCTGGGAATCCAGCTAAACGAGAGGCAAGTGGAGAGAATATTTCTCTTTACAAGCAAGACCTCCGTGTGTGCTGGCCATCAGGAGGCAGGATTCAAGGTAATTTCTAGGTGGTACTACACTCCAGCCAGGTTACATCGGATGTTTCCTCAAAGTTCGGACTTATGTTGGAGATGTAGGGAGGCAACAGGGTCCCTGTTACACATTTTCTGGTCATGCAGATCCTTGACCCCCTTCTGGACAGAGGTTCACTGCATTATGCAGAAGTTCACAGACCGGGAGCTACCCATGACTCCCAAATTCTTCCTTTTACACCACCATGGGATCCCGAGTAAGGTCTACAGGAAATCGATCCTACTTCTCCTGGTCACAGCAGCAAAAAGCTGTATTCCCCTGTTTTGGAAGCAGACGGAGCCTCCAGGAGTGGCGGTCTGGTTGAAAAAGGTGTCCGGCATTAATAAAATGGAAGACCTGGTGGCTACAGAGAGGGGTCTCAGAGAACAGTCCCTTAAAAAATGGTTCTACTGGCTCGAATTCTTCTACTCGGAGGAGTATGCAAGGTTGCTGATTTAATTTCCTAGCCAAAAACAAAGAGAGAGAAATAAAAAAAGGAGAAATCCGAAATGAGTGTGGGGGTGCTGGCATGGAGACTGGAGGAAGGTTCCTTCTCCCAACACCTTTCCACCCATATCCTTCCCCCCCTCCTTTCCCCCCCCCCCCCCCACCTTACCTCCCTTGGTCATTTTTCTTATTTGTTTGGCCAGCGGGCCACTCCCATCTTTCTTGCTATTAGTACTCAATGATGTTAGGCATTTAAAAATAATTGGGATACAGTTGACCTCTCGATTCGATGTCCACTAATCAGTCCTTGATGTAATGTTTATGTTATCATTTGGTCAATGGTGCCCGTTCTCAATGGTCGGACCTGTCGAGGTGAGCTACAATACAAACAATGTTTGTTGAGCTTTTTGTACCACAGTATGCTTATGTTATGTATGATTTGTTTCTAAATAAAGAATTAATAGAAAAGAGGACAACCATGTCTTGGTAGGTTTGCAGTTGTGTCATACTCTTTCCATTTTCGGATGATGGATTGAACAGTGCTCCATGAGATGTTCAAAGCTTGGGATACTTTTTTATAACCTAACCCTGCTTTAAACTTCTCCACAACTTTATTCCTGACCTGTCTGGTGTGTTCCTTGGCCTTCATGATGCTGTTCCCCAGCAGGTTCTCTAACAAACCTCTGAGGGCTTCACAGAACAGCTGTATTTATACACACACAGGTGGACTCTATTTACTAATTAGGTGACTTCTGAAGGCAATTGGTTCCACTAGATTTTAGTTAGGGGTATCAGAGTAAAGGGGGCTGAATACAAATGTACGCCACACTTTTCATATATATATTTGTAAAAAACCTTGAAAATAATTTATCATTTTCCTTCCACTTCACAATTATGTGCCAATTTGTGTTGGTCTATCACATAAAATCCCAATATAATACAATTAAGTTTTTGGCTGTAAGATGACAAAATGTGGAAGATTTCAAGGGGTATGAATACTTTTTCAAGGCACTGTATTTTGGTAAAAATCAAAAGAAATATTGATACTGAGGCTTTGTGGTTGTCACCCAATAGCTTTAGAACTTCTCACCCTTTATAAAGCCAGCATCTCGGCTTGTCACGCTGTTACCTGCAGACCCAGGCTACTATCTACCATAAACAGACAACACCCCTGTATCTGCAATGAGAATAAAGGCAGGAGGCGACTTTATAAAGGGTGGGAGGAGGTAAAGTAATTGGATAAGTTCCGGAAAGCGTCAATAGCAACCATGTTCGCCGACCTTCACAAAGATGGAGGACAGAGCCCATGAATTAGGCCTGGTTCACACTGATGCGAGAATCACTCTGACTTTGGAGCACTTGTTGCATCAGAAGTCGGACCCGAGTCCGATCCCATTTTGTGCAATGAAACAATTCTAATCGGTGCAACTTGAGTAGCTCCGACTTAGAAAAAGGTTCCTGCACTACTTTTGGTTCGACTTTTGTACGACTTGCATTGACTTCTGTTAAAGAAGTCGCATGCACGTCATACTGAAGTCGCCCTGGGGTCCAACTTCAGAGTCACGCAACTTTGAAGTCGCGAGCAATGTGAATCCGGCTTAGAGGCATTTTAGGTAAACTAAATGGTATTCATTTGAAACCTTACAACAAGAAGTTGCATGTTAAAGATAAACTTTATTTGTATATGCAATTCAAATGTTACAGCTTTTACTACAAACTTTTTAAACTATATTTAAAGGCAAGAGCATTTTTTAATCTTGGATAAGGAGTGGAAGAATTAGAACCCTATACGTATTGACTGCTGTACATGTTCCCATTAGGCTGGATTCACCTACGCATTTTTTGTGCTTTTTGCAGTTTGCAGATTTGCACTACAGAACGTGCTCCATAGGAAACCATGTTAAATGGGCTGTAGTGCAAATCTGCAGAATGCAACAAGCACTAAAAATGCATAGGTGTGAATCAGGCCTTAGGCTCGATTCACATCTATGCATTTTGCTTTTGAGCGTTTTTGCAGTGCTTTTTGCGGTGCTTGCTGTGTTTTAGGACACACGTTTTTACCACGATTTTGCCGCGTTTTGCGTTTTTTGATTATTTTTTTTTCTTTTTTTTTTTTTTTTACACTGTGGTTGCTTAGCACAGTGTAAATGAAATGCAAAATGAATGAATGAAATGAATGCATGAAAAAAGTCCCCGACCCTTTCCAAAAACGCAGAGGCACAAAAATGCATTGATGTGAACATGTTCCATGGGAACCCATGTTAAAAAATTTCCCTGCATTTCTGCAAAATGCATCAAAAAACGCGCTAGTGTGAATGGAGCCTTAGAAAGGTTTACACCTCTATTTGTTCTGGTGTAAAAAGAGCTGCCACCAGAACAGAAGTAGGGGGGATCTTCCAATAGGGATACTTGTTTCTGGTGTCCACGGTCTAAGGCCTGGTTCACACCTATGCATTTTTTTGTGCATTTTCCGTTTTGCAGAAACACACTACAGTCCATTTAACATGGTTTCCTATGGGTCACGTTCACATCAGTGCATTTTATGGAAAGGGCCAGGGAGTTTTTGCAGTTTTTTGATTCCATAGACTTAAATGAATCAAAAACGTGTATTGAAAAGCGCAAAATGCACCTAGAATATGCAAACTGTAACCTGCATAGGTGTGAACCAGGCCTTACAGGGGATTTACCTTACTTTGGAAATTTGTTGTGATTTCTTGTTGTGTCTACTTGACAGGAAGTGATGGGTAATCTCTTGAAAAGGACTGATGGAACAAAGGAAAAACTAACAGAGGTTTTAACCAATTTCTACTCAATCCAATATTTAAGTACATGTTTAAACTTTGGATACACTTTAACTACAGAGGATTAATAACCTATCAAGATATTTTAGGGGGCTATTTAAATGGGACAAAGGTATCAAGTGCTTTTTTTATCCCACAGTCACCAACATGGAACCTATTTTTCTTCCCACTGACACAAACAATGAGGTTTATTTTATCCCACTGACACCACTGATGGGCTTTATTTTATTTCACTGACACCGACGGGGCTTATTTTGTCCCACTGACAGCAATTTTTCTGCTGACACTACTCAAGCTGTTCCTCCTAATAATTTTTAAATGTTGGCAACTATGCTATAAATGTGTATGAAAGTGTTTCCACAGCTCTGCCTTTCTATCAGAATATTCCTCTATGATAAGTATAGGTGTAAAATAGTGACCCTGTGTGCGTGCTATGGACTGTAAGCAGTCATAATGCTCTGGTTTGCTTTTCTTTTTTTTTAGATTGTAATTTTTATTATTGTCCAAGAAATTACAAAGTAATATAGGCAAACAGAAAATATAATAAAATTACAAAGAAGAAGCTATAACAAGCAATCTGACGGTACAAGTTCGATATTGGTTTGCTTTCTTCTTTTTCTTCTGCTGGTAGTTGTGTGGCCAGTGGATGACGGGACCTGTTGTCCTATTTACAATCCTAATGTTCAATGCTTAATAGCAAGTTACATCCGGAACAACTTATGGGTCTATGCAGAGACCGGGGCCTTGCATCACATGCCACGGGTCCTGACTGATGCATTGAACCAGTGGTTTATACACTTTGAGTTTAGAGTGCCGTTGCACTCAATGGTTCAACTTGTTCGGAACTATCTCACTTTGGACTTTTCACTGCATACTCGGAAACTTGCTGGTACTAGGCTGGTGGGACTGGGGAGGGAGGGAAGGGCATTTGGTTGCATGCAAAGTGATGCCTAATGTATACCCTTATGTACATATCTTTTATGTGGGATGATGACTACAATACCTGTGGTGTCTTGGAACGTTAGAGGGTTGGGTGACCCCCTTAAGCGGGCTATGGTATTTACATCCCTGCGCAAGCATCTCCCTGCTATCTGTGCTTTACAGGAGACTCACCTCACACCTGACTCCTTGTCTTGCCTGATTTATAGGTGGGTAAGATCTATCACTCCACTCACACCTCCTTCTCTAGGGGGATGAGAGTTTTGATACACAGGTCACTTGACTACCAGGAACTTGACTGTGTGGTAGACGAGTAGGGGAGATAATAGGATTTTTATAACAGCTTATCTGTAAAATCATTTTCTTTGAGTACATCACGGGACACAGAGCCACAGTAATTACTGTATGGGTTATATAGGCACCTTTGGGTGATAGACACTGGCACACCCTAGACAGGAAATTTTTGCTCCCTATATAACCCCTCCCCTTACTGGGAGTACCTCAATTTTGTAGCAAAGCAATACACGTATTCAGAAAGAGGGGAAAAGGATTTTACAGGAAAGCTGTTATAAAAATCCTATTTTCTTTATCGTACATCACGGGACACAGAGCCACAGTAATTACTGTATGGGATGTCCCAGAGCAATGCTATCTGAGGGGAGAGAGACACAAACAAAAGTAGGGTGCAATCAGACCTGAGGACCTATACTGCTGCCTGCAGCACACTGCGCCCAAAGGCGATACCCTCATGCCTTCTTACATCCACCTAGAGAATCTGGTGAATGTATGGACTGAAGACCAAGTTGCGGCTTTGCAGATTTGAGCCATAGAGGCTTGGTGATGCACTACCCACAAAGCACTAACAGCCCTGGTGGAGTGCGCTTTGATTTGAAAAGGTGGAATTTTCCTCTTCAAACCATAAGCTTAAATAATTACTTGCCGAATCCACTTAGCAATAGTAGATTTCAACGCTGCCTGTCCTTTTTTAGGACCTTCAGGCAACACAAACAAAACATCTGTTTTATGAATCTGAGCAGTCGCCTCCAAATAAATTTTGACTGCTCTCACTACATCCAGAGAATGTAGTGACTTTTCTTCCATAGAACAGAGTTCTGGAAAAAATGAAGGTAGAACAATATCCTGGTTTAGATGAAAACCTGAAACCACCTTCGGCAGAAAGCTAGGATGAGGACGCAATACTTACTTAATACTTATTATATCCTTATGAATAATTAGATATGGCTCTTTACAAGAAAGAGAAGCCAATTCTGATACCCTTCTTGCAGAAGATATGGCTACCAGAAAAACTAGCTTCCTTGTCAAAAGGACCAAGGGAATATGTTGTATCGGCTCAAAAGGCTGTTTTTGTAATGCTGACAGAACTAAATTCAAGTTCCAAGGGTTCAAGGGTAACTTAAAGTGGATTTAAACCCAAATTTTTTTTTTTTTTTTTGTCTGGCACAATATAGAGTATGGGATTTCAGATCAGCTGTGCCCAGTCTTGCCACAAAGAGTTAATCCAGCTATGAGCAATCCTCATATCTTTTTTCAGTGAAATTAAAGGACAAACTGTGAAAAATGTGTCCGTTCTTCCCCCATGCTGTGATTGACAGGTGATTTACATATCTCATGCACTAGCCTAAGACATGCATTATTTTTTAATTCCCACCCCCTCTCCTTTCTTCAGCAGCTCTGCAAGGATTGGCTGTTCCACACCTCAGCATGATTTGGCATACTGAAGTCATGTGGGGACTTTTCTGGGTTTTGACTGGATGTTAGTGATCATAGCAGAAGTTCAGTGTAAGAAATACACAGGAGAAAACGCATGTTGATAAGGGGAGTGTAGAGGTGTCTACTGACATCACGACTCCACCCACTGAGCCCTGGAAAACAGACCCACCCACAAAATCTGCAGTTTTTCGGGTCTCATAGCAGACAGAGGGGAGACATTTTACAGATAAGTATACATGCAGGAGGCATGTATATCCTTCTAGATAACCAATATTGCAGTAGTTTAGAAAGGATGAGAGTGGGTTTACATCCACTTTAACCGGTGGATTAAGCCGCGTTACCCCCTGTATGAAGCTACAGACCAAAGAATGCAAAGCAAGTGGCTGTTGAAACAATACCGAAAAGGCAGATACCAGGCCTTTGATAGTACTCAAGGCCAGCTTCTTCTCTAACCCCATTTGTAGAAAGGTAAGGATTCTACCTTTGACATACTTTCTGGGATGTCAACCCCTGGATTCACACCAGGAAACATATGCCTTCCAGACTCTATAATAAATGACTCTGGAAGCTGGCTTCCTTACATTAATCAAGGTAGATATCACTGAGCCTAAGCCCCCGTTCACACCTATGCGAATTAGATGCGGCTTACACTGCATCCAATTCGCAGAACATTTTAAAATACATTCTAATAAATGTATCTTGTTCACATATGTGCGTTGCATTCGCACTGCGCATTGCACAAAAAACGTGTGCGTTTTCTGGGCATTGCGGTGCGAATTACAAACACATAAACCTCTATGGGAATGCATCTGATTCGCAGATGCATTGCGTTCTGAACAAGGAATCTCTCCTTGTTCTCACTACACCTCCCCCTCCTCTCCCCCTCTCCCTGCTCAGCTGATGCGCTCATAGAACGGAGCGGCACCGCTGAACAGCTACATTTTCTCTTCACAGAGAAAATGTAGCTGGAATTCGCACCGCACTGGTGTGAACCCGGGCTGAAAGCCCACGATTCTTCAGATTGTGGGTTTCAATAGCCAAACCGTTAAATTTAGCATTTGTAAGGTAGGATGGAACACTGGTCCCTGCGATAGCAGGTCTGGACGTGGTGGTAGGGTCCATGGGGCCCCTACGGCCATCTTTACTATTTCTGCATACCAAGATCTTTTGGGCCATGCTGGGGTCACAAGAACCACTGACTTCTTTTCCTGCCTGATCCTGCGAAGAAGTCGTGGTAGCAGCAGAATTGGAGGGAATGCATAAATCAGTGAGAACTGATCCCACAGGGTCACCAACGCATTTGTTCCGCATGCAAGTGAATCCCTTGTTTTTGACACAAAGTTGTTGACTTTGTTGTTGAACCGGGACGCAAACAGATCTACGTCCGGGATCCTCCATCTTTAGCATATAGCCAGGAAGATATCGGGTTGAGGGGACCATTCCTCCGGGAACTGCTGGCGACTTACGTAGTCCGCCTGCCAATTCTCTACCCCTGGAATGAAGATTGCCAATATGCACGGCACATGCTTTTCTGCCCAGGTTAGGATATGATTTACCTCTCCCTGGGCTGCACGACTTCTGGTGCCCCCTTGGTGATTGATATAAGCCACTGCTGTGGCATTGTCATATTGGATCCTGACAGGACAATTCCACAACCTGAATGTCCAGGCCTTTAGGGCTAGGTACGCTGCTTGAATCTCTAGAATGTTGATGGGCAAAGTCCTTTCTTTCTGGACCATTTCCCTTGGAGTCTCTTCCAGGACTGCTCCCCAACCTGAAAGGCTGGCATCTGTTGTTACCAACTTCCAGGTAACTGGTAAGAAGGATTTCCCCTTCCGCAGATTCCCGGGTATCAACCACCAACTGAGGCTCTGGCGCACTATTGGCGACAAACGCATCGGAAATCTAGCGCCTGGACCTTCTTGTTCCAGGCAGACAGGATACTGTTTTGCAGCAATCTTGAATGAAACTGAGTATAGGGAACCGCTTCGAATGAAGCCACCATCTTTCCCAACAACCTCATGCAAAGGCGAATAGAAGGATCCTTCTTCGCCCTGACCACCTGAACCAGCTCCTTTATGGCGCTGATCTTTGCCTGGGGTAAAAACACCCTCTTCTGGGTTGTATCTATAACCAGACCCAAGTACTCTAGTCTTCTTACTGGCTTTAAAGAAGATTTCTGCAGTGCCCTCCATTCTTCCACAGTGTCCCTACAAAGCCCCGTCTCCTGGAAAGCCCCTTTCAGAAATCAAATCCCCTCCAGAGGCCCCATCTCCCCACAGTGACACCCTGTGTAAGGGAGCGCTTGACAATGACTGGGATTTTTGGGAGCTGTGATGTCACCCGTAGGTTCCCCTGGCTGGCTTAGTGGATGTCAGTGTTCCCTCCTCTCCCCAGCAGCTGCTGCTGACTGACACAGGGGAGCCGGAGCTGTGGGATGATGTGACTGGTCCAGAGTGGATTAAAAAAAAGGTAAGTACACTGATATTTTTTTTATTTTTTGCACAAGGTAGGCAGGAAGGGTAGGAGGAAAGGGGGAGGGAACCTTCTTAATATTAGTTTGTGCTAGGCTTTACTATTACTTTAAAGCTAATCTCCAGGCAAACAACTAAACACACAAGTTTAATACATAGGAGGGAGCTTTCTTTACCTGACCCATGATTTCTAGTTCTGTCCATCTGGTCCTGAGAGTAGCACTACTCTGCGTCAGCACATAGCACTGACTGGCAGGGCAGGACACCTGACTTTCTCCATTCACACTAGAATACAGTGCAGGAGAGCTGCGTTCCAGCATGGCTTCCTGCACTGCATTCCAATTGCAATGCTCTTGCGATCTGCTGCGGGGGGTCAGTTCAGGTTAACGACACCCCAAACACAGGCCACAAACACATTATGTTTGCCTGCACCAGATCGCATGGTACAAAAGTGCATCTCCTCATCGCTGGTACACAACAAACACCAGTCTGTGCAATAGAATGTTGTAGGCGTTTGTGAAGAAACACCTCATGATGTATTGCTGAATACAGAGCTGCAATAGGGCTCATTCACATGGGTGCAGAGAGTTGTACACTGTATAAATGTTTAGGCCGTGTACCCACATGGGGGTGTCCGTGCAGTGTTGGTGAACTCACACAGTGTGCGCCCCAGGCCGTGTACCCACATGGGGGTGTCCGTGCAGTGTTGGTGAACTCACACAGTGTGCGCCCCAGGCCGTGTACCCACATGGGGGTGTCCGTGCAGTGTTGGTGAACTCACACAGTGTGCGCTTCAGGCCATGTACCCACATGGGGGTGTCCGTGCAGTGTTGGTGGACTCCCACAGTGTGTGCCCCAGGCCGTGTACCCACATGGGGGTGTCCGTGCAGTGTTGGTGGACTCACACAGTGTGCGCCCCAGGCCATGTACCCACATGGGGGGTGTCCGTCCAGTTTTCGTGAACTCACACAGTGAGCGCCCCAGGCCGTGTACCCACATGGAGGTGTCCGTGCAGTGTTGGTGAACTCACAGTGTGCGCTCCGGGCCTTGTACCCACATGGGGGTGTCCGTGCAGTGTTGGTGAACTCACAGTGTGCACTCCAGGCCGTGTACCCACATGGGGGTGTCCGTGCAGTGTTGGTGAACTCACAGTGTGCACTCCAGGCTGTGTGCTCACATGGGGGTGTCCGTGCAGTGTTGGTGAACTCACAGTGTGCACTCCAGGCCGTGTACCCACATGGGGGTGTCCGTGCAGTGTTGGTGAACTCACAGTGTGCACTCCAGGCCGTGTACCCACATGGGGGTGTCCGTGCAGTGTTGGTGAACTCACAGTGTGCACTCAAGGCCGTGTACCCACATGGGGGTGTCCGTGCAGTGTTGGTGAACTCACAGTGTGCACTCCAGGCCGTGTACCCACATGGGGGTGTCCGTTAAGTGTTGGTGAACTCACACAGTGGGCGCTCCAGGCAGTGTACCCACATGG
The DNA here is from genome assembly GCA_028564925.1 of Lithobates sylvaticus. Taxonomy (NCBI): domain Eukaryota; kingdom Metazoa; phylum Chordata; class Amphibia; order Anura; family Ranidae; genus Lithobates; species Lithobates sylvaticus. The sequence goes on along the minus strand of CM053036.1, from coordinate 129,945,170 downwards.
GGGTGTCCGTGCAGTGTTGGTGAACTCACACAGTGTGTGCCCCAGGCCGTGTACCCACATGGGGGTGTCCGTGCAGTGTTGGTGAACTCACAGTGTGCACTCCAGGCCGTGTACCCACATGGGGGTGTCCGTGCAGTGTTGGTGAACTCACAGTGTGCACTCCAGGCCGTGTACCCACATGGGGGTGTCCGTTAAGTGTTGGTGAACTCACACAGTGGGCGCTCCAGGCCGTGTACCCACATGGGGGTGTCCGTGCAGTGTTGGTGAACTCACACAGTGTGTGCCCCAGGCCGTGTACCCACATGGGGGTGTCCGTGCAGTGTTGGTGAACTCACACAGTGTGCGCTCCAGGCCGTGTACCCACATAGGGGTGTCCGTGCAGTGTTGGTGAACTCACACAGTGTGCGCTCCAGGCCGTGTACCCACATGGGGGTGTCCGTGCAGTGTTGGTGAACTCACACAGTGTGCGCTCCAGGCTGTGTACCCACATGGGGGTGTCCGTGCAGTGTTGGTGAACTCACACAGTGTGTGCCCCAGGCCGTGTACCCACATGGGGGTGTCCGTGCAGTGTTGGTGAACTCACACAGTGTGCGCTCCAGGCCGTGTACCCACATGGGGGTGTCCGTGCAGTGTTGGTGAACTCACACAGTGTGCGCTCCAGGCCGTGTACCCACATGGGGGTGTCCGTGCAGTGTTGGTGAACTCACACAGTGTGCGCTCCAGGCCGTGTACCCACATAGGGGTGTCCGTGCAGTGTTGGTGAACTCACACAGTGTGCGCTCCAGGCCGTGTACCCACATGGGGGTGTCCGTGCAGTGTTGGTGAACTCACACAGTGTGTGCTCCAGGCCGTGTACGGGCATGGATGTGAAATTGGGAACAGCCGGTGGGCTGTCAATGGGACTGTGAGCGTGGAACACCTGTACATCCCCATGCAGGTAAACATAGCCTTGCACAGTTGTACACATTGTTACACCCTGTGTGAATGAGGCCTATCTCTGCACCCAGATGTGACAGATGTTTGCGTACAAATCAATGACAGGCTGTACTCTGGTGATCGCACACCCCGGTGTTTACTTGTATTCAGGGAGGACTGAGCTCTCCTGGACGCAGAGAGGTTGCACCCAGTACTCATGTCAATGTCCAGCCTGTCACCGATTAGAACGCAGACCTGTCTCGCGCGGAATCCTCTGATTGGTTACTGTGTACAGCGCTCCTCAGTTATGTGAATGAGCCCCACACTAGCAGTGTATATTATGTGTGTCTGGAGTTTAGAAATAGATTGAGGTTTCTCAGACACTTTGATAATCCTGTGTCTCCATACACGACGTGTCCCCTTTGTTTCCTCATACGGCCGTATTGTGTTTATTGTACACACAGGGGACACTGACAAGCAACCCGGGCAGCCTTCCTTCCCCCTCCTCACTCTCCCCCCTGGGCTGGGCGTCTGCAGGAAGGGGGGCGTGTCCCGGGGAAGTCTCGCGGTGTTGGCCTCTCAGCAGTGACAGTGCACGGCCAGAGCCGAGGGACAGCAGTCATCTGGGCAGGGTGAGCCGGAGGAAAGCGGAGGACACACGGAGGATCGGAAGGGCCGGAGATACCAGAGGTGGAGAAGGTGTGAGCGGGAAGGAGGGGAAGCAGGAGCCGCCCCGGAGGAGGAGGAGGGGGAGACGCAGAGGAAGAAGCAGCAGAACAGAGCTCGTCCCGGCTCTTCCCTCCTCTCTGACAGCCCGCCCGCCTGATGTGACATCGTCTTCTCCAATACAACACCATGGCCACCCCCGCGACCTGCACCCGCTTCACCGACGAGTACCAGCTCTACGAGGAGCTTGGCAAGTAAGGAGCCCCGGGGAGAGGAGAGGGGACCGCCGGAGCACACTGACTGCACCGGACCATGGGAGTGTACTGTACACTGTGCGATGGGAGCAGGCTGGGCACATTACACAGGAGGCAGAATGGACTCAGGCAGGAGTACTACTCACCATGCGATGGGATCTGACTGGGGTACACCTCGCCATGCGATGGGATCGGACTGGGGTACACCTCGCCATGCGATGGGATCGGACTGGGGTACACCTCGCCATGCGATGGGATCGGACTGGGGTACACCTCGCCATGCGATGGGATCGGACTGGGGTACACCTCGCCATGCGATGGGATCGGACTGGGGTACACCTCGCCATGCGATGGGATCGGACTGGGGTACACCTCGCCATGCGATGGGATCGGACTGGGGTACACCTCGCCATGCGATGGGATCGGACTGGGGTACACCTCGCCATGCGATGGGATCGGACTGGGGTACACCTCGCCATGCGATGGGATCGGACTGGGGTACACCTCGCCATGCGATGGGATACACCTCGCCATGCGTTGGGATCAGACTGGGGTACACCTCTCCATGCGATGGGATCGAACTGGGGTTCACCTCGCCATGCGATGGGATTGGACTGGGGTACACCTCGCCATGCGATGGGATACACCTCGCCATGCGTTGGGATCGGACTGGGGTACACCTCACCATGCAATGGGATACACCTCGCCATACGATGGGATCGGACTGGGGTACAACTCGCCATGGGATCAGACTGGGGTACAGTGCGCAATACGGTGGGATCGGACTGGGGTACAGTGCACGATACAGTCGGACTGGGGTACAGCGCACGATATGGTGGGACCGGACTGGGGTACAGCGCACGATACGGTCAGACTGGGGTACAGCGCACAATATGGTGGGACCGGACTGGGGTACAGCGCACGATACGGTCAGACTGGGGTACAGCTCCCAATATGGTGGGACCGGACTGGGGTACAGCGCACGATACGGTGGGACCGGACTGGGGTACAGCCCCCCCCCCCCCCCCCATACGATGGGATCAGACTGGGGTACAGCGCACGATACGGTGGGACCGGACTGGGGTACAGCCCCCCCCCCCATACGATGGGATCGGACTGGGGTACAGCGCACGATACGGTGGGACCGGACTGGGGTACAGCGCACGATACGGTGGGACCGGACTGGGGTACAGTGCACGATACAGTCGGACTGGGGTACAGCGCACGATACGGTGGGACCGGACTGGGGTACACGCACGATACGGTCAGACTGGGGTACAGCGCACAATATGGTGGGACCGGACTGGGGTACAGCGCACGATACGGTCAGACTGGGGTACAGCTCCCAATATGGTGGGACCGGACTGGGGTACAGCGCACGATACGGTGGGACCGGACTGGGGTACAGCCCCCCCCCATACGATGGGATCAGACTGGGGTACAGCGCACGATACGGTGGGACCGGACTGGGGTACAGCCCCCCCCATACGATGGGATCAGACTGGGGTACAGCGCACGATACGGTGGGACCGGACTGGGGTACAGCCCCCCCATACGATGGGATCAGACTGGGGTACAGCGCACGATACGGTGTGACCGGACTGGGGTACAGCCCCCCCCCATACGATGGGATTGGACTGGGGTACAGCGCAAGATGCAGTGGAACTGGACTTGGGTACAGCGCACGATGCGGTGGGACTGGACTGGGGTACAGCGCACTGTATGATAGGATTAGATAGGGGTGTACTACACTGGTGGGATGGGGGGGCACAGCTTACTACAGGGGTTGTACAATGGGCCCAGGCCCAGACAGAACACAGCATGTTGCACTGGCGATAGAATGGGCACAGGGACACCCCAGTGACAGCAGTGACCGGGGGATCTGACGTGTAGTTGTGGACTCCCAATGCTGGCAGAGACATGTCTTCTCAGCACTCAGACTCTGCAGCCTACACATGTAGAGCACCCACCCGTCACCAGGAGAACACTGTCACGGGGGCTTAGAGTGACTATCCATGATGAGTACACCAGATAAGAGTGAAGGAGGGGGCAGAGGTAGACGGATCACCTGGGTACAAGGGAACGGCTCAGACAAGCACCTCATGGAGATCACACACAGCCTGGGGGGGATAAGAATGATCATGTCACCCAGGGAGAATGGGGGGGGGGGGGGCAGGATCAGAAACATCCGGTGGTAGACACACAGGTTTATTCCAGACCCTGGTGGGGGGGGGGGGGGGGTCTAGGTTGCTGACATAATGGCCCAGAGTAGTTTTGTAGAAGCAAAGATGTGAATGAAATCTTGTATCTGCATGCACGCAGATCGAGCAAGGCCAGGCATACAAGGCAGCTCCTACATAGTGACATTGATTAGTGACCTGACAGGCACAGTGACAGCGTCACACACAGATCATCCGGGCACACACAGCAGCCGCTCTCATCTTTGTAGGGAGGGGGCAGAGGGGTTTAGAGATTTTAAGATTGAGCACCAATCGCAGCTGTAGTACCTAGACAATAGGACAAAGACATTTCTTTCATTGGCTGTTCTTATGTAATAGAAGACACTTGGCTTCTTATTCAGAGACCTTTCATATGGCATCCCCATTGCTTAGACCAGGATAATAAATATCCCAACGTTTATCCCTGATTTTCCTTTGTGTGATGACAATGTGCTGGATGTGTGCTGTCATTTGACCAAACGCTGCTATGGATGTCAACGTCTGCTGTGGTCGATTGGCCGTGTTCCTCCATTGGTACGCCGTCTATAATATCCCGCTGAGTTAACAGATACAAATGCATCAACATCGGGCACAGCATTGGTCTTTGGAATATTGCCTGATCTGTATCAAGTCATAGATCTGGAAGCTCCTTATCACTTTATAATGGGAAAATCAAGCATTTGTGCTACACAGTTTGTGTTTAGTAGGCAGTATAATGAAACTCCGTTCAGCTTGCTCAGTAAAGCTCACCATACATGTTACATTCTAATTGTACAATCTCCTTTAGATCTAATACCCATGTAGTACAAAGGCTTGCTTAATTTTGTAAGAATTGATTGCATAGTTTAATTAGGTCCTCCCATATTGCAACATTTTTATACATTTTAAACGGGTTAGTTCACGTTTTCATGAAAAATGAAGAGATTAACTCCGAATATCCTTGCCACCCTCTCTGAACCCTCCTGCTCATAGCAGCTGTGATACCCAGTGCTGCCGGTGACAGTGTAGCCGTCTGTACATGACCCTGGAGTTAGTATCTGTCATAATGCACACAGTGCTAATCGCTCATTGGTCAGCATGACCATGTGACTGTTCTGACCAATGAGAAGTGGTTCTGGGACACATTACTAGAAGAATCCTCAGATGTGCTTTTCATTTGTGGCTGTGCTGACCAATGAGTGCGTGGGCTTTGTGAGCATTATGATGGATACTCCTTCCTGGGGTGTGGACTGCTATACTCCAGCGCAGTATGGGGCATCACTTATAGCCACTGCGTGCAATGGGGTCTGGAGAGTGGTCAGGATATTTGGCGTTAGTTTGCCTCTTCATTTTTCTTGAAAAGGTAAACTTTGTCCTTTTTAATATGGTTGCAAAGGTTTGTTACCTTTTTTATGCGTTCTATGCATGAAGGAAGAAAACCTTGTGTGCAGCAGTCGCCCCTAAAAACTTACCTGAGCTGCATATCGATCCAGCAATGTGCACAAGAGCCTTGGCTATCCAGGGTTTGGGCCTCTCCCTCACTGTCAATCACAACCAGTGAGCCAATGAGGGTAGAGGGGGGGGCGGGGCAGAGCCACACTCTGTGTGTGAATGGACACACAGAGCAGCAGGTCGGGAGTCTTGCTATGGCACTAGGCAAGAGGGAGGGGCCTGGAGCACTGACAGGGGGACCTGAGAAGATGGGGGGGGGGGGGGGGGGGTACCACTGAACAGAGCAGGTATGTATGACACATTATTTAACCACTTGACACGGAGCGCATGGAAATATGTGGCTACCTAGCGGGTGGACCTTGGCGCTGAGCGGCAGCACATTTGCGTGCAATAGTTAAAAAAAGAGCTGTGCCGAGAGAGTTCTCCTGGCACAATTACGGACGGCAAACGGTAAGCTCCCATTCACTGCTTGCGATCTGGAGCTTTCCGATCATGTGATGGATGTGACAGCCAATCACGACGAGCACATGACTGTAAGCCTTGCCCCGCCTCCCACCATTCTAAACCCCTTAAAGTGCCAGCAGTTGCCGGTGTTGTGTCGAATACTGTCCCCCGTCGGATAGTGTCCACCCTGTACTGCGCTTGCGCAGTACGGAGGACAAGGAGACGCCGAAAGTCTCCGAAGAGGAACAGGTCCAGGTTCAAGCCCCACCATCCAAGTGGACATAGTTAGAATAAAAAATTGCAGAGCGAAGCGAGCCTGCGAGGGGCCCTGTTACTAAGTGCTACCATATGTCCCCTTAGATGGTGGGGCTTGAACCTGGACTCAGTGCGCAGGCGCCGTTCATCTTCTGAGACTTTCGGAGTCTCCTTGTCCTCCGTACTGCGCCAGCGCTGCGCCTGCGCAGTACGGGGCGGACACTATCCGATAGGAGGACAGTTTTTGGCAGAACACCGGCTCCAAGGGGTTAATATAAAAAAAAGTATCCCTGAGCCTTTAGACCTCTTTCACACTGGAGCCGTTTTTCAGACGCTAAAAAAAGCGTCTGTAAAGCGCCTGAAAAATGCCTCATCTGCAATCCCAGTGTGAAAGCCTGAGTGATTACTCACTGGGGTGCTGCGCTGGCAGGACGTCCAAAAAAGTCCTGCAAGCAGCTGTTTTTAGGAGCGGTGTATACACCACTCCTAAAGCGCCCCTGCCCATTGAAATGGATGTGCAGCAGCGCTTTTAACACTTTATTCAGCTGCTAGTGGGGGTTAAAGGCACTCCGCTAGTGGCCGAGAAGTGCCTCTATATCGACAGTAAGGCGCCTCTAAAACTAGCGGTGCTTTCCCGCTGACAACTGTGCTCTTTCAGTATGAAAGGGCTCTTAATGTCACTTTAATGTTGAAATCAATCTAGTGTTCAGGCGATTTTTTTATTTTTTTGTGTGAATATTTTAAGGAGTGAAGTGCCATACAGGAGCAGAGCATTTTTGTTAACCAAGACTTTTATTATGGAAGGACCTGAAAAACATGCATAACATGTTTTTGCTAATTTTTTGGGGAAACTCCCTCTGAAGCTAAAGTGATAAACTGATTCTGCTTCAAAGGTATCTCATTTGCCTTTGGGGCGTCAGGCATTCAGACATCTTAATGCTCAAATTAGAACAGGGGCATATTTAAAAGGCCAAGTTAACCTTTTGGAGCATGTTATACAATATACCCATATTTGGGGTGTAACATTCCAAACCTGCCCCCTGCAAACACGATTTTCCCCCAGTGACAGCGTGTGCTGTCACATTTTGAAAACGGCTTGGCTGTGTGGGGCTCCGCCCACACATCTGTGTCATTCATTCACAGGAATCTGTAAATGAGAAAACTACAAGTCCTGTCTTCCACCGTGGCAGACAGCTTGCCGTTCACAATGGACACGTCACTTCACAATGTCTACAGCTCAGTAACAGAATAACTGTAAAAGCGTACAGGCAACAGAGCTGCAGGCAGTGTGTACATGTGTTTGGCGTTGCACCCATGATCCACTGCTTCTATCTTCCTTTCGGGTCTGTGGGCTCCGGCTGTATGAATGGCCGGGGCCGTGATGATGTTACAGGTATGCTGTTGCTTCAGAGCACATGCTTCAGTGATGTCACTGGCTGCATCCCGTGTGAATTTTTTTTTTAAACAGTGCAAGTTTAAGAGATATTCACTGTACCTACAGGTAAGCCTTAAAGGTAAGTTAAGTCAAAGCAAAGTTCCACCCAAAAGTGGAAGCTCTGCTTATTTGACTCCGGTGCCACATTTGGCACCTTTTCTTGTTTTTGACAGGTACCTATCCCCACTTCCAGGAGATCGCAGCACGATCACTCGGAAGTTCGGTCCCCTTCATCCTCTCTCCCTCCACCGGGCCATTCAGAAAGTGCAGCGCGCTTCAGGGAACTGGGTGTGAAGCTGCAAGGCTTCACTACCGGGTCCCCTAATGAATGGCGGCGGCGGCAGCACCCGAGAGGCGATAGAAACATCGGCTGGGGTGCCGATATCACTGGATTCCAGGACAGGTAAGGGTCCTAATATTAATAGGCAACAGCTACAGTATGTGTAGCTGCTGACTTGTCATTTTTTTTCTGGGGGCGTGTAACACGTCTAATTTCTTCTTTTAAGTGGAGTTCCACCCAAAAGCGGAACTTCTGCTCATTTTGTCTCCTCTTCCCCTCCGGTGCCACAATTGGCAACTTTCAATGGGGAGGGAGGACAGGATGCCTGTTTTTGACAGGTATCCTGTTCCCACTTCCGGGAGCCACAGCCGCGGATATTGACGTCACCGCAAGGCTCTGTCCTCCCCCTGTCGCTGGGCCATTAGGAGAGAAGAATGGAGACTCGTCCATGCGCAGTAGAGTTCTCGGCATGAAGCTGTAAGGGTACAGTTCCGGGTTCCCTCACCCACAATGGCGGCAGCAGCAGCAGCAAATGCAAAGGGAGGGAGCTTAAATGGGACTCCCCTGTCCCGTGCACCCTCATAGGAGCTGTCACTTTTGAAATTTGCATGGTTGTGTGGGGCTCTGCCACTGTGGTAGATGGACCTGTAGTGCCCAATCGATAAACACTAGTCCATCAACACTTTTTTTCCAGCTCTACAACTGAAAGCTTTACCTTGGTACAGATATCAAGTTGGAGAAAGTCTGCACGAGCCTGGCATTGCACTTGGAATCCACTGAATACAGTTGCAATGCTTAGCAGGCTCCTATGGAAAAATATAATAAGTGCACATCTTTTTAAAAAAAATTTTTATATATATACATACACAAATAAAATAATATATATATATATTTTGGAAAAGGCAGACTTGGCCTTTAAGGTTTTTTCATTGCCATGAAGGAAAAGCAAACTTAGCAGGTTGTGGCTTAACACAGTATTTATGAATTCTTTTGAGTGTGTCGAAAATATTCGTCTTCAGGTTTTTCTAATGCATACACGTAGCATTTTCTAGATTGCTACATGTCACCTGCTTGCTACTTTCTTTGTTACTGTAGCAGGTATGTTTCATTGCTTCTTTACCTCTAGAATTCCGGCTGATTATGTACAAAGAACATCTAGCTGAGCCTTTGCCGAGAGACCCTAATCCCTTTGTTATCAGTGGTTGCAGGCCTGGTATGGAGGGAGTTAAAGCATGTGTTGGGTAGAGGTACGAGTGGGTCCTGCTCATTTATATGGCTCCTCTGTTCACTGCATTGCAGAAGTTTTGGACAAATCTCCCTCTCCCATCCTTTTCCTTTGTTCACCTTCTATAATTATCTGTCTGTCTGCTCCTGTAGCCTGATCCCTGGTAATTTAATATAAAAAGAATGATTTAAAAAAAAATGTATTCACACCGACTAAGATTCCAAGTTGGCGTACCCACTTTTCCACCTTAATCGCATCCAAAGAGCAGGACTACATTTTATGCGTTGTCATTTTTCTTTATCGTTCGTTGTGCCATTAACCTCCGTCGTCCTGCAGGCTTGTCTCAATCGAACATGTTGCTTAAAAAGTTAATGAATGTGTGTAATAGAAATGTGTGAAAATTGCATACTTAATTATTTCTACATGAAATCAGTTATGGTAATTACGGTATCCCCTGCTCTGTAATTTATAGCGTTATAGTGTATTGCCTTTTAATTACAGTAACGTGAGCCATAAATCTTACAGCGTCATGTTGTTTTTTTTTAACAGTTGGTAACGGTGTTAATGTGACAGGTGTATTTATACACAGGTAATCCTAGGATGACTGAACATCATGTCGCACTATACCTTTTAATGCTAGGAAAGGTAAAAAGTGTTTCTGGCTTTTCGTAGTACAAGGGCTTGCTGGGGTTTGTAGTTCACAGCAAATTGACAGGTGCATTTTGCATTAACACATTCAGAGGAATTTAGTAAAGCCTGAATGACACCCTATTGTCGGTAGTGACCTTTAGGTCTACCTGTGCCTAAGGCCTCATGTATAGCAGGTGTTTATCGCTCTGGCGTTTAAGTGTGATTTAAGGTACAGGCGCACAAGCCAGCCCTGCCGCTGGCAGCCTGTAAAAGTCAATGCGATGCTGACACCTGATGTGGTTGAACAGGGCTGGATGGTGCACTGTGGTTCTTGTGTTTAGAGCAGTATGTGCCCTGGGACAAATGCTTGGCAAGTCAGGCAAGCACTTGCCCCAGTCTCTTTAACATAACCGACACAGGCAACAAATACAGGTACTGTAGTTCTAACTACTGACACATGTTGCTTTGGCAGCAATGGAGTCATATGGCAGCAATGGCCATACTTCTCCTGTGGGTCATAGGAGAGCACTTCGCTCTGCACTCCTGTGATCCAGATTTGGCCAACAGCAGGCTAAAGTCCGCTGTCGGCTGACGTCACAGAGCCAGTCCAGGCTCAGCAGGGATCCCACAATGTCAGAATCCACCCACATGCCTGACAGGCAGCTTGCTCAGCCACTCCTGCCCCCTCCACAGCCCAGTGCTCCAGTGAGCGCTGGAGGGGCAGAGCACAGATTGGTGACTGACCGTCTCTGTTCTGTGCACAGAGTGGACCTGAGAACTGAGCAATCAGCGTTTTTTTGATCAGTTCGATGTGTAGAGCCTGAAGGGGCGGCTGCAGCATCAGATTGATGCTGCAGCCATCTAGTTGAGTATGTATGTTTTATATATACCATGTGTGGTCATACCGTAAATGGTATGTGTGTTTGGTTTTTTACATTCGCACATTTCTTTAAGACCAGCTCTGAGATGGTGTACATTAGTGTGGTACATATCTGTGCTGGGAAGATGTCATGAATGTGAACGCTTCTTTCACAGGGCTCTATCCCTGGCCCATTCAGCTATTGTCTGGGAGATTCTAAAGCTAAATGTAAAGAAAGGGGGCCAGGTATAGTGGTGATGACACTACCCAAATCTGGCAATTGGCCATATTTTGGTAATGAGTTGTCACTGAGTGGGCAGAGCCTGATGGGGAACCGAGGAAGCAGTTCCCCATTAGGTCAGCTTTACTTTTGATAGAGCATGGCAGTGGACAGATTTGAAAGGCGCTATTGGAATAGTGGCTATGGATCCATCCAACAGCCAGGTGGACTTGATGAGGAGCTAGTCTCTCAGTTCCCCATCAGACTCTGGTCACGCCTACTATAAAACCTTCAAAACCCTCCCTACCACCTGTCAGTGTGATGAACGCAGTGGCCGGGAAGTAGTAGTATCCTGAAAGATTCAGGTACCTGTCTGTGGTCTCATGATTTGTGCACACGCACTGCCAATGGAATTTTAAAGAGAGTCTACGACACCCTTTATAGATTCCCCCGATAGGTCTAATCTGGCGGCAGGGATGTAAAATTGTGACTCATCATGTAGTGATTTACCATGATTACTCATTTTCGAAGCTCTTGCATAACAGAGCATGTAATCATTAGTGTGGTGTATGTATACATTGTGTGTGTGTGTGTATACAGTATATGTTTGCACTCCGTTACAGAAAACAGTAGAGGTCTTCAGATACTGTATTAGCAAATCTTCTTTTATTGTCTTTCTTCCTTTTGGCTTTTATTTTTCAGTGTTCCTCAATCAGTGACCGAGTTTGTATTGAATTCCAACACTTTTTTCACATGCGTCAGGCTCAGGGCACGCTTAGCAGTCCAGTAGAAGAAGGCATGCTTGCTTCAAGAAAGTAGTTAGCAGACCTCCGGAGAGAAGTTGAGAGAGAGAGCTAGGATTCTCTGTGCTCCAGGAACTACCATTTTAGCCAATCCATCTATATTAGTGAATTCTAGTAGCTTTTGTCCTTTCTGGTTGCTTTGTGTCCTTACTGATTTGTGATATACAGTATATTAGAGCCAGCCTGGATAGAGCTCACCCAGAACTAGGAGCATAAACCTAGGATGCAGCACTACACAACCAGCATATGACTATAGGGAGCCGAAGGATACTTTATTAAAGGAGAACCCCAGGAATTATCTTACATAAAATGATTACTTTTGGTCCACTTCTTCATAAGGCACCTTCAGAGGGCTGTAGCAGCTTGTGCTTTATACCGTCTGTGCTGGCCGCTAACAGCAGGAGCTCAAGCGACTTCCCGTGTTTTACACTAAACACAGCATTGCTCACTCCCACACCTCAGCCATTCGGGAAGTGCCTTGTATTTTATTCAGTGAATATAAGGCATTCTTTGATTGGAGAGGAGGGATGGATGATGTCATGATCCCCACCTTGCAGGGTGGATTTAATTTAAATCAAGTCAAATATAAATCCCTTGTAAAAAGGTTTGAAAACAGCAACTGTCATCTTTGTCCCGCAGCAGCTCCTCCTCTGACCTGCTGTTGACTCAACGACAGTCCCATTGACTTTAATGGGATGGCTGGTGAGGGACGTGGTGGTAGCAGGTGAGTGGATGCCCGCTAACGGGCGCTGCCATGATGGATCTGAAATGACATGTGCTCTTTAAATGTAAGGACTCATTCTTGCTGGTTGTTAGGAAACTTTCATTTTGTTTGCAATTATTAAAGATTCTATTTAGAATAAGCAGCTGTCAGGTTAGTAAAACGGCGATATCTGCACAGATTTTAGGTTAAAGGGTCACTAAAGGAACATTTTTTTTAATTAACAAACATGCTTTACTTACCTCCACTGTGCAGCTCGTTTTGCACAGAGTGGCCCCGAACCTGGTCTTCTGGGGTCCCTCGGCGGCTGTCTCGGCTCCCTCCCGCAAGGACCCCACAACTTCATGCGAGCTCCCTTGCATGCTGTGGAGTGCTTGCGGGCACGCTCACGTGATGCAGCTGGTGGCCATAGCCGCTCACTGTATCACTCGGCCCCGCCCCCGCCCCCTGGCACGCCGCGTCATTGGATGTGATTGACAGCAGCGCAAGCCAATGGCTGCGCTGCTTTCAATCCATCCACTCTAGCCAATCAACGGCCAGGGTGAGCGGCGAAGAGGACGTCAGGGGCGAGCACGGGACTTTCGAGGGGTCAGGTAAGTAAAACGGGGGGGGGGGGGGGGGGGGGGGCCTGGGGTGGCCGGCATTGTCAGATGTTTTTTCACCTTAATGCATTAAAGTGAAAAAACTTTTACCTTTACAACCCCTTTAATCACACGTAGTTGAACTACTCAAATTCTTTCCTTTAATTTAACAAACATTTTTTTACATATTCTTGTATTTGCTTAAACATCAATGTTTAGTAGCTGAAGTGCATAAACAAAATATCTTTGAAAAACAAACAAACACAAACTTAAAGAGGAAGTAAACCCTGATGGGTTTACTTCCTCTTTGTTTCCCTGCAAAGGTAAAGCATAATGGACTACTATGCATCGCATAGTAGTCCATTATGTGTCACTTACCTGACACAGGAGCCTGCGATCTGACCGCTGTCCCCTTGTGTACGGACCCTCCATCTTCTTGGTGGGTCTCGCTGCTCCGGCGCTGTCATTCGACGAAGCCGCAATGACGTCACTCCTGCGCATGCGCACGGAAGCCACCACTCGTGGCATATCACCGTAGATAGTGGTGCCTGTCTTTTGGCAAACCGTGTACGTTTAGGAGATATTTCTTGGACCTACAGGTAAGCCTTAATCTAGGCTTACCTGTAGGTCAAAGTGGTTTGGAAGGGTTTACAACCACTTTAAGCTGGCCATACATTATACAGTTTTCTTCAATTTTCTTTTTAGATTCACCTTCAACTATGTAGTGCAAGGGCCTGCCTGATTGCATACAAATTGAAAGTGTTTAGGTTTGACCTCATACTATATGTTTTTTGTAAATCTAAAGGAAAGTTGTACAAGAAAATTGTATAATGCATGGGCAGCCTAATTATTAGACATATTAAACTGAATATATCAGCTGGGTCCACATAAAAAAAATCTTCAAATACTTTCATTCGGGCCATCAGGCCTTGCATCTCTTTGTTGCAGTGCTTGCATTTTGCATGCATACCTGCTTTACCCATAGGTAGAGGAACTTCAATAAAATATTACCAGACTGGGTCTCTTTTACAGCCTGCTGCCATTTTGCTCCTCAAGGGAGGAAATTGGCACTTCAAGCTATGTGCCGAAAGATCACATGGTTTTTAAGCTGCTTAAAAGGTTTTGCTTTCATTTTTACTGCTCGCCCTTCCTCCTCACACTTAGAGCCTGGTAAAGATGCATTTCTCTTCAAACAATCATACAGTTTGTAGTGTACATACATTTGCAAAACAATGGATAAATGAATATTCCTTAACTTTGTTTTATCTCGTGGTTACTGTGAAATTGTGTGAATGTATCAATGCAGTGCATGTGATCTCAGCTTGCAGAGCTTGGATTCATTGAATGAGTTGACCAAAAGTTTTAATATTGCAGAAGATACAGTCTCATGCAGTCTCATGCTACATAACTAAGCTCCCTGTCATGCTAAGTAAACTAAATTAATAATGCATCTTGGATAGAAAACTATCTTTGGATAGATTTTTACTCCAAAAGCATTTTATTAAAATAAATTTGAGAAAAAAAAAAAACATTTAAATCAAAAAGATGATTTTTTTTTTGTTTAATGTCAAACTTCACATCAGACAAAACCTTGTATTCATTGTTTTGTGTTTTTTATTTTTTATTTTTTTTAAATACAAGGTGTTTACTGAATGGAGGTGCAGGAGTGAACAAAGTCCCACAGGTGTCGTAGTCTTCAGTATTCCTCTCACAGGCGGTATGAGCAATAGGTGTGCCTGCTCTGTCACTAGTTACATCAGCTTCTATGGATCTTAAAACCTAATGCCCCTACCTAAGCTCACACAAAAACATGTACCCTTTAAGGCAAAAACCAGGTGATATACGTGTGGCCGAGGGTGGTAAAGATAGGCAGTTGAGTTGGGGTTTTCTTATCCTCTTAAGCTGCAACAGTGGTCTGATGGGATTGCACACATGCTGCGGCTACGGAAAAATCACACCCTTAAAGTGGTTTTAAATATTTAAGGTTATTTACCTTCATGCATTCTATCCATGAAGGTAAAAAAAAAACCTGTGTTCAGCGGCCCCCCCCCCCCCCCCCAATACTCACCTGAGCTCCCTCTTGATCCAGCGACATGCCCAAGAGCTGAGCATATCTTGGGTCTCATTTCTCATTACTCAGCTATTGGCTCCCGTTACTGTGAATCACTGCCAGTGAGCCAATGAGAAGAGTGGGGGCGGGGCGGGGACATGAGCTGCAGCTCTGTGTTCTATGGATGCATAGTGCGGGGCTTGGGAGAGAGCATGCACCAGTGCCCCTAGAGCAAGCAGCTTTCTTTTGGGGGCACTGGCTGAAGAGGTGGAGCCAGTGCCCCCTCATTTATTTAATGAGCCTTTAACGTCACTTTAAGCTGCAGCTGTGGGGCCAAATGCAAGGTTCATGAAATAAAAAAACAAAATAAAACAGGTATTTGTCTCTTGAATGCCTGCCAGCTGCTCCTGTACCACTATGTGATAGAAGGTCCAACACTGATCTCTTTTCAGAGTGGCAGCACTCTGAAACTGCTTCATACACAGATGGATTTTGCTGCAGCACCCCAGTGCAGCAATACAGCTGGACTAGGCCCTGTCTCTGGGGTCATTTATCAACTAAAGCATGATTGAGGCGGGGCAGGAGGAGGTCAATAGTGAATTATTTCACACATTTACGGTGACATTTCAGCGCTTAATAATTTCCGTTCTGCTCTCTGGAAGGAGTGATGTGTCTTTTATATAAAATTCCCCAGACGCAGTGAAACTGTTAGCATCATCTGCCTGTTTACAGATGTAGCAATTAAAGCAGTTGTAAAGGATTTTTTTTTTTTAAATTAAAACAATAAACATGTTACTCTCACCTGCTCTATACAAAGGTGTTGCACAGAGCGGCTCCTCTTCTTGGGTCCCCCCTCCAGTGCTCCCCACAAGCTGTGTTGGGGAACACGCCCCTGAGCTGGGCTGTGTGGGTCCTTAGACAACACACCGTGGCTCAACCCTCCCCCCCCCCCCCCGCTCCCTCCTCGCAGGATTTTACTGACTGCAACGGGTGCCAATGGCTCCCACCCTCTGTGTAGCCCGTAAGAGCAGGAAGAGAGAGGACTATGGTGTATGGGGGGTGTTGGTGGAGCATAGCTAGTGGTAAAACATTTTTTACCTTTAATGCAGGGAGTGCTTTAAGGGTGAAAATATAGTTTTAGCTTTGGAATCACTTTAAGAAATAAACCATGCCAAACCTTTTCATATCATTTAATAAGACTGGCAGATGGTTTTTATTCTAGATGGCACCTGATTCTGTCAGCATTTAGCTTGTTGTATTGACCCCTCCCGTTGTGTGGACCTTCTAGTTGATCCTGTGTGTGCACGGTTTTGTAATATTGGGATTATCGTTTGCTTTTCAGTAAATTGGACCAGTCATCTGAGGCGGCAGTGTCATAGGTTGAATAAATGTTAGCCTGTTAGTTCACTAACTAAATCAGAGGCCACAGCTCCTACCTAGGCCGCATTGTGGAGGCATATTACCACACTCCATAACACTATTGCTGAGAAAGTGTCTGCAGTCTGTGCTTCACTAATATGGTGGTCTGCAAGCTAAATCCACTAATTGAGGTCACCCATTAGTGGAATGGTGAGATTGGAATATAAAACAAATGTCACCAGTCAGAGCATTACTACCAGTGTTCTCTGTTTAGGGATTTTTAGTGAACGAGTCACAGAATAACCCGTATTAAAACTTTTTTTCTTTCTGTTTTTACTGGTAAACAATATTAAATTTGCCCATTGTGAAATGTGTGCTGCTATAAATATATTTACAGACTAACGCCTCTTGCACATGGGCATTTAGATTTTCCATTGCTGAGCCTATCTCAGAAGTACGGTACTCAAGGGTAAAATTCCCAGCACTTTCCACGTTCCTGTGTTTTTTGTTTTGTATTCTGGGAAGTGCGTTCCATGCGCATACGTGGGTAAACGCAGATGCAGAGGAGCATCGACCTTTCTGTGTTTACATCCATGTGTGTGGCCAGCTATACGCACAACTTGCAGATCCCAGTGAGTGAGGATTGTACACGTGAGTGCTTTTGAGCCTCTAAACGTCCATGTTTAAGAGGTCCTTAAGGCAAACCTATTCCATTCACATTCCGTTACATTTTGTGTCTGTTTGCTATTGGTGTCTATCTGGCCACCAATAGCTGAAAGAGTATCCTCTCTCCAAAATAAAGAAAAAAAAAGCCTGGCTTTAGATATAGTTTGATGGAACTAGCAGTACAAGGTGCTGTTTGTTTACCACCCAAAAATATAAGGAATTATATATGAGGTAAACCTAAATGTACCTTGTTGGCCCTTTAGAGCACCATCCGTGCCCTTTGAGCTGCCAACTTCCTGAAAGCTGGTAAATAAAACATTCCAGTGTTACAGGCCAGGGCTTCAATAGATTACATCCATTGGGGTTGCCTTACACTTTATTGGCATGTTGTTGGAGCTCTGCGGGTCCTAATGGAGGGCGTGCCATTAAAATAGTTTTCTTACAGTACTTCTTTTATCCTAACATAGGTTTATTCTGATATTTATTTTTTCACTTCGTGGCTAAGCACCTCCATGGTTAACAGAGGACACAATTAATTAAAATTAGACTTGGGAAACTTGACATTAGTAAATCACTGGGACCAGATGGCTTGCACCCGAGAGTACTTGGGGAACTGTCAAGTAATTGCCAGACCAGTGTTCCTAATTTTTACTGACAGTCTACTGACTAGAATGGTACCAGCTGATTGGAGAAAAGCCAATGTAGCACCAATTTAAAAAGGGCCCAAAATACATAGCTGGGAATTACAGACCAGTTAGCCTAACATCAATGGTATGTAAACTCTTGGAGGGGATAAGGGACTATATACAAGATTTTAGTAATGAGAACGGTATCATTAGCATTAATCGGCATGGATTCATGAAGAATCGTTCTTGCCAAACCAATCTATTAACCTTCTATGAGGAGGTGAGCTGCCATCTAGATAAAGGAAGGCCCATAGACGTGGTGTATCTGGATTTTACAAAAGCATTTGACACAGTTCGTCATAAACGTTTACTTTACAAAATAAGGTCCGTTGGCATGGACCATAGGGTGACATGGATTGAAAACTGTCTTCAAGGGCGAGTTCAGAGAGTGGTGATAAATGGGGAGTACTCGGAATGGTCAGGGGTGGGTAGTGGGGTCCCCCAGGGTTCTGTGCTGGGACAAATCCTGTTTAATTTGTTCATAAACGACCTGGAGGATGGGGTAAATGGTTCAATCTCTGTATTTGCGGACGATGCTAAGCAGGGCAATAACTTCTCCGCAGGATGTGGAAACCTTGCAAAAAGATCTGAATAAATGAATCGGGTGGGCAACTACATGGCAAATGAGGTTCAGTGTAGAAAAATGTAAAATGCATTTGGGTGGCAAAAATATGAATGTAATCTATACACTGGGGGGAGAACTTTTGGGGGAATCTAGGATGGAAAAGGACCTGGGGGTCTTAGTAGATGATAGGCTCAGCAATGGCATGCAATGCCAAGCTGCTGCTAACAAAGCAAACAGAATATTGGCATGCATTAAAAAGGGGATTAATTCCAGAGATAAAACGATAATTCCCCCACTCTACAAGACTCTGGTCCGGCCGCACCTAGAGTATGCTGTCCAGTTCTGGGCACTAGTCCTCAGGAAGGATGTACTGGAAATGGAGCGAGTACAAAGAAGGGTAACAAAGCTAATACAGGGTCTGCAGGGTATTAGTTTTGAGGAAAGGTTGCGAGCACTGAGTCTCTCTGGAGAAGACGCTTGAGAGGGGATATGATTTCAGTCTACAAATACCATACTGGTGACCCCACAATAGGGATAAAACTTTTTTGCGGAAGGGAGTTTAACTAGACTCGTGGCCACTTATTAAAATTAGGAGAGGTTTAACCTTAAACTATGTAGAGGGTTCTTTACTGTAAGAGCGGCAAGGATGTGGAATTCGGTGGTCTCAGCAAGAAGCATCGATTTGTTTCAAGAAACAATTAGATAAGCACCTGAACGACCACAACTTACAGGGATATACAATGTAATACTGACATATAATCACACACATAGGTTGGACTTGTGTCTTTTTTCAACCTCACCTACTATGTAACTATATTGACTTTTAAAAAGGACATTGACCGCTTTCAAAATTGTATTTTTAAATGTTGTTGTAAACTACTTATAAGGCTACTTGCAAACTAGGCATTTATTCCATGTTTGTCCAATCTTGCCATTTTAGTGTGCCCAGGTGGCACAGGTGCAGCGTTGAGTGCTGTACATGGGGTTAGGGTGGTACTTTCATTTGGGCCCCTATGCGTTCAGGGACAAACAATATGCCCAGAATGCAGAATACCTGCGATCCTGGCATATGTCTCTGAAGGTATAGAACCCTAAAGGCAATTACCACTTGGTACAGCATTTAGTTCATTCTTCAGCCTGCCATGGACTATGACAGGCTGCAGGCAGCGGGGCTGTACGCCTTCTGGTTTACTAAAATGCTGGTATAGCGTGCATGTGGGTTAAATGCCTAGCGTGCAGATAGCCTAACATGGAATCAATCTTTTATATGTTTTGTCTGGCTTGTATTTTCATTAATCTATGTTTTTATCTGCCATGTTTTTAAGGGGTGCCTTTTCTGTAGTCCGAAGATGCGTGAAGAAATCCACCAGTCAGGAATATGCTGCAAAGATTATCAATACTAAGAAGCTGTCTGCTAGAGGTAAGATAGTACAGAAAACAGAAGCACATTATATGGTAGGCTCATTGCCTTGATGGCAAGGAATATCTGAAAGGTTAACCACCTTGAGATTCCTTCACTAAAGTTCATACTTCTAAATTGTTTTGATTTTTTTTTTTCCCCATTGGGGGAAACTCGCGTTCTGTGCGCATTTCCCATACCGTGTTCAAAACGCAATACAGTTGCGATCTGCAGTGGGTGTCAATTTTAACAATACCCCAAACGCAGGTTGCAAATGCAATGTGTTTGCATCGGATCACATGATGCTTCTGCACTGTGCGATGCGTTTGCAGTGGGTTTCCAGAAGTAATGCATGCACTACTTTTGGTGCTGTGCAATTTCAGCTGATTCGTTTTAATGGGCTGATATCACTGATAAATGTGATTCCTGGTGTGACATGGCCCCAAGAGTTAAACTTTGTGTCCTTTTTTGTTAATTTGGATGTTTCCTGAATACAGTCATTTGTAGAAGTGGGCTGCTATACAAGGAAGGTGCTTCATTCCTGATGGCTGATATGGTTCAGCGTTTGTATATGATTACCCCATGTCACTTGACTGCTTTTACTGATTACACTTAGCACTGTACTCCTAGCAGTAGATATAAACTTGCATATACTTGCAATCATATATGCTGCTATGTATAATTCTGATTGCTGACCTAGGAAGAGTACTGGGAAGATGCTGCATTTTGTCTGACAAAGGTTTTTATTGTAGTCCTAAACTCTCAAAAGAAAATGAACACGTTTGTTTTGCAGTCCACCCCCCCCCCCCCCCCCAACAGTTGGATAACTGGTCTATTGCGGAAAAATCATTCAATATTCATTGCAAACTTACCTTTGTACACGCTCCACCCGAAACTTCGGTTTATTCTCCCTTTCCAGTTTAGATGATTAACCAAAAATACAGTCAATATACCAACACTCTTGGGTAGCGCTACACTTAATTTCGCAAGCACTAACCACCCAGTGCTAAACGTGTAACAATACAAAGACCACCACCGTGTAAAATAATA
The DNA here is from genome assembly GCA_028564925.1 of Lithobates sylvaticus. NCBI lineage: Eukaryota > Metazoa > Chordata > Amphibia > Anura > Ranidae > Lithobates > Lithobates sylvaticus. The sequence continues at coordinate 129,924,457 of CM053036.1, read as the reverse complement.
TATAAAGTTAATAAAGTCAATGTGATGAGCCCAAACAATCTTAGTGTAGTCCACTTCACCAGGGCTTACCATATCCACCACTGCGCTCCAAGTGATGTTCACTCCCTTTAAGATGCCACACTCACCGACTTTATAAAGAATAAAATCCGTATAATGGTTCCACTTCCAATACTCCACACAAACAGGGAGATAAGGATAACCAACATAGCGTAATCCCATTTTAAACCACTTTTTTTTATTTAAAACCTATACCCAGTTAAAATTGCTATCACGCTTAATCTAACCTATGCTCATCAGTGTCAAAAATGCCAGAACCATGCAGCCAGTGATCAGTGTATCTTGCTTTCTGCATCACTCACGGTTCGCATTACATCCAGTACAGAGTGTTGACTTAATTTCCGGTTGCTGTATAGCCCCGCCCTAGTGTGTTTCGTCATTATGGCATGATTACTTAGTCACATGGCTGTGGTGATATAACTATATTCCCCTGAGTGCATAGTGCCATGTGTTGCAATGGCCTGTGCTTATATTGGAAAGCAGCAACACAGACAGGAGGTGCTGTCAAGCAAGTTCTTCAGTAGGCGGGCATGAGTGAGGGGAGACTGTGTTTTAGCACATCCCGCTGTGCATATCCCGGCGAGGCGTGCGTTGACACACAGGATTGGAGTACTTTTTCAAGAACAAATCGCAATTGATTGCTTTTTTAGAGCAAGGGTTATCCTTTATTGCAAAAACTTATAACGGCTGTGAAACAGCCAATGCTTTTCGACCATCGGGCCTTAGGCTCAGCTCCTGGTTTCTTTAGAGGCTGCTAGGGGTTCCTTGAGCTGTGGCTGATTGACCTCCCATTTTTATGGTGCCTGCATGCTTCCAGGGCCAGTGCCACTTGGCAGAGTCTGCGGCATGACACCAGTGATCTTTATAATTATCTGTAAGGATGGCATTCTGACCACCACTGCAAGGGAAGGCATTCTTCCCACTGACTACAAATGTAAAAAGACCCCCATCGTTGATATGGAGATGTAATTCATAGACATATTGAAAAACATGGTCACATTATCACATTGAGTAGTCTCCTCTTTGCCCAAAGGCTGGCATAGGATATTTCTATGGAAGATCTCTTCCACCCAGCATCATTGTCATGTCTTTGATGTATGATACTTCATGCTAATCCTTATGTCAGAGAAGGTTCTTTGTAGTGAATGTTTTAGACCTCTTCATATACCTACCAACCCACATTTACATTCTGGGAATTGTAGTTCAACTGCTACTGGGTAGTCGGCTGCCTACCTGACATAAGTGTGTGTGTGTGTGTGTGTGTGTGTGTGTGTCTTTCAGTATGTCGTTGCAGATGTGATGAAGGTTTGTTTAAAAGATCTGCCTGTGGCTTTGTATTAAAATGCAGAATGTCCATATGAGGCAAAGGGAATATTCTTCCCCCCCAGTGTTTTTTGTATCTTTAGTCTTAACACCGGTCCATATACAGTATATATAAGAGAAAAATCCTGTGTCATTGTGTGTGCTGGTTACAAATGATATGTCCCTTGATGGAAAATAGCAGTCATGGAAATCCTTTGCAAGTCAGCAGAGAGCACGAGGAGACAGTCCCAGAATTCCTTCTTCGCTGCTTGATGCTTCCCAAACAAGAAGCGAATTAATAATGGCAATTAATGAGCACCTGCTAACGTCTCCTTTGTGTGCTTGGCATGTGTCCCTGTCACTAGGCAGGTTGCTGCTATGTATTTGTGTGTGTTTTAAACATCTGTACAGTTTTTGTTGATCATCTTTTTCTATGATTATTACCAAAATTCTGACCCTAATTTTCAGGATCGCTTGAGCTTTAATTTTTGGTGAATCCTACTATTTAAGGAAATTGTAGCATGAAGGCCTTCATGTACATATTTTGTTGCAGCCATCCATTATGGCACAGGACCAGGGAATAGCTAAACGCTATTTTCCTTACAGACTATTTTTGAATGCTGCTCTGCTTGTTTTTTGATTGCTGCACATCTTTTCACACCGTGCAGCCAGGCAGGTGACATTGTCATTATTATGTTGGCATAGATCACTATGCTTTTAATTTATGTTTAATAACACTGTGGGATATATATTGCTCTAGTTCCCTGCGCCTTTACTTGTATATCAGGCACGAGACAGTCCTGTTACCTGATTCAGCCTTAATGGTTCCCTCTGTCAACTTTTCAATGCATTGACAGTTATTCTGAATCATCTTACTACTGTTATACTGTACAATGCAGATAAGACAGGTGGTTGTAAAGATGAACCAAAAAAGACTGGAGATGCATTGTAATAGGGGTATGTGAATCACTAGACTGCCTGAACAGAATACAGACCCCCCTTTAACAGATTTATAGCAATGTATTTCAATCCATAGAAAATCAGGAAGTTGTGATCTGATTACATCTGATCACATCTAATTTTATTAAACCGGGACATTGTCTGTAATCAAGCCTGTGTGGGGGTGGGGCTGTCCTAGGTGGTGCTGCAGTGGGCTCTTCAATGTGTAACTTCCTGCTTTTTCCTATTGGGTTCATAGTGTGGTTGGGCCCCCATTCCAGAGAGATTGGAGTGGGCATATTGCTACATGTTTACTGTTTACCTGTCCTACATTTGCAGAAACGCTACTGATGGAAAAATTTAGACCACCATTGCTTATCTCTCCTTTTTAAAAATGCTAGTTGCTTGGGTGTTGTGCTGATCGGTTGGCTCCAGTCTTCAAGCCAGATATATCCAGTTAACTAACATTTTAATTAGGCCAGTGCAGATTACCTTTTACAGGAAGCCTGGCTGGCTGTCGCCCAGTGCTGGAGGCTGTTCTTGTCTAGGACAAGCTGGTCCCACCCCTGCAGGCATGTGTAGCAGTGTAAAGTGCTGCGGAGGTGTTCTCTGCCCCAATGCCAGCCTCCTTACTGGTTGTTGGCTAGTGTTTAGTGTGCTCTGCTTAGAGCTTCTCTGGGATGTAAAGCTATACCATCCAAACATTTTTGTGGCTCAAAGCGTAGAGCCCCCTTTTTTTTTTTTTTTTTTCAGTTAAGTTTGGGAAAACCTTAATGTTATTTGTTCACACAGCAATGGAGTATCTTAATGCCTAGAGTTAGGCTTTAAGCACTTGAATTGTATACATCGGATGAATACTGCCCTACCTGCCCAGGTCCTGTACAGTGCTTAGGTCATTATCTTCTGAGTCCTGTAATTAGAAGGTGGCTACGAGGCGGGTTGGAAGGGGGAGCTGACGCTGGGAGTGCATTAACACTCCATAATAATCACTTCCTAAATTCTGTTCTAGTAACACACAGACAAATCGTCTGTCACTTCAAGAACCTGTTGTGAAAGTAGTCACCTGCCAGGTAGACTCTTCGTTCGGTTGCATACAGTAATATCTTTTTAGTGTGAAGAGGCTCGGGTGTGATTAGTGGTCCGTGAGGTGGGTAGATTGCTTTTGGAGAGACCCTGTTCTAACTTTGTGTGACCTTTTGGCAAGTCATTTTATCTGTCTCAGGTCCTAAAATTAGATTGTAATCTATTTGGGAAGGGATGCAATGTGCTGGTGTGATATCCGTAAAAAGGGGAAAGCTCCATGGCACGCAGTCTGGGCTTATTCAGCACTGACAACATCTGCTCTTTTACCCATATGGGTTAGACGAGATTTTATTCAATTCACATTCTCCATCTACTTCTTTTCTCCGAAGGCAGCTTTTGATCAGCTAGCATTCAACCCCTTTTTGTCATGTCATGATAAAGATTTCCATCATTTGACCAACTTTCGCAGTTTTTGTCAGTTTACTAAATTGGCTTATATTAAATTTTACATTTTGGAAAGACACTAAATATGAAGCTGAAAAAGATATGTAATCTGTCATACCTGTTGAGGAAGTTGTCCAATCCAGATACCTCTGCCAATCCGTATACCAGTGATGGCAAACCTTGGCACCCCAGATGTTTTGGAACTACATTTCCCATGATGCTCATGCACTCTGCAGTGTAGTGGACCATCATGGGAAATGTACTGCCAAAACATCTGGGTTGCCAAGGTTTACCATCACTGCCCTATACAATGCCCTGGCCGTTTACTTTTCTTTACAGCAGTGAAAAAGCTAGAGCTTGCTCAATACTAGTAATCGGTTCACACTACTGCGACCTATGGTGCGACTTTGCCAGGCGACTCCCTGCGACTTTGAGACTTTGAGTATTACTTTGGTGCGACTTTCAGGGAATGCCTGGGTAATCTTTCTGAAATGTCAGATCTAAATCGCATCAATATAGATGAGGATCTGACTTGGCTGCCACTTAGTCAGATAGAGGTCGCCTTGAAGTAGTACAGGAACATTTTATAAGGTTGGAGTGACTTTAGTAGTGCTAATTAAGACAACTCTCATTAACTAACATAGGATTTCGCATGTCATGCAACTTGGAGTCTCACAGGTCGGTCCCCAAGTCGTGGCAGTGTGAACCGTGCCTAACAGCTGCCATAGACAGCTTGAATTTTGGGCAATTCATGGAAAAAATGAAATGATCGACTTCTGTTGAGAAGGAACTGCCACATACTGATCAAAATTTGTCTGGTCCCTGCTGAACTGGCTGATTTTTGATCAGTCTATGGCCAGCATAAAGTGGTTGTAAACCTCCGACATGAAATCTGAACAAAGCACATATTTCTATGGCTTTTACTTGCCTCTCTCCAGAGCATAAAGTGTAATTTCTCTTTGCTGTCTAGTTCCTATGTTATCTGTATGAGTTTTACAAGGATGGAGAGGAAAAATTGATGCAGATAAACGGGTACAACTTTTATAGAAGGATTTGTTTCACCCCTGTGTATCCCCTGAGGCTAGTCACTTCACTGGGTATACAGTATGTAGGGGGTTACAACCATTTTAAGTTTGGATAGTGCAGGTACAGCATTATACTGGTGAGGTCAGCTCTATGCTCTTCAGTCTGCGAGTGCTGTGTGATGTAGAGTATCTTGCTGAGTATCTCCTGCAATCTGTCCTGTCTCTACCAGTGGGCTTGAGTTAGCAGCATGGCTTACTACAGCCTATACTTATTCCACACATTGGCTCTATGTCAGGTTTGACTAAGGTTGGTTAATGTCACATCTTTGGGGTAGGGCGCTTTAAGTCCCAGAACTGGCTGTTGTGCCGGTCTGACCCTGAATTGCTGCTATGAAATAACCATTACAGTTGACGCTAACATATCTCTATCTGCTAAGATTTCTTTAGGTAATTGAGTTTTATTTTATCGATGGATGACTCAGTCCATCGTCATAAATTTGGTTAATTAGTTCAGTCTGCCAGTAATGTTTTCTATGTGAGGGTTGCCAGCTGACTGCCAGGTCCCTTCCTTCTCAACATTCAGTAGTGTAATTCAGAATATAAGGGTTCTTCAGTGAGATCTAACCTGTAGCCACAATCCAGGAGTAAAGTAGTAGAGAGTCTGTGGTTCTACATAGAGCGCTAACCTACAACGATCATTCAAAGTTCAGGTAAGTCAGGCCATAGATGATGCAATTTTCTTTCATACAGCCACGGGTTTTAGGAAAGTAAACCGCTCGATTTCCCCCATCAACAAAGTCAGTGTTGATGGGGAAATGCATCCTGCGGAGCTATTGTGCTCTCCTGGCAGGGGGCACGTAGAGCCGTCCCTGTCGGGAGAACACAGTTATTATTGCAAGCGGCTATAACCACTGGCAATAATCGCATGCTAGAAATCTGACATGCTGGTTGTACCCAAGTCAATCAGCCTGTCCATAGATGGTTCCTGCTGAACCGGCTGAGATTTGAGCCATCTCTGGCTGGCTTAACTGTAGTCCAATTAGTAAAATGTTATTTCCAATTGATCTGAATCTAATCTTTTTCACTTCCTCATTTAACTACCCTACTCAATATTGATTGTGTAAACGTGTTATTCTTGATATGTTTAAAAAGTACCCCAAAGGGCACTTCTAGGAGTTTAGTGGGTACTACATCTGCCAAACCAGAACATTCTATAGAAAACAAAGAATTTTTTTTTTCAACATTTTTAGAAATATATTATTTAGTCCAATATTATTTTTAATTCTTTTTTAGCCAGCATATACAAGTCTGCAAGATTAAAAATAACTTTTATTGAAGGAAAAAACTGGATGCAGTTTGTTGAAAATGCCTTATGTTTACATGATTCTTAACTCAAACTGCAATCTATATGCCCAAGTAAAAGTTAGGCCGTCCATGGACGTTTGAATCCATCCCTTTTCATCCTGCAGCCCAACGAGGACAGCTGGCTGTGTCTGCTCTGCATCAGCCAAGCGGACACGGACCTGTGAGCTGTCTGCTCAGCGGGCATCAGCAGAGAGATCCCCTGCTGAGTGGGCATATCTGCTGGCCCACTCTGCCAGTGTGAAAGGAACATAAGACTATGTTCTCTCATACTGCAAAGGTCAGTAGACAGACATGAAAGTGGCCACTCCAGCGGTTCATGGCAAAAATGGGGAAGAACGATTGACATGCTAAACGGTTACAGTACTAAAACAGGTCAAAAATCTTGCCAAATACTTGTTTAAAGTCTCCATTAGATGTAAACGCACACTTGAAGTTGCATACAACCTAGAGCTGGGCATACATCACTCATAATTTTTTTTTTTTCAATCCGTCAGCCGGGGAAATTTTTCCCGCTGTGTCAGTGTATTCTGACAGCGGTACACCTCGTCGTCCGTATACATTGATCGGCACAGCAGCCGGTTGGCTGCACGTGCTGATCGAGCGAAAATATTACCAACAAACCCATTTGTGAAAAGTCAACTGATTGCTTTCTCATGAATGGGAATGATCATTCATGTCATTAAAATTTGTCCTTAAGAATGGCAAAATATTCTGAAGAGGGCCCCATTGGTATCCATATCACATACACAATGCCTATCTCAACTTTTATATGTATGTATGTATATGAAGCTGGAAAATTTGTATAAGTGGAGGAGGAGGGAAACCCCCGGATTGTCCGAGGTGTAATCAGGCCCCGGCTGATCTGATCCATATGTTGTGGAACTGCCCCAAGCTGGTTCGATATTGGCGAGAGGCGGTGTCCACAATTAATGGAGCTTACAATACCAATATAGAAACGGAACCAAAGACTTGTCTACTGGGCTATGTTAATGAAGAGCTATATCCATGGTACAAGTTAATACCAATTGGCAGATTACTATTCATAGCTCGTAAGATAATTGCTAGAAAATGGATGTCTCCTAATAGACGAGTATATGAGGAATGGCGTTCTCAGGTAAATGTGACAATATTAATGGAACAGGTGTATAAGAACAGGGGCAGGATAGATATATTAGACACGCTATGGGGACCCTGGGTAACCGCTCCAGGACTGGTCTTTTTCTCTTTGGTCCCCCCTAGAATATCATGGCAAGGATCTACGTTATAACAGGTGGGCAGAAACGGGATGGTGGGGAATGGTTGAGGGGAGGAGTGGCGGGTTCCTTTTTTTTTTTTTTCCTCTTTCCCCTTCTTGTGTGTTGTCTGTTTTTGTTTGATTTGTTTGTTCTGTTGGAATGTTAAATTTGTATTCTGGAGATGATCTGTAACTAGAGAGAGGTATTGTAAAGTAACGTGTATAATCTGCAGATAATGTAATTTGTCTTGGTGATCAGCTGTATTGTTTGAAAGTTTTAATAAATAATGAAGATTTTAATATTTTGCCCCGATCCTGTTGAACTGCCTGAATTTTCGATCCATGTATGGTTAGCTTCACCAAGCTTCTAAGCAGGTAATGTCTGTTTTCTCTTAAAGGAGAAGTCCAGCCAAAGCTCCATGTTTTGCACTCCTGTGACCCGTTTTCAGCAGAGAGCTGACTGATTGACAGTCAGCAGCTCTTTGCTCGGGAAGCTGTGAGAACCGAGTAATTAGCAATGTTTGATCTCTCGTTATCAGTGTATATGCTGCATCCACCTAAGTATGAATATGGAGAAAAAAAAAAAAACTTTGCTTCTGTTTTAAGCTAACCCTCCTGATCTAGGAATCCTTTGTCCCATATTAAGTGATGATTTGTGAAATGGAGCATCTTAAAGCACCATCAATCTGGCAGAGAACGTTTCCAACGTAAGAGCCATACAGTATGTAAATGTTAGGGTATTTTTTCATCAGTGCCTAATATTCTATGCAAACACAGCGATGCTAAAAAAAAATAAAAAATAAAATAAAAAAATATATATTTCTAAAGATGTATTGATTTCATAATAAAAAGGTCATTCAAAAAAGCTGCCATAATACCACACTTGTAGAATGCTACATGTTTTATGTTTGAGCATAATGGCTCTATGGTCATACATGGCTGTTTCCTTAAAACAAGGCAGAAAGTATTGCGTTCCATAGCACTTTCGATTTAATATTCTGACCTTTTTTTTCCGTATTATCCTTCACCTCTTGCTTGAACAAGGAACTAGTTTTTTATCCATTTTTATACCATTTGCGTTTGTTTCCATATTCAGTGGAGTGACTCTCATAGCAATCTGTCTATTATGTTGGTAAAGGGAAGACTGGTGCTGGTAAAGGGCCGTCTTTGCTGGTATACTTTTTTCCGCTCGCTTAGTAACTATTAGCTATGTAAGCAAACGCAAACCAAATGTTTGTATTACTTACTGTATCTGTGACTTCTGTTCTTTGTTAACAAATACTTGGCAGAACCTGAACTTTTGTTCTTCCCAAGTATGCAATTAGTCTCTCTTGTGAGTTTATTGGCCCATCCGGGATTTTGGTTGCACAGCTGGGGCTCTTTTATATCTGGTTATGCCAGTTTGAAATAGTCATCTTTTCACCCCACTCAAAATATTTTTTATAGATCTGCAGTTTTTTAATCTGTGTCTCTATCCTATGTCTAACAATAATTAAACAGTGGAAAAATACAATAGAGGAAAGCACTACTGCCTTTCTGCAGCCCTCTTTTACGCACACGGAATTAAATGAAAGAGTCATTTACTATAGCAATATATCACTGACCAAACTGGGAGATGCTGCCCAATACTTCAGTTGTCTGCATTAGTTATGTAACCCTTGTTGGCTAGAAGCTGGGGATTATGTATTTATATTTTTGGACATTTTTACTATAGAAGCATTTCAATTGGAAGATGCAGAATCAGCATTCTGAGCCGGTCACGGCTCTATTGCTTTGCATGATGCTCTGTCTAACCCGGTAAGCATACTTACAGAAGGAAAGAGAGAGGAGGAATGACCATCAATGTGCTGCTGCTTCTCTATTGTGCAGATGACCTTTTAGATGGGTCTTTTACCAAGCTGTGTTGCATAAAGAGGATCTTCAGACTGATTGTAAAAGATAAAAGGCAAGTATTATAGCTGCTGATTTTAAATAAAGGAGAACTTACCTGTTAAAGCATCCAACACTGTCTTTACCTGGTTTACCTGTTTGATACCAGTCTTTGGGTCCCCTGCATCGGTTTCTTACTAAGGGAAGATGCCGGCTGTCTTCCCACTTCGCATGTGTGAGCTGCACAGCTCTTTGTGAATGGACCTGCAGGCTTCTGGGACCTGGACCATGTCCCTGAAGACTGTGGGCAAACTTTTGCTCAGATCACCTAGACGATCTGAGCCTAAAGTGGGAGCTGGTACCTGTTAAAACCTAGTACAAAAAAAAAGTATTCAGAATTGATATGAGGGAGATTGTAGGCGGAAAAGCAAAACTTACCCTTTTGGGTGAAGATCCGCATTTAAAGAGCAACGTTGCTCTGCCCCCTAATTTATTTTTTGTTTAATTCCCTGCTTACCTGACTTTAAGTTCTTCACAATTCAGATACTCGCCCACCCAGTGGATCCAGATTTGTCCTGCTGATATCCACTTCTCTACAGCCACCGCTCGAGTCCTTTTCTGCCATTTTCTCCTGTGAAATCATCAGGAGGCTGCCGGTATCCTGTTGAATACTGTCCCTCGTCGGATAGTGTCTGCCCTGTACTGTGCTTGCGCAGTATGGAGGACAAGGAGACACTGAAAGTCTCTGAAGTTGAACGGCGCCTGCGCACTGAGTCCAGGTTCAAGCCCCACCATCCAAGTGGACATGGAGTTAGAATAAAAATTTGCAGAGCGAAGCGAGGCCGTGCCTGAAGCGTGGCGAGCGAAGCGAGCCCGCAAGGGGCCCTGTTACTAAGTGCTGTTTTACATCATCTATGTCCACTTGCATGGTGGGGCTTCAACCTAGACTCAGTGTGCAGGGGCCGTTCATCTTCGGCCTCTCCTTGTCCTCCGTACTGCGCAAGCGATGCGCCTGCGCAGTACGGGGCGGACACTATCCGATGGGGGGACACTTTTTGGCAGAACACCGGCCCTTCTGGGTTCAGGCGTTGCCTCCTGATGATGTGCTGCTAGGCCTGCCCCCCCTCTAATGAATGCAATGCCTGTAGTGCTCTGGGCATCCAGTGGTCTGCATGTCATTCACCTAGGTGAGGAGGTATGATGGAGGGCTGAGCTGAAACCTCAAAGGACAAAAAAAAAACAGATCTTTCTTCAGCGGGGGGAGGTTTAGAGAGGAGGACATTTTAAGGGTGAAGACTTAATGCTAGAGTTTTTTCAACAGGTTAATGTTGGAGAATGATGGACTTTTTAGGCGTAAAATATATATAGAAGTTTTTTTATTAAAAACATAAATGAAAAAGGTAAATCATAAATCTAAAAAAGATTGTTTAGAAGAACAATCTAGCATAATATAGAAATATTTGACAAGCTGATGTACAAATATGCTCAGGTAATAACAATGTGGTTCCAATAAGGTCACTATATTTAAATGCAATCATTCAAATTTCCTTGGAGAATTGTGACATCAAAGTAAACAAACAAAAAGAAACCATGAGTGAGCAGTTCAGTCATACAGAAAAACAGCTTGTTTGCAGTTGCTCTACATGTTACGCGTCCTAAGACGCTTCTTCAGGACCTTTAATCCCTATAAAGGTGAAGGGTTTAATGGAGCGGGGAACCACGATTCGTTTCTCTACAGCGGTGCTCTTGACGTATACGTGTATCTCTGATTAGGGTTACTCCTGTTGTGAGAGATTAGCCAATTTCTCAAATCATTGATCCCATACAGTGGGGTCGTTTTTGAAATAGTAGGTACAATGAGATAGATTATACGGAGAGAGCCAGCCTATGGATCGTCTAGTTAGACGGCATTTGTATGGGGAGGTGGAAGAGGGCTCCCCGGTTGGTCTAAATACGTCCTGATGGTGATAGATTTCTGTTGAGGTTCCCCGCTCTGGCAGCTGGTTAGGGAGGGCTGCTGTGCCTCCCTAACCAGCTGCCAGAGCGGGGAACCTCAACAGAAATCTATCACCATCAGGACGTATTTGGACCAACCGGGGAGCCCTCTTCCACCTCCCCATACAAATGCCGTCTAACTAGACGATCCATAGGCTGTCTCTCTCCGTATAATCTATCTCATTGTACCTACTATTTCAAAAACGACCCCACTGTATGGGATCAATGATTTGAGAAATTGGCTAATCTCTCACAACAGGAGTAACCCTAATCAGAGATACACGTATACGTCAAGAGCACCGCTGTAGAGAAACGAATCGTGGTTCCCCGCTCCATTAAACCCTTCCCCTTTATAGGGATTAAAGCTCCTGAAGAAGCGTCTTAGGACGCGTAACATGTAGAGCAACTGCAAACAAGCTGTTTTTCTGTATGACTGAACTGCTCACTCATGGTTTCTTTTTGTTTGTTTACTTTGATGTCACAATTCTCCAAGGAAATTTGAATGATTGCATTTAAATATAGTGACCTTATTGGAACCACATTGTTATTACCTGAGCATATTTGTACATCAGCTTGTCAAATATTTCTATATTATGCTAGATTGTTCTTCTAAACAATCTTTTTTAGATTTATGATTTACCTTTTTCATTTATGTTTTTAATAAAAAAACTTCTATATATATTTTACGCCTAAAAAGTCCATCATTCTCCAACATTAACCTGTTGAAAAAACTCTAGCATTAAGACTTAAAATTTCGGGACGTGGCAATTATTTTTTCTACTCTGTACCGTATCCACAACACCATTACGTGATGATACGGGGATAAATTCAATTTCTCAAAAGGGTGAAGACTTGCTTTAAAGCGGGAAAAAACATTTCTATCCTTTTACAGTCAAGGAAGCTGCCATCTTAACATGTGATTTGATCTGCAGTTGCCATGGTGCTGTATATGTGATCGGCAATGATGCTAGCCATACCCTATGAAGAAGTCCCCTTCCAGGGAAGCAACGAGTAATGTTATCATTCACGGCCACACGTGGCTTACTCTTTTTTGAATGGTGGCTTGCTTGTGTTTACCCCAAGCATTGAGGAAACGGATCCTTCTGTTTTAATTTATTTTGCCGACTTGTAAGCATGCAAGTTTAGCTGTTTTTAGAAAAATTAAAGAGATGGTTTAGTTTACAGGGAGTACTAGATGTGGTGTTATTTCTTTTGAGGATCTCTTGCTACATATTGAAGTGAAGTTGATAAGCATATGTATAACCAGATTCGGTAGGACTCCTTGGCTTACCTGTACAAGTGGATTAGCTGGGAGGAGGTTTCTTACCCAGATTGCTGTTCCATTTTGCCTCCTATATTACAATTAAGTTGAGAAGACTCACGGGCACAAGTGTGGTGTTTGGCGGAGGTTCATGTCTGGGCTTTTTTGAGACGTCTTTCGTTCAAGAGCACTTTTCAAGGGTGGACTTGTTTTTTTTATTATTTTAGGTTTGTGGACATTTTTACAGTATAATTGATTATGCACAGTTGTTTTCACTGTGTTTAGATTTTTATGAAGATTTTATTTTATTTTTTTTGGTTGTAAATTTGGATAATTATTCATTACAGAATTTATGATCTTGTACGTTAAGAATGAAGTGCTGCACTTTTAATGTATTTGTTTTTCTGACAGCCATTTGATGGCTGAATAGTACAAACTAAGCGTTTAACATAAGCATGCTAGTAACTAACAGTTAACAGAAAGGCATGCCTGCTTTGAATTATATGGAGTAAATTGTTGAAGAGGAACTAAACCCCCTCTATCATTTTACAGCCTAGGAAGTTGCCATCTTAGCCTTCTGTTTGATCTGTAGTTTTCATGGATGCTGCACATCTGACCAGCTGTGACACCCAGCCATTTAATGGCTTGACAGTTGAGAGCAAACCATAAGCATACTAGTAACTTGGTTATCATGCAAGACATGCCTGGAATGTAATTGTTTTGGGAAACCATTAAAATGGTGGCGTTGAATCGGTGGGTTTAGTTCCACATCAACTACAGTAGAGAACGGTGAGGACCCTGAACTGGCTGCTATTGCTGATCTGATTAAAAATAGTAGTTGCCTGGCTATTATGCTGATGCTTTTGGTTTCAAGAGTGCATCACTCACTGATCTAGAATAAGTATAGAGTTGAATAATTTTAGTTTTCCTCGGATCATCTTTTGCTGCTTGGATGTTCTGAAACCAGGTACAGCCCAGTTATGGAAAAGAACATTTCACTGTCCAGCCATTGCTCTAAAAATGTAAATATGTTGTGTAATCTGCTTGCTTGTGCTTTGCAAGGTGCTTGGTGGTTGTTTCTTCTCTGTTTAACCTATTGAAAGTCATGTCATTATTTGGTCTTGATCTTATTAAGTATTACGCTTTCACCGAACACAATAACGTATTTTGCTGGTAACTTTGAAACGCTTCCCAGTTTTTCTTTCATTTCACATTATACACATTATATAAGTCGGTCAGAGGTCATTTATGCCATGGGGACCTGGAAAAGTTCTTATGTCAAGAGACTTTGTAGCGTGGATATAGCCAATGATGTCATGACTTAATTTCATCATGAAAGGGGGACCTGTTGCAGTGATTGTCTGCCAGCCGTATTCTCAGTACATCTGAGTGCAGAAGATTGAAGCAGTCTCTATGTTGGCGCCAGCAATTTCTATTTAAACGACAAGGCTCTTTCACATTAAAGGAATGTTAACTTGCTTAGAAACCTTAATTTAATTTAGCTAGTGTGGACTCTTGTATACTTCCTATTCTTTTATTTATTTTTTTTTATATATGTGTGTGTGTGTGTGTGTGTTATAATATATATATATATATATATATATATATATATATATATATATATATATATATATATATATATATATATATATGTATATGTGTGTGTGTGTATGTTGCATACACATGTATTTATTACCTCTGAGGGCTGCCATTGCGGTTCTCCTTGTAAAAATGCCTGTTGCCTGGTGGTCTCTGGCTTCAACACCTTTTCAACCTTTGCTGAGAGTGTGAGATTTGGAGTTTTCAGTATTTCCAGGAGGCAGTGGTTATGGTGGCTGATATTACTTGCACTTAGACGAGCGGCCTGGAAGCCAGATCTAAGGTAATTTTTTATTTTTATACACATATAACAATTTTGAATGATGCGGTTGTTATCTAGCACACGGGTCTCCAAACTTTCTAAAGAAAAGGCCAGTTTACTGTTCTGCAGACTTTAGGGGTTATGGACTGTGCCCAATGGGAGTAAACGATGCCCGATCGTTGGTATTGGGTGGAGAATAGTTGTGTCAGTGGAGGGAATAGTGCCCCATTGTTGCCAGTGGAAGAAATAGTGCCCCATTTTTGGTGCCAGTGAAAGAAACGGTGCCCCATTGTTGGTGCCAGTGGAAGAAATGGTGCCCCATTGTTGGTGCCAGTGGAAGAAATGGTGCCCCATTGGTGCCAGTGGAAGAAATGGTGCCCCATTGTTGGTGCCAGTGGAAGAAATGGTGCCCCATTGGTGCCAGTGGAAGAAATGGTGCCCCATTGGTGCCAGTGGAAGAAATGGTGCCCCATTGTTGGTGCCAGTGGAAGAAATGGTGCCCCATTGTTGGTGCCAGTGGCAGAAATGGTGCCCCATTGTTGGTGCCAGTGGCAGGCATAGTGCCCCATTGTTGGTGCCAGTGGCAGGCATAGTGCCCCAAGGGCAAGATAAAGGCTAGCAAAGGGCCACAATTTGGAGACCACTGGTCTAGCAGATAGAGCATAGTTATTTAATGCAAGGTTTGCTTCTTTTTTTTACCAAGTTATTACCTTTTAGAGATTTTGCATTTTATCATATGTAGAAGTTTGCATAGGCTCTCTCCTTCCTCCTTGTCTATATACTGTGCTTGTCTTCCCAATGTTAACTCCTCATGCCCTTTTCTGCACAGTGCTGTAGTGAGCATGCCGTAATAGGAAGTCTTTCTGAAGTTACACGCAGTGAAGTCTGTATCATTGGATGCAGAATGGATTAGTAATGTGGATCTCAGCATGTATCACAAGATTTAATCCTTGTGATCTGATAAGGTCTCTGCTTTGGTTTGAAGAGTGTGTTTGTATTTGTAGCTGACATCATTGTGACTTGGCAATGCCCGTAGTTTTAACTGGGGACTTGCATACTAAATACATATACGGTACTTCCTTCCAAATATTAAATCCTACTAGAATCAACGATTTGCATTTGTCTTATTTGTCTTTTTACCTGTCAAATAGTGAGATTGCCAATATACCTTGCTTGGTCTTATTGAAAATTTATAAGGGTCGGTCTAGGCTGTGCATTATTTATACTGTGAATGTAAAGAGCCGAGTGCTTAGTGTTGTTTACACTTGGCAGACACATAGAATCCATTTGTCCTTTCAAGCTTGTTTTTGGACAGTTTTACCTATTTGTCCTGGTTCATTTGGGTTCAAACTATTTTCCCACTAAAAATGCGTGTTTTATTTATTTATTTTTTTAAAATATTTTTTTATTTTAACCTTTTTGAAGACTGTTGGTTGTAACAGGAAAAGTCACACTGTTCTGAAGCCGTTTTAGAGTAGTTCATTAAAAGGTGAGAATATCTTTCCCGAAAGTAACAAAATATAGCGGGCTATAAAGCTAGCTTTAGGTAGGCAAACTTTGCTCCTATGAGTACAGTAAACATAAGGGGTGTTTGTGATTAAGAGGGTAGCAGACTGAATGCAAAAGATTAAGGAGAAGGGAAACCAAGCACTATCCAATAAAAAAATCTTTACTGCTCCACCGTGAGCAATATCCTAAACATGTATGAAGGGAAAATGCCACCTGTGTGCAGCAGCCTCAGCTCCCCTAGTAATTATCGGAGCCCCAAATCGATCCAGCGATGTCCATGAGACCCGCGGCTCCCCCGGGTCTCTTCTTCGGAGACAGCAGCAGGATCCTTTGGCTCCTGCTACTGTCAATTACTACCCATGAGCCTAAGGGGAGGGTGGGGCCAAGCCACGCTCGGTGTGTGAATAGAAATGCAGAGCAGCGGATCGGGGGTGAGTCTGCACGGGTGCCCCCATAGCAAGGTGCTTGCTATAGGGGCCCTTAGGAGGGAGGGGCCAGGAGCGCTGCCAGGGGGGTCCTGAGAAGCGGGAGGCCTGAGAAGAGGTTTGGGGATGTTTTGCACAGAGCAGATAAGTGACATTTATTAAGAAAAAATAAATAAAAATCTTCCTATTAACATCGCTTTAATCTGCAGCCCGGGTAATATCTTGTAGAAGGCTGGATGTGGCCTGCGGGTTGTACTTTGGAGACCCCTGCCCACAGAGGCTCAATTTTCAAACACTGCAACACATCCTTTATTCGGGTTATGCTGGATGAGCTCCACATGGCGACACATGGCACATTACAACACTTCTTGGCTAGAGTACTTAGCAACTCATGCAATTTTTGTACTAAGCAAGAATATTCAGTTTGCTTTATAGTTTTTCATATCTTAAAGCATGTTTAAATCCCCCAAAAAGTTTTATATATTGCAGTTTACCAGCCCTTCGTTGTAAAGACAGCAGTAGATTTACTTTATTTTTTTTTAAGCATTTTTCCTTTTTAATTGGTATTACATTCCTGGTATTCCTCCTTATGATACTCTTCATGTCCCTGGGTGGCTACTCTCACTGACTGCACTGTATCCATGGAGGGAACCATGTTTGCCAGCTTTTTGGTTTTCTTCATTACATGGGAGTAAGTGGTAAGTGGTAGATGGGAGTAGTGGTTTTCAGAAGAAAGGTAACATGGCTTTACTTGTGAAATGATAACAAGTACTTTGATTTGGATGCAGTGACCCTTTAAAATATAAGATGTGATGTATTTTTTTCACTTTGGTCCCTGGAACAACTCTGCCACTGTACATGTTCAGGTTCATTTTATGAAATGTGGCTTTCATCTCTCTGAGGAAGTGGCTAGGAGCCATGGAAAGCTCAGCGGCTCATACAAGATTTCTCTTTTAGGTCAGTCTCCATTTGAGATTGCTGAGTCACACTTGTGGAGCGATATGTCCGATATTACTTTTATTATAGCACATTATATGAAAGTATCTGTGGTGTCTGTCCTCAGTCCAGACCTCTTTATAGTAACCCCCTACCTCCACTGCATTTCAAAGGAATGACTTGTTTTTACTCTGTATATCAAGGGTTAATTGAGGTTGCTGTGTGCGCTACTGGAATTGTAAGATTGGAGGCTACTTTGCCTTATTTATGGAAAGAAGTACTGTTTAGCTTGTGCAAAAAATAAAAATGTTGGTGGTGCAGTACAATTGAAGTATGGTCTTGTATTGGTGAAGAAACTCATGTATGCCTTGAAAAAAATGATTACCCTTAGTCCCTGTACACCAATAAACCTGAGCCAGGAGTCATTTTTGCACTTGAATTTGCGGCAATTCTTGCTAATTTTGTCACTCTACAATCGCGGCAAAATCACATGATGCACGTTTGGGGTGTCATTCAAGATGAATGGCACCAAAAGTGAATTGTGTGTTTTGCTGTGATTTGGAGCAGTTGGACGTACTTTTTCAAATGTACAAAATGGAGCAGAAGAGAAACCCTATTGCTGACCAAGGTCCACATTTAAAGGTTCGTGTGCCCCCAGAACTCTCACCACTGAAAACATTAAAGTGTTACTAAACCCGGGGCCCTGCATTCACTATATCTGGTCTTCCACAGTACACAGAACATGGAAATGCAATCTTTCAGCAGTATATAGCAGTCTTGTGACTTCTATCAGTTTCTGCCAAGCACTGGTTAAAGCTTGTAGGAGTTTTCTTTCTCCTCTTGACTGTCCTAAGAGCCTGCAGGACCCCTGACCCTCTGTCTGCACAGTGCTGATTGGCCCTGTGCTGATCACATGCACTCTCCCAAGGAAAAAAAAAAAAAATACACACCAAACTGAGCATATGCAGAGTGCCCCCAAGGCTCTGTACTATCAGGAAATGGATTGGGGACAGTGAAAGAAGAGGAGGATCAAAGAAGACAGGATCAAACAGTCTTTTTACATAATGTGCAGGATTAAACCCTTAGGTACTGCATATACAGACCGATTTTACTCCTTTTTTGGATGTTTTTTTTTATTTTTTATTTATTTTTTTATTAATAATAAAAAGACATAGTGATCATTAGTAATCACACACAATATTCATGCAGAAAACGGTGATCCTTCTAATGCAAAGAAGGTTCAAAGTAAACAATTGCAAACAAAACAAATCGAGTTACATAGGCTGAAAAAAGACACAAGTCCATCCAGTTCAACCATAAAAAAATTGAAATAAGTTCATAACTGCACAATGCCATTTCTTTCTGTTTTTCATAGATTTACATCCTATGAACTAAGATCGATATTAACATAGCTGACATCTTAGGTGGGCCCCTTAACAGCAAAGCCATACCAGCTTAAATTTGTAGGAGTCTCTCCTTTTTAGTAACACTTTAAAGACCATTTTTCTCAGTTTGGCCATGTACCGGGGAACCTGTGAAGGTAGTTTATTACCTGGCAAAGCTGAGGATTCCATCATTTTTGTGTCTAGTCTGCCCCAATCGGACAGAAGGGGATTTTAGGAGATGTATAAAATTTGTATTTTGAAACCTTAGAGTGGTTATAAACATACTTGCATATACCAGGCGAAGTAACTGGCCCCAGGTGATGGTGAAACAAAACAATGGAAACAAATCCTCCTACATAAGTTGTACCTATTTATCCATAGTCTTCTCTTCTCCACACCAGTCCAGCATTTATAAAGCTTGTCTGAACTGTCAGAAAGGAGGGGGCGGAGAGCTGAAAATACACTCTGCAGAGCTCAATGAGGAGAGCTCTGACAGCTGATTGGAGGGAAGGGAACCCCCCCCCTCCTTTTTCCCTGCTCACATCAACAGAGCTGAGACTGTCAATTAGCTGGAGTTCCCTTCTGTGTCGCCATTTTTCTCTTGGTGCCAGCAAAACTTGTCAGGAGCGACTCATGCTGATAGCAGAGGAACGCATCAGCAGACCGATATGACACGCAGTGCTCATCATTGAGACAAGTACACACCATAGAAGGTTGTGCTTTGTAAATATTTCATGCCTGAGCTTTACAAACACTTTTAAAATAAAAAACTTTTTTTGTTTCTTTTAATTAATTTTAATTTATCTGCCTGATTTCAGGTTTAATTAAAGCTGGGTAATTGCCCTGTGACCGCCCCCCTTTAAGCCACGGGCTGCTTCTTATCATCTAGTGGTGAGTGGTCCTGCATGTTGCAGAGAACATCACACATGTAATGTAATAACTGCCCTGTGCCTGATATGCTCTATAGGGGATATGTCTATGAAGACCTGGGCTCAAAGGAAGCATATTTCAACCCAAAAAGGGGCTCAATGCTGGACTACATAGCGGAGTCTGTGGTGGACCATGCTGGAGAAACAGTGATTATTACAGGGAGAGATGCTTTTTTGTGTTTATTTTTATTGTTACATATGCAGAATAATTCATTATTATTAGGCTTTAATTTAGCTTGTGCTGTGCTCAGACTGATCCTGTGACAGAATTATTCTCTTTTATGGACAGTTTTTCTTTGTTGTGAATGGAGGCTGCATGTATGCTTCGTGTAATGAAAACACAGATTCCATCTGTTAATGGTTGGTTATGGACCAAAAAGTAATCGCTGTGTGCTTGCTCCACTTTATCATCTCCCTGACACACAATTGGCTTGCAATTGATTATATATCAGTGCTGCAGTTTTTTTTTTTCTTTGCAATAACTTTATTAGCATCCTTTCACAACTTCTTTACTAATGTATCCTTTGCTAATATTTTCAGGTTTGCTTTCATATTTATAGACTGCAAAATATTGGATCTTTTTTTTTTTTTTTTTTCACTTTTAATGTAAAAATCTAGTTCTGTTTCTTTTTTTATTTTTTTAGTTTTGGCTGATGTTAGTATTTTTCCAGTTTTAACAAGAAGTTGGCAAGCACTTTTCCTATTCTTTCCTCATTGCTAACCAGGAAATAATTAAATGGCATCTCGGTTCTCTAAATGCTTTGGGATCCCATTCATTTGTACAGATGTAGGAAAGTGCAACTACAGGTCTTTAATTCTCAATGCAAGCAGGTTGATGTTTTATACTTTTGTGCTATAATTCTGTTTAGACTGCAGTGCCAGAAACCAATCATCGGGCTACTAATGGATTCCAGTACACTGCTGATTCCTAGTTCTTTATAGCATCCACAGAACACACACACATCCTCACAGGGTCAGTAGGAGGGCAATGGGATGGTACTTCCTGAAGCCTGAGCAGTTTGACATCTATCTCTCTGCTTATGGCTTCATTAGTCACTTGTAGACTTCCTAGGGGTGTATTTACCCTGCATGCAGCCGCTGACAACAGCTGTGCATGCACTCTGAATGTCCAGCTTACTGTGCCAGAACGCCAGTACTTCTTGCTGCAACCGAGGGCTTCCGTCTGCATGCGCAGGAGTGACCTCATCACGGCTCTGGCCACTCTCCGCATTGGAGCACGCGATCTCAGAAGAAAGGACTGGAGTTGATGTCGGCCCCCTCAGTGGTGATCGGGTTCTAAGGTGAGTATTTTATAATGTGCTAGTATGCGATGCACATTATGCTATTGTCTTGCAGGTTTTTTTTTTTTTTTTTTTTTTTTTCTTCGGTTTACAACTGCTTTAAAAAAAAAAAAAAAAAAAAAAAAAAGTTGCTTCCTGTTTTCTGGTCTAGGCCAAAATTTCATACATCCTAGGAGTCTTCATGGGCATTTCTTTTCATTCATCAGTAGGAAGGGTTTTCTCAGCTAAGTGCACCCTCCTGCCTGCATGCCGACCTTGTAAAAGTGTATCGACAGCCCATGTACAGGGATTGGTCAAAAATATGGAAACACTAGGTAAAAGAACAAAATTGTTACCTAATAGCGTGTTAGACCGCCTTTGGCATCCAAGACGGCCTAAATTGTCCAGGGAATTGACGAATATTAATCCGGATCGCAATCCTGCACAATGTCGCTTTGTATCTTTCGGTCAGTTGACTACGTTGACTGTGTTTTATGCTCATCAGACAACTTTTTCCCAGAAACTGTATATGCCAGTGGTTCTCAACCTTTCTAGTGCCCGGACCCCTTGATAAAATTCCCCAAGTTGTGGGGACCCCTAACAGTAAAATGATTTTCGTAGCGTGGGTTGTCAGCACCCAAGGCAAGACAAGTAATTTGCACCCCTAACCCATGGACATTTAGAGCTTTCCACTCGTACAGTATTAAAACATTTTGGGATGTACCGCTCTTTGTTCTCCTTTCTTCCCCTTTTTTCTCTCTATCCTAATTTTTTCTTTTTTTTTTTTTTTTTTTTTTTTGTCCCCCATCCCTCCTCTAGCCATCTTTCTTGTTCTTTCTCTTATTCTGTGTCTCCCTTTTTTTTTTCTTTTTTTTTTTTTTCTTTGTTCCTCCCCCTTTTTTCCTCTACCTTCCATGTATTCTCTATTTTTTTTATTCCTTCTCTTACTCCTTGGTGGGGTGTGGGGGGATTGGGATGATTGGCAGTGCTGGTGGGAGATGGGATCAGTGGCAGCGCTTGGGGGAGTTCTGATCAGCCAACTTAGGTGCCCTTGACCAAGGTTGTCTGCTGATCTGAGAACTGTAGTGGGGACTTTTAATGGCAACTCTAATCACAGGTAGTGTTACTCACTGTGTGTGTCTCCAGCTCTGTGGTGTCTCGCAGCAGTGACACCTATGCCGAAATCAGGAGAGAGAGTCTCCTCCAGCCCCTCCCACTTCACATTCCTCACCAGTCAGCTGACCTCTATGCCGTGAACTGAGCGAGCGACCGTGAAAAGGCTGGGAGAGCGGTGCCGGCTTCAGGAACAGCCCAAGATTCAGTGACCCCTGGCAAATCGTCATTCGACCCCCAGGTTGAGAACCACTGGTATATGCCATCATAACCTCTGATACTGTACCTTGCGACACCACAAATAACACCAGTCAGAGGCACCAGCTAAGCGGGCACCAATAATTTGCCCTCTTTGAAACTCGGTAATCTCTGACATGACTCTGTATTACTAGCAGCGTAGGCAGTGAATGACGACTGTGAGGCTTCCCATCTGTTAGCTCTAGTAGGTGTCTCATAACACAGTTGAAGCAAAAGAATGCGAGTAAAGGGGGATGGCCTGTTTTTAGGGCCCCCCTTTCCCTTGTAGGATGGTGGCGGTAGGCGCATCATGCCCCCCATTGATTGATTTTCAAGGGGGTGATTTCATGATAGGTCAGCTGATTGGGAATGTTCTAAGGGCCCTCTTGGATAGGTCATCTAAGGGTCATCTGCCCCCCCCCCCAGAACATTACAGAAATTCCCAGAGCCCCTATGAGAGCCGAAGGCTAAGGGGGGTCTTTGTCAGTTGCCAGAGGGATATTTGAAGAGCACTTCACTGATTTTGTTGAATTTTAAAGTCTTTATTGATTAAAAGAGTATTGGTGATTTAATTGTTTATATTTGTGGTAACCGATAAACAAGGCTGCTGTCGTTATTAATCCAGTTTGGGGTGTCTAGTGTTCCTTGTATGTTTGGGGTTTATGCCACCTACCGTCTCATGTTACATCCCATCTGCTTTCAACACAAAACATGTCGTCACTTTCACACCTGCAAATCATGTAGTGTTTACATATTTTTGTCCATCCCCTATATATTGTACTGGGCATGCGCAAGATTTCTGGGGCATCATCACAGTAAGGGCATATGGATTCCAGGAAATAAATGCTACATGAATCACCTGCCCTTACTCAAGATGGCTGTGGCTAGAAATGCTGGAGCCGTGTTTTTTTTAAAAGTGATTTCTCAACATAATAATGCATGGAGACATGGATGGATGGGCTAGTTTGCTTTGAATACTAAAAATGAATTAAATGGCGTTTTTTGCTTGTGGCGCTCAGATACAGTTAGGTTTTTAACGTTGGGGATTGCATTTCATTTACAAGGAAGGCATTGCCTTTACACGGCTTTGCGTTTTGGTAATTGCAGTATATCTGTTTTCAGCTTTTCTGTATTTTTTTTTTTTTTTTTTTTTTACAAGTCCATGTGGATGGAGATGAGAACAAATCAGAATCAACTCGGATACAATTTTTTCTGCCAGTAGCAGGAAGCGCGTTATATTTGGCTTGGGTCGAAGCCTGACGCCTGTGTACACAAAACCATGTTTATGTGTTTCTGACTTGCATTTCAAAAGCAGTGGTTCCAGTTTTTGATTGGGATCTTATGAAGCACTGTTTCTTTGGTTTGCTTTGTGTTTTAGTAAGCACAGCCTGTCCCATGCAAGACAATGTGAATGCAATTAAAAGCAAATCAGAATCATCTCAGACATAAGCCATTTCTTCCTCCAAAACATGCAGCTTTTTGCTTAAAGTCATACACAATGACTCAAACAAGGTGAATGGGTGCTTTTGTGTTGCTTTATCCTTCAAGGATATGTAAACCTTAGTTTTAAAAAACAAAGATGTCATACTTGCTTCCTCTGTGCAGTTTGTTTTGCACAGAGTGGCCCGATCCTCCTCTTCTGAGTTCCCTCAGCGGCGCTCCTGGCTCCTCCGCCTATTCTTGAGTGCCCCGTTGGTGAGCCGCTTTCCCTCGGGGCACTCGTGCGGGCATGCTCTGTGTCCTACTGCTGCATCTATTGACAAAGACATCAGGACTCAGCTCCACCCCCCAAATCATTGGATTTGATTGATAGCAGCGGGAGACAAAGGCTACGCTGCTATCAATCGTTCCAATCAGGACCTGAGACACCAGCTGGAGTGGGTATGCTTGTCCCTGGCGCAGGTAAGTAAAAGGGGGGCTGGTGCACTACAAGAGGTTTTTCACCTCCGGTGTATAGAATGCATTGAGGTGAAAAACCACGAGGGTTTACAACCCCTTTAACTTTGGAAGCAAAAATTTATCTAAATGCACAGCAGAGCCTGGAAAAAACAACATAGTAACAAGGAAAAGCGAGCACTGTTCTGTAAAAGACCAATCAAAATTCAGACCTTTCTTTTCAGATCATTCCAGACAAGGTCTGAATCCACAAACTCCTGTGTACACAAATCCTCATGTATGTCCTGGTTCAGTGATCTCCCCACACACTGCATAAAGCTGGCCATGCATACTTTGAATTACTCTCGTTCAGCCCCATGGGGTGGTGGGGTGCCCATAGGGCTATTCAGAGCTTGAATTTTGCCTGCTGAAAATTGAGCCATGTATGGCTAGTTTTACAGCGATGAAAGCATAATATAGCGATTTATTTTTTTATATAATATTTATTCAATTTTTTATTTTTGTACATGTATTATAGCAGAAAGTAAAAATTATGCTTTTTTTTTTAATCAAAATTGTCGCTTTTTTTTTTTTTTTTTTTTTTTTTTTTTTTTATGCAAGAAATAAAACCCGCTGAGGTGATCAAATACCATCAAAGGAAAGCTCTATTTGTGGGAAAAACGGACATCAATTTTGTTTGGGTACAGTGTCGCACGACTGCGCAATTGTCAGTTAAAGCGACGCAGTGTTGTATCGCAAAAACAATGTCCTGGTGACTTGGGGGGGGGGGGGGGGGGATCTTCTGGGGCTGAAGTGGTTAAAGTCCTAGCATCTCTTGAATGCTTTTCTCAACAAGGAGAACATAAACTCCCCATGCAGGTTATGCCCTGTGGATGGATTTGGGTCCCCAATGCTGCAATGACAACTGCTGGCTTGCCATGTTCACCATATTTATTAAATCAATATATAATGCAGTTCAACCTCTTTCCTCTGTTCATGTAAAGCTGTTTACCTTTTTAATGAAGTATTCCTTCTTCTGTTTATTATCGTTTCTGGGTCAGTTGCACTACTTAGGTTTCCAGCCTGAGATACTTTACTACTTGTATTTGTTTCTGATGGGAGGAAAACAAAACAAATATGAGTTTAGTAACCTGTTCTGCTGGTATTGGAGCCACTTTTACAGAGCCCAGTTATTTTCTGAAACGAGGAAGGAAATGGTAACTTGCATATTGCTGTGTATAGTTGTTATAATAAAGTAGACTTTAACTTAAAAAGTGAAGATTTGCCATGTTACAGGGAAAACATCTAGGAATGTTAATTTGCGTTTACTAAAAAAAAAAAAGGCAGGGCACTTCCTGGCGTGTCATGTACCTAGGCACACCTGTACTACAACCCTATAGCTGTATATCTGCTGTGAGATATAAGGCACTGTGCTTCTGGCTGCTAGTTTTAGAATTTTTAGAGAAAAATTTGGCGATATCACCACTTTGCAGCTTACTGTTCTCCTTGCTGAAGGCTAAGACACCAAGAAACAAAGCCTTACCTTCACCAAGATGGCTGTTTCCAAACAGTGTGTAACAAGGAATGGTCAGTCAGTAATGGGGGGGACCTGATGCCTGGAGCCCACAAGCCATTGGGGGATTAGTCCTTTTGCTCTCTGCCAGACTCTTTATTGCTTATGATGGTACATGGCTATAAGGTTGCTCTTGTAGCAGTGTGGTTGGCATGAGCTCAGACTTTGTATCACCAGTATGTCAGGATGGCTTTGAAAACTTCTTACACATAGCTTTGTGAAGCATGACTAGAGTGCTGACCCCAAGCTTGAGGAATTGTCAACATCCACAATTTTTTTATTTATTTTTTGAACGTTGACTTCTGAGTAATGAAATGTATACCGTGTCCCTGGTATGTGGTCTGTTACCTACTTTGCTGTGTAGGGCTGCAACTAACGATTATTTTCATAATCGATTAGTTGGCCGATTATTGTTTCGATTAATTGGTTAATAACCTTAAATAAAATTGTGGTGTATAATTTAGTTAATATGTAAAGTTTAAAAAAAAGGAAATGTATTCTTAAATATCTCTATGCAGTGGTAAATATAAATAACCAACTATATGGTTAGAGAGCAAAATCTCAAATCCACTCTGAGAATAACAGACAGAAGAGATATACTGTATATACTATTAGAGGAGATATATACTGTATATACTATTAAAAGAGACATACTGTTTTTTGGCCAATTTGTTGTTGGGCAGATTAAAAAACACAAATTGCTGCAAAAACGCCTTACATGCTTTGCTGCAGCTTCTCCATTGAAGTATATTGAACCAAAAAAGCACCATTTTGCGTTAAAAAAAAGTCCCTGACCCCTTCCAAATACACAGCGGCTGAAAAAAGCATAGATGTGAACGTGTCCCATAGGAAACCATGTAAATGAACTGTAGTGCGTTTCTGCAAAAAGCACCAAAAAAACACAGCTGTGAACCAGGTCAAAGACGTTTAGTAACATAATGGGGTTAAAAAAAAAAAAAAAAAAAAAAACGAGCCCTTTATAGTACAAAAAAAAAAAAGCAGATAATCACTACGGTAAGGGTTAATTTTTTTTTTTTCTGTAGAACGGTGAAAGTAATATTTACAGTAGCAATTATTTGCTCTTTTTGTACTATAAAGGACTCATTTTAGTTTCTTTTCACCCCATTAAGTTACTGGCCGATTAATCTATTATGAAAATAGTAATCGATTAATTTCATAATCGATTAGTTGTTTCAGCCCTATTGCAGCGTGACCTTTGGTTCCATGCAGCTCTATTTCTGCCAGTAGATTTTTGAGAAGTTGTATAAACCTTTAACTTTTCCCTGCGGTTTTTCATTTCCCCTACTATAGAGAGAGAGGGTGGTACATGAGCATAATTTTTCCGCATAAAAATAAAAAGTTGAGTAAGTTTTGGTTTTGAAGAGCTTTCCCATTAGAGATTTGTTTATTTCTGTGTCTTCTGATGTTTCTTCTAAGTACTTTACCATGCATGTATAAGTAGTATCCTCATGTGAACCCATATACGTCTTGGTAGGACTGCCAGATTCATACATCAGAGTATCTTGAAATCCAGACTTGCTGGGGATTTAACAAGTGGTCTAAAGAAATACTGTTATGGACAAGGCACAGCAAATGAAACAGTCGGTGAGGTCATGGCAATGCCCCTTCGCCATTCTTTTACAAGGGTTTATGAATGCTTCATGAATGCTTTGTGTTACAAGTTTGTTTTACTTTAAAATCTTACATTGGGCGCTGCTGCCCTTGTCCTAAACTTTACCTTTCTCAGGTTTTTTATTACCATTAAGGAAATTCTGATTAGACCCAGTGCTCACATACTTGACGACATTACAGTATGTACTGAACTGCAACATACCCCCTAGCAGATACCCTGAAGTCCATGCTTGTACACATCCCTAGGCTTGAAAAGTTACTGAATTTTGAAAGCTGTGCACAAAATAAGAAAACGGAGGGTAAAGGTCCGCTTGCTAGTATTGGCTGTAAGCTCCCTGCAGCTGATGTTCTCCTCCATTACTGACATGCCATTCCATGTTGTGCTTTGTGTG
Organism: Lithobates sylvaticus; assembly: GCA_028564925.1. Classification (NCBI taxonomy): domain Eukaryota; kingdom Metazoa; phylum Chordata; class Amphibia; order Anura; family Ranidae; genus Lithobates; species Lithobates sylvaticus. The sequence continues at coordinate 129,896,796 of CM053036.1, read as the reverse complement.
AAGGTGTCCATCTTGGTAGAATTGCATGCTTTTGCTTCCTTGTGTCAGAACAGCGCCCCCACCCAAGACTGGTAGGGAAATATTCAAGAAGAAGCTGCAGAAGTGACAGATCCACTGGATGAAGCAGAAGCAGATATATTCTTGCACTGCAGAGCCTCAGGTACTAATCCCTCTCCAGCAAGGAAAATGGTGAGCTGCGCAGCTAATGACATCACAGAAAATCACTCCAAATTTTAAGAGCCTAGCAGTGAGAAGCAACTTTTTTTTTTTTTTTTTTTTTTTAGATCTCACACTGCAGATATTCAGCTTCGAGACTCGAGGCACTGGAAAAACACTGCTATATTTCAGTATGAATTCAAATAGGGATGCACCTATTCAGTGTTGCGCCTTGTTTACGTAGACAGACTGCCGTTCTGCCTTTCCTCTGAACGATCGCAGGGGCCGGACCCGCTCATTGGCTCCCACTGTGTCCAAGCACAGACCTTGTGCACCAAATCGCGTACATGTAGGTGATTTTGCGCAGCTGGGCTGCCTTGCAGCAGTATATATGCGGTGGTCGGTCAAGAAGCTGTTAATAAAAAACTTAAAAATATATTTTTTTTTTACTTGACGAGGTTGCTTTAAACGGACTTCATTTACAGACCAAAGTTCAGCCCTTTGATCTTTAAATGAACAGAAAGATGCAATGTTTCTTTTTATCTCACTTTCAGTCTGAGAAATGTTGTTGATAAACATTGCTGGCTACTATTTTTTTTTTTATTTTTATTTTTTTGACAGCTGTCAATCGGGGACTGTTCTGTACTTGTTACATGAGTCTGGGTTCACACCTAAAATGGATGTGGCTGACAGCAGCGGTCTGGTGCGTCCCTGTTCTCCATTTTTCAGGGATGAATCTGTCACGAATGTTTGGCTGAATTCAGACCTGAAACGGAGCCAAAGACGCACAGGACCCTTGTGCAATCCACTCCATGGCCACCCAATAGATGTGTGAACTGGTTCCATTGAGAGCCGGTCACAGTCGCCACATCCAATTCGCAATAGTGCAAACCCAGCCTAAATCGTGAAAATGCTGGTTAAAGATCTTGTGGGGGGGGGGGGGTTTGAATCGAGATTGCGAACTTCTAACGATTAATCATACAGCTCTACTCTAAAGGGACTGATACCTGGCCAAGTTCAGGTACTTGCATAGTCTGCATTTAAAAAAAATAAAATGTTAATGATGTATTCATGTAGTTGCATTAATTTTGTGTCTTATATCTGCCTGAAGTCTAACGTTCATTTCCCCCTTTGTACATTTTCTGAGAGCTATATCAATGCTCAATGAGAGGATTTAGCACGCCAAGGCCTTTGATACTTATGTGCAAACACATGCTTAGTAATAGCGGCTTCCGAAGTAGGAAGGATGATTTGGCCTACAACGCTTTTGTCAATGACTGAAGTTTGAAAACTACATTAGGCTGTCTTCCTAAGTTCTCTAGCCTTATCTGGTTTACTACAGAGATGAGTGATCTCTATTTTAAGTGGATGCTCAGACTGCAGGTAAGGGGGTCAGGGAAAAGTGAGTATGCAATAAAACGGTAGAACAAGTGTTTAACGTTTTGGATAGTGTTTTTCATTTTGGGTAGAGCAAGGGAGGGTTATAACCCCTATCCTTCTTCTTCTTTTTTTATTTTAAAAATTTTACTTTTAATTTTAAACTTTTTTTTATTTTTATTTTTTTTGGCCATTAGCCTCCCCATTGGAAGATTATCCCTCTTTTTGTTGAGATTTTTTTCCTTTTCACTTTGTATAACGTAAACAGAACAAATAGAGAGGGTGAATCTCCTTAATGGGGGGGGGGGGGGGGGCACCGACTGCAGTAAAAACTGACAGGGGTCCAATCCCTCTCCACTATCCAAAACTAAAAAAATGCCTTTAGTTATATTTTAAAGGTCTCTCTATGGGCATAGTCATGCCCTTATTTTAAGCAGATAAATTGTGCCAAATATTACTGTTAAATACTTTTATTCTGATTAAAAGCTTAATGACAATATGTAATTACTGAAACTCAATTACTATCCCATATAGCTTTCAGTAGAAATGCCAGCTGCAAAACCTTGCCCCACACTTCTTTTTAAGGATCCAGTGCCAAGTAAAGGAACTTAAAGGAACCATGTACTGAGTGCAAAACGGGTGCTGGGATTACTGAAATTGTCCTACAAATGCTAGTTTCTGGGTGCTAATTCTTTGATTTGAGTATATTCCATGGCAGTGACCCAGAACAAGCAGTACAGCATATGAAGTCAGCACTCCTGTTCCACATACTAGCTAGTAGGTTCATACAGAAAGTTGTGGCAGCAGCTACATCCATATGGCATTGGGGAGTGATCAATATATATTTATTTATATTTGTGTATGCCTTTTAAAAAAAAAAAAAAATCAAATGTTTTTCCAATTTTGAATAGAAGGGAGGGTTATAACCCCTTCCCTGTAAAATGTTTTTTTTTTTTTTTTTTTTTAAATTTACCTTTCCCTTCCTGTCCCGTAGTCAAAACTGGAAGTGAGACAATTTCCCTGCAAATTAAGGAAATTCTTTGGGGACCCCCAGGTCACCAGAACTAGTGTCTCTATTCTATTACTTTTCTGGGGACAACACAAAATGTAGGGTTTTCTTTTACTTTCACTTTGATAATGGTAAACAGGACAAATGGAAAGGGTGAATCTCCCTAACGGAGACTCAGACAGCGGTTCGAATTCATCTCCACTCTGCTCAAAACTAAAAAAAAAAGTTTTGCATTTGTACTTTAATGAAAACCTGTGTACTGTCCTAAAAGTCTGAGGTTACTGGCCTTCTGAAAATGTTTTTTGCCTCGTGTCCAGCTACTTTGGGTCGCTGACCTGAAAGAAGCATTTGGCAAATGTAAAAAAAAAGTTAGAAATCCTCATCTCTGCTTCCCTTTTTTTTTTTTGCACTGATAGTATTAAAGCCAAATCATGACAGCCAGGCACCTAGTAGTTGCAGGAGAATCCTAAAATAATGACCCATCCTCTCGTGACAGATTGTCTTTTAATGTTGTAGGTCCAATGTAATGTTCCTTTTTGTAAGCAGCCTGAACTGGATGGGAAAATTTGATCCTACATCAGTTGCTGCTCTAAAATATCCATCCTTAGACTTTATCTCAGATATTATAATAATCCTTTTGCAGCCTAGTCAAGCACCGTTTATTGCTGAGTCTCAGAAATGTCAAGTGTCTGGGCTGTGCCCAATCATTAGGGCAGACAGAACCTCTTATTGTTATTTTTGTCAGGATTATGAGCACTAAAATGTAATTGAATCAATCAAACTGGGAACAGCAAAGCCTATCGTACATCAGTCAACCCTTGGCCCGTTTTGTTTGTGGCATTTCTGCCTAGAGACAATTATTTAAAGCCCAGATCCCGTTTTGGCCTGGGTGCTGCCAGAGAGACGCATGTTTGGCCTTAGAAGATTTTAGGTTTTCCCTGGCCTTGCAAGTTCTGTTTTTAAAGCTTCCTGCATTCCACGAAGGTCTGACACCCTATGACAGTGGTGCTTCTAATTGGGGTATCTCCTTTTCAGTGCAAGAGAAAGCAGCAGTGCTGTCATATTTATATTCCTCCTTCAGAGTTCCAAGCCCCCTGCTGTGCACCTATGCTGTGATGGTTGTATGCAAGGCTTGGTTGAAATAAATCAGACCTAGTTCAGCACAGACATGTAAATCATATGAGTCTAGGCTTTTGACCTTTAACCCAAGAACCTTGAATGCCAGGCAAACTGCCTGACGGAAATGTGCAGCTTAGAAAACAGAAGCTTGCTTCTGATTGTTGTGGAAGACGCGTCATACCCATTATTTTTAAAACTTTCCTGAATACTTTATTATTCTCCTAGTTTTTGTGGTCCGTTGTGGATTCATTCTTCTGCCACTGCCTCTCTCCTAAGCTAAAGTTATAAAGGTACTGCTCAACTGTCTGCAGTATTTATATTGTTCTTCACTATAGAAATAACTGTTGTCCTTTTCTAGTTGATGGTGATCTTGGTTTAAAGAGAACCAGTTGGGCAATACATAAATATTCAGGCTTATTTAATATTCATCTTGTTCAGTCCTACTTACTTTGTAAAGTTCTGGGATTTATAGGGGTTAGAGGAGTGAGGTCATCTGAAGTCTGGAACACAATAGTACAGCGACTCTGGCCTAAGCTGTCTGTTTTTGTTCAGCCTGCTGGGTTGAACGAAAAACTACCTAGTGTGTACGAGACTTTAGTTTGCATAACAGAGACATTTGAGTTGAGAAAAATGTATAAAATAGTAAAAGACCCTGTGTTTAATACCCTTATGGTTAATTTACGTTGTCTTTCGGTTCCTAAGTATTAGCATGTGCTGAGACAGTTGACAGGGCAGCAGCCAAGTTACGTCTGACTCTTGGCTCCAAGAGTCTTCTCGGGGAAAACAAAGTAATTCCAAATAATGGTCATGGTCGACGTTTCTCAACCTTCTTTCAGTCAAGGTTTTAAATTTCTGCACAATCTCAAGGCACCCCATTCTAAAATGTAAAACACTAAACTAATAGTTCTACACCATGCAGGCACCACACACGTAGGACACCCAACATTAGAGGCAATTTATTCTTGCAAAGCAATGGCATGTTTGGTACTCACAAGTATTCCAAAATTTCTTCTTTCTCACCCCCCCCCCCCCCCCCCCGGGCAGCGAACGTTGGGTGAAGGGATTGTCAAATAAGGTTGCTGTGCAGGTGGAGGGGGAGAAAACTGCGCTTGGAATGGAGGGGAAGGTACACAAACTGTATTCCCTTGTATACCAAAAAAGACTTGTATATAAAACAATCTAAAATTGAAAAGAAGCTGCAACTTATTGTGGGATATATGCTGTGCAGGTGCCTGACGTCCTTGTTATCAACTGAGTATATCGGCGGTTGTTAGGGCATCGGTGGTTGGCCTTCACAGTGCCCAAGTTGGTAATGTTACACAATAAAAACCTGTGGCTTGTACACATTTTTTGGGCAATTTTAGTTACATTTTTAGGCATTTTGCCAAGGCACCCTAGTTGAAAAAGACTGATATAAAGCTTTCATAGACAAGTCTGCAACATTTTAATCCCTTTTTAACATGGCATTCAGAGAATGTTCAATAATCTGTTTATAGAAAGTATATTGTACACAGAACACTGAGTTGCTGCAGTGACCTTTCCTTATCAGGAGGCTCATTAACGAGATTTAGCCGGACAAAGCCTTCGGAAAGGCATGCTTCCAATTTCTTTACTGTCTGTTAAAGTGTTTGTAAAGGTACAAGATTTTATTACCTTAATTTCCTACTCTATACAAAATGGTAAAAAAAAAAAGTTTGGCTTTAGCTATACCTCAATTCCATGCCCCCAACATTTGTTACCCTAAACTATGGCCCCCCAAACTTCTTTCATTACTCCCAAACTCTCCTTACTGAAAGGCCGAGCGTGGACGTAGGAAACGGGTTCTGGCTTATCAAGGTGGCAGCGGTATTGTCACAGTATTGTTGTACAGGACACAGGCTTGGCTTTATTTTTTGCTACTGTCCTGTAGGTGATGAACCTCTTCTTTATGAATATTCTTCTATTCCTAAAGCGGAGCTCCACCCAAGAGGAGAAACTTTGCCTGTCTTCCTCCTCCCCCACCTGCCGCTGCCACATTTGGCACCTTTTTTTTGGGGGGGGGGGTTGTGTGTTTTGAAAGGTACCCGATCCCACTTCCGGCTCAGTTTTCCACGGCGAAGTGAGCCGAAAGTTCGTCATACACCCCCCCCCCCCCCACACACACGCAGCCATCGTGCATGTTCAGTAGGAAATCTGCTGTGAAGCCAGAAGGCCTCACTGCCGGTTTCCCTTAGCAAAGATGGTGGCGCCAATACCCGAGAGGCAATTCTAGAAGATTTGGCTCAGGTGGATGCCTGGACAGGTAAGTTCCCTAATGGTAAAAGTCAACAGCTACAGTATTTATAGCTGCTTGCTTTACATTTTTGAAAGGGGGGGGGGGTAGGGTGGTGGGGGCGGAACTCCTTTTCAGCTAGGTCTTATTTACTTTAAATTCTCCATTCAACTTGTCCACTCTTTAACGTCTTTGCTGCCTTCTACTAGAAAAATAGAAGGGGTGCATTTGGATCAGTGCAACCTCTATAAAACCTTGGGAACTTGGGGCTGCTTTGGACACTGGATCTTGCTTGGACGCTCACCTTGCCACAGGTCCAGGACTGTGGTCCAGTCCTGTGGTTCCCAAATCCTGAAGACCCCTCCACCCGAATGCCAACATCAGGTAGTTGGAAGTAATGTTTGTTGCCTATTTCAGGTTTACACTGTAGACACCTAGATTACTTTTATCATTGCTATACATGTTTTTTTGATTAGAATATTTTGCCATACTAATGAGTATTTGCTTTTGCTCACCCCTTTTATAGCTTTCAATAAATATCTTGTTGCTAGTGATGTATTCATTTCCTTTACATTTCAAAACGCATTTCCAAATGGAGTCAAAGTACAATGATGTAAAACAAGGACTCCCGAAACTGCTTTTTGATCCTGAAACGAAAAAAATTCTCTTTTTAATATACCTTATTTCTACAGTTGCAAGGCTGACAAAGCACCCCTTGAGAGTTCCAGAAATCTAAAAACACGCACTGACTCATGTCAGGTTTGTTCACTAACCAGGCTTCCCACATGGCCACTCCATAGACCTATTTCCTAGGCAGGGAGTCAGTGTAATGCATTGCTAACAAGTTCTCCTGAGAGGATAAAACCGTAGTGCGGTACATTTATTTGCACATTTACCTACATGAGAAAGCAGAGCAAACGGCATCAACTTTAGTTTATTCTGCAATGCTGTTGTCCAAGATAGTCCCTAGTAGGTTCATATGTGTTGCGGACACAAGCCATCTGTTCAAGTCGGTTTGACACATTTTTATCCTTTCACTGTTTAACGTGTACCCTCACCATGTTTTTTTCTTTCTCATACCAAGGTACCCTTTTAATGCTCAGCAGTATTCTTGGCTACTTAGCTTTTTTTTCTCTTTTTTTCCTCGAATTCCTGCATACGCTCACCATGCATTCTTATCAACCTTTCTAGTTTCGAGGTATACTTTCATCCTCTGCAGTATTCATAGTTATCTTTTTTTTCCCCTGGAAATTCCTGCAGTGTTTGAATGTTGCATAAATGCTTTGAAAGATTCATTATGCTTTCTTGGGAAAGTTCGGTATTTATATAGCGCCATTTATATACCGTATATACAGTTACACATCCCTTTTACATATATTGTACATTGACATCAGTCTCTGCCCTCAAGGAGCTTACATTCTAAGGTCCCTATCTTGCATGCCTATACTTGCATTCTTTACCTTAATGCAGGTAATCTATTGGGGGGGGGGGGGGGGGAATAACCTTAAAGTCTAGCCTTTACAACCACTTTAGTAAAGCTGTGCCCAGGCTATGAAAATTCAAGCATTTACACATTCTTAGGAGCCTTAAAACAAGAACTTACTGACCTCTGTACCGCAGGTATGTTGGAGCAATTAAAGTGATATTAAAGTCTTGTGTTTTTTTTTTTTTTCTCCTTGAAAAATAAAACATGTTATACTTGCCTGCTCTGTGCAGTGGTTTTACACAGAGCATCCCAGATCTTCTTCTTCTCAGGCCCCTCTTCAGGTTCACCTGGTCCCTCCCTCCTGTTGAGTGCCCCTATAGCAAGCAGCTTGCTATGGGGGCACCCGAGCCGCAGCTCTGTGTGTCCAGACACGGAGATGCGGCCCGACCCACCCCCCCCCCCCATGACCTCATTGGCTCACTGACTTTGACAGTAGTGGGAGCCAATGGCGCTTCTCTGCCAGCTCAGCCAATTTTCAGCTCCTCTCCTGAATGCGCCTTAAGGCCCCTTTCACACCGAAGCGTTTTTCAGGAGCTACAGCGCTAAAAATAGCGCCTGTATAGCTCCTGAAAAAAGCGGGTCCTTTAACTCCAGTGTGAAAGCCGGAGGGCTTTCACACTGGAGTGGTGCGCTAGCAGGACGGTAAAAAAAAGTCCTGCTAGCAGCATCTTTGGAGCGGTGTATTCACCACCCCTACCCATTGAAATCAATGGGACACCGCGGTAATACTGCCGGCAGCGGCGCTTTGCGGGGTGTTTTAACTTTTTCGGCCGCCTGCGGGGGTAAGAACCACCCCGCTAGCGTCCGAATACCATGGCTAAAACGACTGTAAAGCATTGCTAAATATAGCGCTGCTTTACCACCGCCGCCCGCACCGCCCCAGTGTGAAACCGGCCTTAGTGGGCTTGTTTTTCAGCCTGTAAACATCTGTGTGCATGGATACATAGGCTTGCACTGTATAGAGGGGCTTTTACAGACTTAAAATAAAATGCTCACTGCCTGTTAACAGCTTACAGCTCTTCATACATGAGCCCTAAAAGTTGTTCAAGTAGGCATGGACAGCAGCTTAGCTCATCTGCCTTCTTCAGCAGTGATTTGTCAGCATTCCAGCTTTCTTATCATTAAGGTCCCTATCACATAGGCAGACCGATTGGGTCTGCTTATTTGTTTTTTAGGTGGACACCATCGGACCATCCATTGCCCTCTGTGGAACAGCGGGTGTCACCAGATGTGTCTATTGACACCTACCGACGTCTGATCATATCCACTAAAAATAGACGAATGAGGATCCGATACCCATCCACCTATCGGGTCGGATAGCCGTTGGGTGTAAATGGACCAGGCCTAATGCACGTGGACATTTAGTATTACAAAAGTCCTCAAGCGTTTACAGCAGAAGCATTGATGTCATTCAGGTCGGTTTCTCAGAAGCTTGGCTACCCCTTCCCAAATCACTGCTCTGAGTATACAGTAAGCCTTATGCTCACAGACATTTAGTAACCCAAAAGTCCTCAAGTGTAAAATTCCTAGTGCTTTCTTGCACCTGGGGGAGCCACAGGTGACATGTACAGCCAGCAATACAAATGAATGTGGTGGTTTTTGAATAAACGCTGATGTACATTGAATGAACCCCTGTACATTACCATCCACCCACACATGCACGTGTACTAGGTTTGTTTTTTCACACTCAGGGAAACAGAGTGGATATATTACTACTACCGGCTATTGTATTCGGACAACTGGCAGCCGCAGCTACCAGATTACTCTAACAACCTGATTGACCACACAACTTTGGCCAATTTTATTTTCCCCCCCTACTCACTGCTTGATTTTTTTTACTTATTCTCAGGAGTTGGCCATCATTTCAACCATGTATGACCATCCTTACACTTCCTCTTTTGCCCTCTGACAATCTGAGCATCCTACCACTCTTATTCTGTCTTTTACTCTCGGTCTTCCTCTTGACTTTACCTCTCATTTAGACCTTTCCTTCTTCCTACCTGCTTGCTCCTTTTTTATTATTCAGATTTTTGAGCTCCCTTTCACTGTTCTATGTCCATTATGTTGTGCTTCCTCTAGTAGTAAATTATCAGCCCAGCTGGGAAGTTGTTTTGCAACTTTGCAACTTTTGTCCATGGAATGCCTTCACAGCCTGTGAAGTGTTACTAAACCCACAACAGTAAAATCACTCTGTATATGCAGTAAAGCATGCTTGTTATACTCACTGTGGAGCCTAATCCTTAATCCTCCGCATTGTGCAAAAAGACAATTTGATCCTGTCTTCTGTGATATTCCCCTTTCACTGTCCTCCAATCCATCTCCTGATGAGACCGAGCCTTTGGAGTCGCTCTTCACATGGAGTCGCTCTTTGGAGTCGCTCTTCACATCTTCTTGGGAGGGTGATGTGATCAGACAGGGCCAATCAGCTCTGTCCAGAGAGAGAGGGTCCTGCAGCCTCATAGGATAGTCTGAGTAGAATTAAAACTCCTCCTACAAGCTTTAACCAGACACTGATGGAAGTCACAAGACTACTAGATACTGTTAATGAGAAAAGGTATTTAGCAGTTTTATATTTACTAAAATTAAATTTGCATTTCCATTTTCTGTGTACTGTGGGAGACCAGATATATATTGAACACAGGGTCCTGGATTTAGTAACACTTTAAGTCGGCCTTAGACGGTTCGAATCCTGTATGGGCAAGCTGAATGTATCCAAGTTGAATGATTGATCAACTTGGGTACAACCAGCCTGCTGGATTTTTCATGTGAATATTGGTAGACGTTATAGCCACTAGCAATTAAGGATGAGCACCGGCATGTTCACGCAGCCCACATGCAGAGCCCGCCAGGAAGTCGGCACTGGGCTGCGCTAATCGCAGGCAGTGAGACATTTCCCGATCTCTGCAGCCGCGCATCGGGACAATGTCTTACTGTGATTAGCGCAGTGCCGACTTCCTGGTGGGCTCTGCATGTTGGCTGTGCGAATATGCCGCAGCTCATCCTAACTAGCAATAAATCCCTGTCTTCCAGTGGGGGCAACTTCCCTCCCCATCCACCCAGGGATTCCCGCAGCAACACTGCCTGTGGTCACTCTGTGTCTGGCTGGCCTTACAAATATTGTCTTTCATAGCTCTGTGATTGGAGCAATCGCCTTTCTATTTTTCAGGCTTGCGAACTGACCAGCTCTGTTTTTGATGACAATGATTGAGGATTTTTTTTTTTTTTTTTTTTAGCAACATATGATTTTATTAATGTATTGATGATATCTGACCTGTTAATGCATGCTGTTTTCCAGTAATTAAAGGGCCCATGATACACGAAGGGAGTGTTTACAGCAGGCACACTTTAGCTCCCATTTAGTAGATCTGCTCTTTGCCCTGAGGGCTCAGTTACAGCGTGACCGCTTTAAGAAGATTCATCTGCAATGCAGCTGTTACCGCAGAGGTTCTGTAAATCAAGGGAGAGCACGTGGGAGAGATGGAAAATCCAACTAGTGCAGTCCTGGGCACGTTCTAAGGTGCTCTATAATGCATTATATCTAGATCTCGGAAATAAGCTTTGCTATCCCTTTTCGGATGTAACCTGTTACTGGGAAAACCTCAAAGCACCCTTTCATTCTGCAGCTAGTGTGTGCCTTCTGTATAGAACTGACTGCACTGAACTCCTAGATAACTATGTGTGTGATAATATCACAAGTTTCCTACTTGCAAGCCCTGTGATCTGATAAATCCTTGTGTATCTGTCCTATGATTACATTATTGCTCTGAATGGTAATGTTCAGTGTTTCTAAAGCATTTTATGCCTTGTGTATTTTTGTTGGCAAAGTTTACACCACCCCAATTTTAGCATCTTTAAAGTGGATCCCACAACAGATATGTTATTTTTTCAGGGTAATGGCATGCATGTTAAAGCAGTTCTTCACCACAAATCAAAAACACTAATTCATTTTTAATATTCAAAGCAAACTCTTCCATCCATCCCTCTCTGCATTATGTTGAGAAATAACTTTGAAAAACACCCCCTAGCATTTCTAGCTGCTGCCATCTTGAGTAAGGGCAAATGATTCATGTAGAATACTTTCTGGAATCTATCTGCCCTTGGCTCAAACTTGCAGGCAGCAGAGTGTGCTTAAAGTGATTGTAAAATCTAGTTTTATTTTCTCTAAAAATAACAAACCTGTTATATTTACCTGCTCTGTGCAGTGGTTTTGCACAGAGCAGCCACGATCCTCCTCACCTCGTTTCCCTCTTCAGCTCTCTTGGCCCCTCCCTGCTGTCGAGTGCCCTCACAGCAAGCAGCTTGCTATGGGGGCACCCCAGCCGAGTCACAGCTCCGTGTGTCCATTCAGACACGAAGCCGTGGTTCGGCCCGCCCTTTCTCCCCTGATTGGTTTACGGACTTTGACAGCTGCCAGAGCTAATGGCGCCACTGCTGTGTCTCAGCCAGTCAGGCGGAGAGTCCCGGACAACCGAGGCACTCGTGGACATCGCTGGAGAGAGATGGGCTCAGGTAAGTATTAGGGGGTAATGGTGCGGCTGCACACAGAAGGTTTTTATCTTAAAGTGGATGTAAACCCCAACTTTTTTATTTTTTTTGTCATAATGTAGAGTATAAGATTTACTATCATTTGAGCCCAGTCTTGCCACAAAGAGTTAATCCAGCTCTGAGCAATGAGATAAATCTTGACAAACAGAAAAACTTTGTCAAATCCTCCTCCTTGCTGTGAGTGTCAGGTGGTTTACATATCTCGTGCACTAGCCTAAGAGACATGCATTATTTTTTAATTCCCTCCCACTCCTTTTTTCTGCTGCTCTGCCAGGATTGGATGTTCCACACCTCCTCAGCATAATTGGGCATACTGAAGTCATGTGGTTACTTTCCTGTCTTTTCACTGGATGTTAGAGATCATAGTAGAAGTTCAGTGTAAGAAATGCATATTGACAAGGGGAGTGTAGTGGTGGGCGGGGAGTCTACTGACATCACGACTCCACCCAGCGAGCGCCAGACAACAGACCCACCCACAGAATCTGCAGTTTTTCGGGTCTCATAACAGACAGAGGGGAGACATTTGACAGGTAACGATACATGCAGGAGGAATGTATGTCCTTTATAGATAACCCCTATGGCAGTAGTTCCTATGGCAGTAGTTTAGAAAGGATGACATTGAGTTTACATCCACATTAATGCATAGAATACATTAAAGCGGAGGTCCGCCAATTATTTCTATTTTTTTTTAAAAGTCAGCAGCTACAAATCCTGCAGCTGCTGACTCTTAAAATAAGGACACTTACCTCGGCTGTCAGGTGCTGCCGCCACCATCTTCGATAAGGGAATCGGGAAGTGAAGCCTTGTGGCTTTACTTCCTTGTTCCCTACTGCACATACGCTATCCCACTGGTCCCTTCTGTCTTCCAGAAGACGGCGGGAGGGGGAGACAGAGAAGGCGCCGGAAGTGGCGTATATATACCCGTGGGTGGCTCGGGTATCTATGCCCAGAAGTCGGAGCAAAATACATATATTAGACAGGTATCTGCTCCCCCCCGAATGGTGCCAAATGTGCTTTTCCGCCCCCCCCCCCCCCCTCCGGTGTCACAAGTTCCATTTTTGGGTGGAACTCCGCTTTAAGATTAAAAAAAAAAAAAAAAACCTTCTGACTTTTTAACCCCTCCGACCTCCCCTCCTGTAAACTCCTAGAGCAGTGATGGCGAACCTTTTTGAGCCCGAGTGCCCAAACTGTAACATAAAACCAACCTATTTATTTCAAAGTGCCAACATCCATCGCCATACAGCACATCATACGTCTCATCACACTGTAAACTTCTAGCACATTATGTATTGGCCTTCAGCTCACACCTCTCTGTTGTCCAGCCACATTACATCAGTGAGCTACAGCACATTATACATAGCCATGTAACTTATAGCACACCTCCTCACCATGCATCACACACCTCCATGCAGCTCATGGCACACTCCATCACACATCTGCAATTCACCACTCCCTCCCCCTCTGCTGTGGTACGGCAGTGGCGCATTGACACTCATGTAGCCAGTCTTGCTCCCTCTGCCCATACACACCTCTCTTGCTATCACCACAGCATAGAACATGCTCACATAGCGCAGCACATCACCGGCCGCTCCGGCCTCATCTCTGGGCTTTCTCACCAATGGAACGAAGCAGGACAGTGTGGGGACACTGGGCGCTTTGTCCTCCTAGTGAAGTGTGAGGAGCCTGTGTCTGCCCGGAGCTTCTGAGTGCCCACAGAGAGGGCTCTGCGTGCCAGCTGTGGCACGCGTGCCATAGGTTCGCCATCACTGTCCTAGGATGTATGACATTTTGCCTAGGCAAGAAACTAGAAAGTAACTGAAGAAATGTGAAACAAAAAGTTTCTAACAAGTAAATATGATACACTTTCCTATCTATCTAGCAGCAAAAGGATTAAAACTAATGTTGATTAGGAGCATAAATTTTCACTTTAATTAGTGTGAAAATGTAGCACTTACAGGTTGTTTGTTTGTTTTTTCCCTCTCTCAGACAGGTTGCAGTGCTCCGCTTGACAAAGCTTGCATTTGCCTTTGTGTTCCTGTTGGTCCATATTTGTCCTTGCAGAGTCCGGATCTGCTACCTGGACTAAGGTTATGGCTGTGAGATGACACAATCATCTTTGTGCCTGTGCAGTTCTTGGTCATTTTTACTAATGTAAGGCACACATCAGTCCCTGCTTAATTTTCTCACTTTGTGACTTGTTACCAAAAAGGCTGGGTGTACAATTGTGGCAGACTTTGCCTCTTCTCTGAAAAGTGATCAGTGGTGGATTGCTTTTCAGATGTGTTTTTGACGGGTGTTGAAAAGGTGATATGTTGCTTCCTCACCACCTGGATTAGCCCTGTAAAGTCCACACTGCAACTGCCTGTATTGCACACGATTTCTGGGTGGTTCCCAGAATCCTTTTTACTTAAGTTGGTGTTTGTGGACTGCTTTTAATGGGAAAAAAATGCCAGTCCTTTTTTGTGTTTGCTGTATATTATGACATTCCATGGATTTATTCATGCAGATTTGTAATAGTAATAGTGAATGAAATAGTATTCATACCCCTTGACATTTTCCACATTTTGTCATGTTGCAACCAAAAATTTAAATGTAGTTTATTGGGATTTTATGTGATAGACCAACACAAAGTGGCACATAATTGTGAAGTGAAAGGAGAATGATAAATGGTTTTCAAAATGTTGTACAAATATGTGAAAAGTGTGGCGTGCATCTGTATTCAGCCCCCCTGAGTCAATACTTTGTAGAACCACCTTTTACTGCCATTACAGCTGCAAGTCTTTTTGGGGATGTCTCTACCAGCTTTGCCCATCTAGAGAGTGACATTTTTGCTCATTCTTCTTTGCAAAATAGCTCAAGCTCTGTCAGATTGGAGTTGGAGCATCTGTGAACGGCAATTTTCAAGTCTTGCCACAAATTCTCAATTGGATTTAGGTCTGGACTTTGACTGGGCCATTCTAACACATAAATATGCTTTGATCTAAAACATCCCATTGTGGCTCTAGCTGTATGTTTAGGCCCCTTTCACACCGGGGCGTTTTTCATGCGGTACAGCGCTAAAAATAGCGCCTGTTCACCGCATGAAAAAATCCGACCCCTTTAACTCCAGTGTGAAAGCCGGCGGGCTTTCACACTGGAGCGGTGCGCTAGCAGGATGACAAAAAAAGTCCTGCTAGCAGCATCTTTGGAGCGGTATAGGAGCGGTGTGTTCACCGCTCCTATACCGCTCCTTCCCATTGATTAGAATGGGACACCGCGGTGAAACCGCGGCAATACCGCCGCAAAGCGCCACTACGGCGGCGCTCTGCGGGGGTCTTTAACCCTTTTTTGGCCGCTCGCGGGGGTAAAACCGCACCGCGAGCGGCCGAAAACCGCGGTTAAAACGACGGTAAAGCAGCGCTAAATATAGCGCTGCTTTACCGTCACCGCGGCTCCCCACCCCAGTGTGAAAGGGGCCTTGGGGTCATTTTCCTGATGGAAGGTGAACCTCTGCCCTAGTCTCAAATGTTTTGTAGACTCTAAGATTGCCCTGTATTTGGCTCCATCCATCTTCCATCAACTCTGACCAGCTTTCCTGTCCCTGCTGAAGAAAAGCATCCCCACAATATGATGCTGCCACCATCATGTTTCACAGTAGTGATGGTGTTTTCAGGGTGATGTGCAGTGTTAGTTTTCCTTCAGTGACCAGTGCACTACCTTCCACATGTTTGCTGTGTCCCCCACATGGCTTCTCACAAACTGCAAACGGGACTTCTTATGGCTGTCTTTCAACAATGGCTTTCTTATTGCCACTCTTCCATAAAGGCCAGATTAGCGTACACAATCGTTGTTCTGTGGACAGATTCCCCCACCTGAGCTGTGGATCTCTGCAGCTCCTCCAGAGTTACCATGGGCCTCTTGGCTGCTTCTCTGATTAATGCTCTCCTTGCCCAGCCTGTCAGTTTAGGTGTACGGCCATGTCCTGGTAGGTTTGCAGCTGTGTCATACTCTTTTCATTTTCGGATGATGAATTGAACAGTGCTCTGAGATGTTCAAAGCTTGGGATATTGTTTTATAACCTAACCCTGCTTTAAACATCTCTGCAACTTTATCCCTGACCTGTCTGGTGTGTTCCTTGCCTTCATGATGCTGTTTGTTCACTAAGGTTCTCTAACAAACCTCTAAGGGCTTCACAGAACAGCAGTATTTATACTGAGATTAAATTGCACACAGGTGGACTCTATTTACTAATTAGGTGACTTCTGAAGGCAATTGGATCCACTAGATTTTAGTTGGGGGTATCAGAGTAAAGGGGGCTGAATAGAAATGCATGACACACTTTTCAGATATTTGAAAGCCATTCGTAATTTTCCTTCCAATTCACAATTATGTGCACTTTGTGTTGGCCTATCGCATAAAATCTCAATAAAATACATTTAAGTTGTTGGTTGTTACATGACAAAATGTAGAAAATCTCAAGGGGTATGAATACTTTCAAGGCACTGTATTTCCTAAGCGATGCACATTTAGGAGATATATCTTGTACATACAGGTAAGCTTTATTATATGGATGCCTGTAAGTACAAGTGTCCAAGTGTTGTTTACTACTGCTTTAAAGTGAACTTATTGCATTTATCAACTACAAACCTGTGTAAGGAATTCAGTGATGGCTTAAGGCTCTATGAGACGTGTGTTCAGTAGTTTTAGGGTGCGGTTTTGGAACAAAAGACTGGCTAGCCTTGTCATTGGGGAACACAGCCTATCACAGCTGCATTATAGAAAAGTAGAAACTGCACAAATGGTATTGCAAATGCAAAGTCCACTTTGAAGGGAAAATGGGGGAGTCTGTTTTTGAGATAAAAGAAATGGAAAAACTCCTATTCCTCTGTAGAACCATTGGAAAGTGTTCTTTCTCTAAAGTCCACCAGATCTCCTCCACCTTCTACGTTAGTCCTGTGGGGCACAGTGTGTGTGTGTGTGAGTGTGTGTGTGTGTGTGTGTGTGTGTGTGTGTGTGTGTGTGTGTGCGCGCGCGCGCTTCACTGCAGAACATGCTGTGGCATTCAGTACTTTTATTTAGCTTGAAAAATAAACTTGCTGTCATATTTCCAGAAAGAGCTCTTGTTGCCTTAGTGCCGGGCTTGTTGGATGATACAAACTTGGGATTTTTTTTTTTTCCCCCCCGCACAGTGTGCTGTTATGTGTGTGATGTCTATCTGTTGTATCCAGATTTGGGAAGGAATTTCCAGACATTTTTATAGATTTGGCTGAATGTCAGGCTAATAAGAGTGAAGAATGTTTTCACGTGCATTTTTGCATTCATTTAATACGTCATGCAGCATTTTCTAATTTACGGTGTGAAAAAACGGCACTATCACTGGTAGCCATCTGTCGTTGGGATCATTCAACGTAGGAGAATCTATGATGATCAGTTCAAGTGTGTCTGGCTATGTTTATTGACTTGTATAACAAGAAAATATTTATTTAGCAGTGCATTTTCCCTTTTTTTTTTTTTTGTTATCAACCAATCAGGTGTTTGGAGGAATAAGCCCTTTGATGTCATGCTAGGGGGCCCCTGTTTATTTACCATGGAAGATCCGATCTGAATCCAAATAGGCAAGGGTTTAATGGAGGGCCTACATCCAACTGCCAAACATTTTTCTGCTTTCAGATGGTGACCTATTATTTTGTTATCCCCCCCCCCCCCCCCCCCCCACCCCCCCCCCCCCCCCCCTCCCCCCCCCCCCCCCCCAGTAGTTTACCATTGATTTTTTTTTTGTGGACATCCCGCTACAGTTAATTGTTACCGTACACATTTGATGTGATCGTCCAATCTCTTCTTTCATATGCTGCCACTTCCTCTCTGCACCTGTTGCTGGAGGACTTTATGATGGTAGTGAAAAATTAAAGTGATACTAACCACCCACTGTTTAAGTTACATTGTCCCTTCCATTTCTGTATGGCACTGTAATTTTAATAAAAAAAAAAAAAAAAACTAAAAAAAACATCCACGTACCTTTTTTTTTTTTTTTTTTTTATTTATTTTTTTCCAATTTAATATACAGCTATCGCATAACCCAGCTCTTTCCCGTCCTGTCTGCAGGGAAATGTAAGGAGGAGAAGCTTCTATTCTTCTGCTGCATGTCACAAGTTCAAAACAAACAAAAAAAAAAAAAAAAGAGCCTTTGGCCCCTTTCACATGTGCAGATCCATATTCAGCCATCCGCTTGCTCGGCAGGGATCGATCCGTTGATCCCCACTGAGCGGGCGGATGACAAGTCCGTCTCTGCGCACTGTGCAGGAATGGCCCTGTCAGATCTTCGCTCTCCTCTGATGGGATCAGATGAAAACAGACCGCCTTTCCGTTTTCATCCAATCCGCCAGACGGATGGAAAATAGGACATTCAGCCGTCTGGATTTAGTGGATCGGATCCGGTGTCGGCAGACGTGTCACAGAGATGTATGGAGCGACCGTTCAGGTCCACCTGAAAAAACTGGCAGGCGGATCTCGCACGTTACGCACGTGTGAAAGGGCCCTTTGGAATTTGCAATAAAAAGATATAAATATCTGTTTTAAATTGTCATACAAATATGTGTGAAATTAAATTTATTTTTTTATTTTTGTGTAAATAACATGGTGTGGGTGGATTTCTGCCAGGCACAGGCTGTGTCACACCCCTCCAGCATGTGTCTCGGAATAAGAGGGAGACAAAGCCACCGTTATTCTACATAGAATATCCAACCGCCATTGTGATTATCTGGTTAGTGGGCACAGAAGAGGAGGGAGGGATTGGGCTGTCATTTTACCACTGTGTATACACCCACATATGTGATTCTATAGTTTCATGTGCTGCATAAAAACTCACTGAAAACTGAGCATGTGCAGAGTTGCCACCACAGCTGCAAAATCCCTAGCTGAATTGGGGACATGAACAGAAAGTGGAGATAGAGAGCAGCAGGATCAACCAAATTTTTTGCAGAATACAGAAAACAAATCAGTGACTGAGTGGGTGTGACCAGCATGTAATACACCATTTATTGATGGTTGTCAAGTTTTTTGCTGTGAATTCTGGTATTCTTTTCATTCTTAATTTATGTTCTGAAGAGCAAAGCGAATCATTGAAGGTGGTGCAGTACACTGGGTAAAATGAATGCAAATGTTGAAAATATTTTTTTTATTTTTCTTAATCTTATAGGTTAGACTGGTTTGACAAGAGCAACCAGTACTTTCTTTCCTGCCTTGCTATAAAAATTGCGTGTGTTTGCATTTGTGTGTGTTCCTTTTGAACTTGTTTTCTCTGGAAATATTGTCTCGGATGTTTTCTATTCATGTTTGTTAGCTGGGAAAGAAAATTTCAGCTGAATTCACACTTATCGTAAAAAAAAAATGATGTATTTAAAGTTTTCTCGACAAGTATAGCAATGGGTCAGATGTTTTCTAAGCCTCTAGAACTCCTCCTCCTCTCCACAAGACGGCTTCCTTAGAAGTGCACAGACTGCCACTGGCACTACGTGGCTGAGCGATTAGCCACTCTGACAGTCCCTAGGTACTGGAACCAACCACAAAGCTCTTTATTAGGAAGCTGGATTAATGAGTTCAATCATTTTTTCTTTATATGAAACAAGAAGATGGCCTCCCTTTTTTTTTTTTTTATATATTTATATTTTATATATATATAAATATATAAAAGAAGGGCTTTCTTTAGCTTGTGGTCTGCTTGGTGTAAGTTTTTATACAGGAAAATTCAATGTAGTATAAAGCATAATTACAGTGCCTTGCAAAAGTATTCACCCCCGGCCTTTTTTTTTTTTCCGTGTTTTATTGCCTCACAACCTAGAATTTAGGGCTGCAACTAACGATTATTTTCATAATCAATTGGTTGGCTGATTATTGTTCTGATTGGTTAATAACCTAAGTGTGGTGTATAATTTAGTTAATATGTAAAGTTTAAAAAAAAAGGCAATTTATTCTTAAATATCTCTATGCAGCGATAAATATAAATGACCAACTATATATGGTTAGGGAGCAAAATGTCAAATCCACTCTGAGAATAACAGAAGAGATATACTGTATATACTAAGGGTGATCTGGTAAATATCATCAGACTTTAAAAAACAAACAATGTCTTCCTTCAAAAAAAAAAAAAATGTAATTTTAAAAACGTTCGTTCGATTTTTTTTAATCGTTAGTGGGGTCAAATCGACGTTCATTTTCAACCAGTGATTGGAAAATTTGGAAATAGAAAACTTCTTGGTCAAAGTAATTTTTAAACAGTGTATGTGGTTTTCTTTCAGAAAGTACGGTACATTCGTTTTAAAAACAGAATGTTAAAGACAAGTAAAAATTTCAAACAACATTCTTTCATTCAGCGAATGTACAAAGATTTTTCGTCTGAATATTCTCATCTGAAAAATGATTCGTGTGGCCAGCATAAGGCTCTGTACACACCTATGCAGTCTGCTTTTGATGTGTTTCTGCAGTGCCTTTTGCGCACTTGATTTTGCTGCGATTTGCTTTTTTTTTGGCCAATTTGTTGGCTAAATAAAAAAATAAAAAATTGCTGCAAAAAAATGCATTACATGCTTTTCTGCAGCTTCTCCATTGAAGTATATTGAACCAAAAAAGCACAGTTTTGCGTTAAAGTCTTTGACCCCTTCCAAATACGCAGCAGCTGAAAAAAGCATAGATGTGAACGTGTCCCATAGGAAACCATGTAAATGAACTGTAGTGCGTTTTTGCAAAAAGTACCAAAAAACACATCGATATGAACCAGGTCTAAGACGTTTAGTAACATAATGGGGGTTAAAAAAAATGAAATTAGCCCTTTATAGTACAAAAAAAGCAGATAATCTGTAAAAGGTTCATTTTTTTTTTTTTTTTTTTACTGTAGAACTGTGAAAGTAATATTTACAGTAGCTATTATTTGCTCTTTTTGTACTATAAAGGGCTCATTTTCGTTTTTTTTTTCCTAACCCCATTATGTTACTGGCCGATTAATCGATTATGAAATCGATTTACTATTTTCTTTATCGATTAGTTGTCGATTAATCGATTAGTTGTTTCAGTCCTACTGGAATTAAAGTGGATTGTTTGAGAATTTGCATCATTTAATTTGCAGAACATTCCCACAACTTTGAAGATTTAAAAAAAAAAAAAAAAAAAAAAATTTTTTATTGTGAAGCAAACAACAAATAGGTCGAAATAACAGAAAAAGTCAACCTACATAGCTATTCTCCCCCCTAAAGTGAGTACATTGTAGAGCATCCTTTTTACGGCTATCACAGCTCCAAGTCGCTTTGGATAAGTCTCTATGAGCTTGCTACATCTTACCACTGGGATTTTTGCCCATTCCTCCTTGCAAAACTGCTCCAGCTCCTTCAAGTTGGATGGTTTGTGCTTGTGAATAGTAATCTTTAAGTCTGACCACATATTTTCTATTGGCTTGAGGTCTGGGCTTTGACTAGGCCATTCCAACACATTTACATGTTTCCACTTAAACCACTCAAGTGTTGCTTCTCCACAGCATGATGGTGTCACCACCATGTTTCACTGTGTGGATGGTGTGGTTTGGGTGATGTGATGTGTTGGGTTTGCGCGAGGCATAGAGATTTCTTTGATGCCCAAAAAGTTTAATTTTTGTCTCGTGAGACCAGATCACCTTCTTCCATACATTTTGTGAGTCTCCCACAATCCCTTTCGCAAACTCAAAACAGGCCGTTTTTGTTTTTTGCTGGAAGTAATGGCTTTCTTCTGGCCACTCTGCCATAAAGCACAACTCTATGGAGCGTACGGCTTATTGTCGTCCTATGCACAGAAACTGCGGTCTCTGCTGTGGAACTCTGCAGCTCCTCCCAGGGTTACCTTAGGTCTCTGTGCTGCCTCTCTGATTTAATGCCCCCCCTTGCCTGGTCCGTGAGTTTTGATGTACGGCAGGTTTGCTGTTGTGCCATGTTCTTTCCATTTGGTTATGATAGATTTGATGGTGTTCCTAGGGATCATCAAAGATTTGGCTATTTTTATAACCTAACCCTGACTTGTACTTCGCAACAACATTGTCCCTTACGTGTTTGTAGAGTTCCCTGGTCTTCATGGCAGTGTTTGGTTAGTGGTGCCTCTTGCTTGGGTGTTTCAGCCTCTGGGGCCTTTCAAAAAGGTGTGTTTATGTAATGACAGATTATGTGACACTGTAGGTAATGTAGGTAATTGGTTGCACCAGTGCTTTGTGTGTGTATGTGTGTGTGTGTGTGTGTGTGTGTATATGTATATATATATATTATAAATATAATATTGTGTGTGTGCCTTCAAGTGCAAAAACTGTAATCAACACTTGCTCAAGGAGGTACAACATCATAAAGTATAAAGTTTTGTTAGCTTTCTCACTTGGTAAGATGTCTCCAGGCACTTATCCGTGTTGTAAAATGAGATCAATATGTGGCTTATCTGTAGGTACTCAAATCATAGCTTAGCCATAGATTATGATGAATCTACTTCTAGGAGACATTCTCACCAGCACTTAACAATCCCGTCTTCCTTTACAGCGAGCTAGATGATGATTCTTGGTCCAAAGCCCAATCCTATCACTCTCTGCTCTGATTCCATGATTAGATCCTGTTGTCAATAACTGGATCTTTGATCCCTATCATTTAGTTTGTATCAGGTTTGTGTTCGTAGGAAAGACACTACTTTTTTTACTTATTTTTGTTTCAAAACTTTATTGCATCAAACTGTGCTAATATTCTTGTCTGCATGTGCACAAACATTAAAGTGTATTTCTAGACAAAGAAAATTAAATTTTTTTTTTGCATGGACATTTAGAACATCTATTTAGGTTCTTATTATTTGTGTGCTCACTGGGTAAATGTATGCTTTTCATTTATCCTATTAACAAAACTAATGGTAACTAATGGCAAAACTTTTTAAAAATTTTTTGGTTGTGCCCCCTTTTAGGGGGATTGCCACTCTTCGTTTTGTCCTGTTTACCGTTACCACCAAGAGTGAATAGTATAAGAAAATCCCAAATTTCGAGTTGCCGCCAGAACAAGATTAGAACGTAAACCTTTCAATGGGGATCTGGGGACCCTGGTGAAAATTATGAATTCTCTTACTATAGGGCCAATGCGACACACAAAAAAAATACTGATGGTATAACATTTCTTTAAGCCTAGTACAGAAGGGCCAAATGTCAGGCGGCATCGGCCGGTTCTATAGAAACCGTCCGACATCCGTCTCGTGTGTACTGCAGTCGGCCAGCTTCTGTCAAAGGGGCATGACAGATAAAGGTTTGCCAATCAACTCCCGATCAGTGCTCTCACCAATGTCTGAGAGCACTGACCGGAGTGTTCTCGGGTGGGGGGGAAATGACACAATAGAACAGCAGGGGAGATCACTGTAGCTGTCCTTCTTTTTTTTTTTCCATTGAGCCCAGCGGGGTTGAACAAAAAAATACTCGCGTGTACCAGGCTTTACTCTACCCAAAATGAAAACAAAAAGATTTTGACTTTAGTTCTACTTTAATGGTACCAGACTCTATCAAACAAAAAATTGTGGCCTCCTAGATGTACAGTACCCTAACAATATAACTGCCAACCTTGATACATTTCAAGTTTTATTTTAAAGTATGTTAATACTAATGTCCTTCCCAGGTTCCTCATCAAAACGAAATGGGTCTTCAACAAGCCACTCAGATAAGTTCTTGTAAAATCACTTCTCAGGAAGACAACACAGCTGCCAGTTAGTCTTCTATTCGCTGAAATGAGAGACAAGAGTTGCTAATTTATTGCCTCCTATGTGACGACTGGTGGACAGCCAATGACCTGGCTCTTGCTCATGTACTTTGGCTAACTTTAGTGAGTCTTGTCAATGATCTGTCAGCTTCTATTACTGACAACTACAGTAGCCCCTCTGTCCTGCATTGACAGTCACCCAGAGTCCGTGCACAAAGTGTATGCAGTGATGCTTGAATAACCTGAAGTTTCATTCAGGGGTTAAATATTATGATCTGTCAGTTTCCTGGTTTTTAAAAACTTTTATTTCTAATACTGAAGTAGAATAAGGTGGTGTGATTTTTTTTTTTTTTTTATTTTTTTTAATATAGCTGGCTCAGTGGACTTGTCAGGATGCAGATATGGAAATCGTCATTGCTGACCAAACAAATGTTGGAGCTCCCATCCTTCATATTTGTTCTTTTGGTCCGTGATTACCCGTAGTTAAGTGAGAATGAGCAGAAGGCCCATGCCTATTACCGCAAATCCAGTTGGCTGACAGATTAGTGGGTGTAAACAAAATGGCTGGTAGACAAGACCCCATCATGGCTCCAGCAAGAAGGAAATATGAAGCCAGTTTCAAGCTGAAAGTTATAAACTTTGCCAAGGAACAAGGAGGAGTCATAAGTCATAACCATTTTAATTTAAATTATTTAAATCAAATCTGATGTTTTTAGATGGTGTTGCCTCAAAAGGGGGGGGGGGGGGTAGTCTTATAGTCTTAATAGACGATTATAGCTCAAAACCTATGTTTTGGGCTATACTGGCCTTATACGCCATCTGATTCTGGTCTTCCGAGTAGGGGGCACGCAGCTTCTGCAGTGATTTGTCACAGCAGAAGCCGATCAGCAGGTGCCAGCCAATGGATTTACACCGGCACCCACTGATCGTCGAGGAGAAAGGCTGGATGAAGCTCTGCATATGTACACAATGCAAAGCTCCGTCCTGATGGGGGTAGTGATAATCCATCACATCCCTAAGTATAAACGGCACACAAACACTGGTTAGCCACACATTTAACTCTTTGATCGCCCTAGATGTTAACCCCTTTCCAGCTAGTGTCATTAGAACAGTGACTGCATATTTTCAGCACTGATCACTATTGGTGTCAATGGTTCCCACAAAGTGTCAAACATGTCAGTTAGTGTCCGATTGTCGCAATATTGCAGTCCCGCTATAAGCAGCTGGTCGCTGTCATTACTAGTATAAAAAACAAACAAAAGACAAAAAAAAATTCCAGTATATATCCCATGGTTTGTAGAAGCTATAACTTTTGTGCAAACCAATTAACCACTTAACCACCACTAGAGCGACAATTTTGCAAAAAATGCAATATTTTTTACTTTTTGCTATAATAAATATCCCCAAAAAATATATAAAAAACTTTTTTTTTTTTTGCTCGGTTTAGGCCGATACGTATTCTTCTACATATTTTTGGTAAAAAAAAATCGCAATTAGCGATTATTGATTGGTTTGTGCAAAAGTTATAGCGTTTACAAAATAGGGGATAGTTTAATAGCATTTTTATTAATCTTTTTTTTTTTTTTTTTTTTTTTTTACTAGTAATGGCGGCGATCCACGATTTTTATTGTGACTGAGATATTATGGCGGACACATGGAACATTTTTGGGACCATTGTCATTTATACAGAAATCAGTGCTATTTAAATGCACCGATTCCTATGTAAATGGCAGTGAAGGAGTTAACCACTAGGGGTGTGTGTGTGTGTGTGTGTGTGTGTGTGTGTGTGTGTGTGTGTGTGTGTGTGTGTGTGTGTGTGTTTTTTTTTTTTTTTTTTTTTTTACAGTAGAGGGGCGTGGCTTTACGTCTGACGTCGCTGATCGGCTTTCCCGATGACAGGGAACAGCCGATCAGTGACAGGCAGAGTAGGAAGCATGGGGAGAGGTTTGTTTACACAGACCTCTCCCCGTTCTTCAGCTCTGTGACCCGATCGCGGGACACCAGCGGCGATTGGGTCCGCTGGTCCGGGCGGCGGTCACGGAGCTCAGGACCGGGTCGCGAGCGCGCCACCCACGGCTGGGCAATTAAAGGGGACATACCGGTATGTGCTTTTGCCCAGCCGTGCCATTCTGTTGATGTAAATCTACAGGAGGCAGTCCGGAAGTGGTTAATTGCTTATTTAAATTTTTATTTTTAGCAAACATATGTAGTAGCAGAATACATATTGGCCTAAATGTATGAAGAAATTAGATTTTATATATATATATAGATATAGATATAGATAGATATAGATATAGATATGTTTTCAAAATTTGTCTTTTTTTTTTTTTTTTTTTTTTCTTTACAGTGCAAAACAAAAATCCAAAAATGCAGTGGTAATCAAATACCACCAAAAGAAAGCTCTATTTGTGTTAACAAAATAAAATCAATTTTATTTGAGTACAGCGTTGCATGATCGCGCAATTGTCTGTTAAAATAACTGTTCCGTAATGCAAAGAAATGGCTTGGTCTTAAAGGGAGGTAAATCTTCCAGAGGGCAAGTGGTTAAAGGTTCACTTTAACTTACTGCAAAGTCAGGCAACATGCTTCTTTTGCTGTGGTGTTCTCTGTACAAAACAATCTAAAGCACAGTGCAGTCTCCAAAATGAAAATGCAAGCGCCATTTGGAGTTATTGCTGCGGAGATTGATATCCACTCTCTGTAAAAGCCCAACCTAACATTTTGCCTATGAAGGTTTTCCTCTTGCAGGTCATGGCATAGCTAGTAGTAGTTTAATGCATCCGGATTTGTTGTTATTGAAGACCTTTCACCATTCAGCTTTAGGAATGGGTTCACAACTTTCTTTTTTTTTTGCCACCCACTGTGCTTTGGAGAAATCGGAAAGCTGTTGCATTGAACTTTGCTGCATTGTACTGCAAATTTTTAATACAATTTCAATACAGAATAGATATTCATACAGTAACCTGCTCTCAGAAACCGCACCACGCTGGGAAATGTTGGGGTACTTTGATTTGATGGGGTTGAGAATGCAGACTAAAAAGTACTGCAGTATTTATTATAGTAGCAAAATGAACGTCAGCGTAGCCGTGCGTTAGACGGAGCCCTAATGAGGACCGGGGACCGTTCTAAAAGACATTCTAGCGGTTCCAGAAATGTATGGTGACAGGTGCGCTATTGATTGTCAAATAAAAAGTAATAACTGCTGGAACACGTAGTTGGCATGCCATGGATACTTTCAAGGGTATAAAGCTGTTCACTTTTGATGCTTTTTAATGTTCTTACGTCGTATTTGCCCCCCTCGGCAGCTTGTTTCCAGTTGTGCCCACTGTTATGTTAATATTTGACAAATTTTACAGTAAGGTTAGAAGTGATATGCCAGTTAACTATGAACACCTGTTCTTTCTCTTTCCTCTGCTCCTCTCCCTCCCCTCTTGATTGAATTATTTTTCCTTGACCATATATAAACCAGCTCCACTCCTCGCTGTGGAAACTGGCCGTGGGGCTATATTTAGGAGCTCAGGGATAGTCTGCCAGACGCTGGCGACAACCGTGCAAATGTCACCCTCTTTTCCAGTACTAGTGGACCATAGTTATGTATTGGGGGAGATTTTTTTTTTTTTCTTCCTGCTTAGTGACCTGCATCCCTCCTTTAAGTGGCCTACAATGAATAAAAGCTGAACTTTACAAAATGGAGAACAAAAAAAAAAATCATCACATTTAATTTAAATAGAACTAGTATAGATGCATCATTTTTGTCCTGATATCACCCTCCTGTATAGTCCTGCATAGCAGTATTAAAGCGGTAGTGAAGCCCCCTTTTTTATTTTTTACCTACACGTAAGGCTTACCTGTAGGTAAAATGAATATCTCCTAAACGTACACCGTTTAGGAGATATTCACGCTGCATGCAGCCAGTGACATCACTGGCGCATGCGTTCTGAAGGTCCGGCATACCTTTCCAGAGCTTCGTGCCAGAACTGGGGGCCTCTTGCGCATGTGACGTCATTGGGGCTCCCGCCAATCACACAGCCGATTGTGTGAGTATTTATGAGGCTATAAATAGCCCTTGTTCTCATGTGCTCTTGGTCCTTCTAAGTATATAGAACAGTGGTCTCCAAACTGTGGCCTTTTGCTAGCCTTTATCTGCCCCTTGCCCTTGTGGTACTATTCCTAACACTGACACCAACAGTGGGGCATAATTTCCCAAACTGACACAAATGATGGTGCATTATTTCTCCCACTGATAACAGTGATGAGACAACATTCCTCCTACTGACACCAATGATGGGGCACGATTCCTCCCACTGTTGCGGCACGATTCCTCCCACTGTTGCGGCACGATTCCTCCCACTGTTGCGGCACGATTCCTCCCACTGTTGCGGCACGATTCCTCCCACTGTTGCGGCACGATTCCGGCACTATGCAACTGAAAACCGCAGCCAAGACATTTCCTACCCCCGCTGGCCACAATCCAGCCCCCCCTAAAGTTTAAAGGACAGTAAACTGAGCATTTATTTTAAAAGTTTGGAGACTCCTGATATAGAATATTCACTATAACATTTCCCAGTATGCACTACTAAATTATGATTGGAGTTAAATAGCTAACTGGGTAAGAGGTATGTTTTTTAACAGTAAAACCATGTTGGATGGTCATGGGCAGTTATGTTTTTTTTTTTTTTTTTTCTTTCCCAGTACTGAGTTGCAGCATGACATTCATACAAAGGTGTGTAGAGGAACAGCGTTGTTGCTATCCGTACTCTGATTTTTTTTTTTTTTTTTGCTATGCTGGCCATAGATGGATCTAAATTTATTTGGTTTAGCGAGGACTTGCAGAATTTTGATACTTGGGACAAAACTTGATCTAACGAGCTAATTCTGTTGATCCGGCTCGTTAGAAAATGTTTCTCGATCAACAGTTAGAGCTGCTGATTGGCGTATTCTGACATTGAAGTAGGCCCACTGTCAGAATTCAGTGGCACAGTGGGGGAGGATTCCTCTGTCCACCTCATTTGTGTTGATGCAGAAATCCCTTTTGTTTTTTCTCAAACTGCCTGCTGGCTGATTGAAAAATAAAACAAGCCACCCGTGGCCAGCCTTTCGGCTGCAGTAGTGTGCAACTTTAATGCTACCTTGGTAAGGAGGTATCGTTTTGACAGACAATGACACCATGTTGGGTGGACTTGGATACCAGTCAGCTTAGTACCACATACCAATTACCCTCATGACCATTCCTCCTTTTTTTTTTTTAAATACTGGGGGTATATTGTGTTGTAATGGAGACCTTGTGCACAGAACTGCATTTTTGCATCTATCTCTGAAAGGGCACAAAGAAAATTAAATTGTTTTCTATGTGCCCTGTTTACAGCACAATGTTGGTGTCACGTGTATTTTTTTTTTTTTTCTGTGCAGAAATATGCAACATGTATGTGTTGTTGTTCTGCACGACCCCCAAATATTCTATTCAAGTCAAATCTGTGTGTATTTTTTCTTACGTTTTCATGCACGTATGGTGTATACAAAGCCTATATATTGGGTTGTTGCTTACGTTTATGTGATAAAAAATAATGGATTTGTGAGGCTATTTTATGATAACATTCCCTTACCTACCTTTCTTTTGTTTTTGTCTAGTTGTGTTTTTTTTGTTTTTTTTTTTCCGTCTTTTCTTCTTTCTTTCCCACATAGGTTGATTTACTTGTGTTATCCTGCTTGCTGTTGGAATTGCTTTTAGATGCATTTGGTCCATTCTCGCTGTCTTCAGGGATAGCTGCTGAGTTGTATTTGCTGTTCACTAAATGGCAGTTTTTAGAATTTTGAATTTATAAGGTTGTTTTGTCCTTTTTATGCGAGAGGCTGATATATGTCAGGAAAATATGCATCTAAAGCAAACATTCTGCGGTATTCAGTCTCCATGTTCTGTGCCTCGGTGGCAGGTTGCCAATATCGTGTATTGACACGGATTTGTTTAGCGCTGTAAACGACAAGGTGTCTATTAGGCAGCCACATAAATGTCTCATTTGATACATGCAACCTGTAGAAAAGCTTTCCCATTCCTACCTGGGCTTGGTTTTTTCCATATTTAAAGTGGACCACCTTTATAAAGCAAAAACACCGTTCTGAAAATAAGGAAACCTAACTTGTGTACAAAGACATATATATATATATATATATATATATATATATCTCTCCACAAAATACTAATTATGACCATTTTGATCAGGTAAATGCATTTAGGGGTTAATAGGTATACCATTTTTATGACCCGGTCCACTTCGAAGTAAAATTTATATATATATATATATATATATATATATATATATATAATATATATATATATATATATATATATATATAAACAACCTTTCTTATAGGGCAACTTGAATGCACGTTGGTGCTTTACAGAATGAAGACCTCATTTTAAAATCAATTAGTCCTCAATTTCCTTCCAGGATGGAATATCCAGTCCTGTAAAGCAATGTTACATTTCTAATCA
Source organism: Lithobates sylvaticus (assembly GCA_028564925.1). Taxonomy (NCBI): domain Eukaryota; kingdom Metazoa; phylum Chordata; class Amphibia; order Anura; family Ranidae; genus Lithobates; species Lithobates sylvaticus. Next base: position 129,866,661 of record CM053036.1, on the reverse strand, counting down.
TGGCATATTTACAGAATTGAAATACAATTCAATTGTTTGCATATTATGTCCCAAACCTTATTTTAAATTTGCCTTTTTAAATTCATTAAATCCACATCAATGAATGCTGTATTTACAAAGCTGGGGTATGCTGGAGGGTCAATTGAGGATGGCCGCTGAGGGATCTATTGTCACTGGTGGGGATTCCTTTTTGCGTAGGTCTATTGTTGCTGGTGGAGGAGCTATTGTTGCTGGGAGGGTCTTTTATTGCCAGGGGGTCACTTGTTGTTGGGAGAGGATCTACTGTTGAGAGAGAGGTCTGTTGATGCTGGCTGCTGGGAGATCTGTTGTTGCCGGTGGGGCTCTCTTGTTGCTGGGGGGTTCTATTGTTGTTTTCTTTGTTTATATGAAACCCGTTTCATACAAATTACTTGGCACCACAGAATGATCCTTTGTTCTATATTCTCTATAAGGGGCAGTACTGGGAGGTGGGACCAATAGACAGTACTCGGAGGTGGGTAGCGGGTGGAGACAAGGGGTGACTAAGAAGGGGGGGTTCTTGCACCTACTCTCTGAGAAAAAAAGCCCTGTTAGTATCACTTTAGAATCCAGATTGATAATGGTTTAATGAAGGAATTTGTTGTATAAGGGATAATCTTGAACTCTTGGGATTGCTATGCTTAGAAATGTATGCTTGGCTGACAATTCCTTTCACTGTGATGGTTTCCTTTTCATTTTCATAAAATTTTAATTGAGCCTAACGGTGAATATTAGTGTGACTTTTACTGCCAGGCAGGGAATGGGCAGCCAGCTCTAAGCCGTTGTCTCCTCCCTACTGTAGTTAAATTGAAGGGTTCCGGTATAAAATAGGCAAACTCTTTAGTGCCCCTGTGTTATTAAGTTTGATTACCTAGCTTGTACGGCAGTGGAGAAACATGCACAGTCTTGTGCTTGCTAATTTGTTAAATTTAGATGCCATTAGCCGCATCTCCTTCCCAATTTCATTTCTTTCCATTTGAATAATTATGTGATTGATAACAAATCTCCAGGGATCTGCAACAAATGTGTGAAATGTTTGCTTGCCTTTTTAAAATTATAGAAGAAAGGTTGGGACTTTGAATGAGACACAGGTCTCCATCCCTAGGCATACATGAAAAAGAGGGGTTTAGGGACTTTGAATGAGGTGGGCAAGTGAGGCCAAATGATCAGTCACCATTATATAAAATAATTTTATTGATGAACAATAACATAGTAACATGATAAATATCCAAGTATGGATTAGCAGTCACATCATATATACACCATGATTGATACATTGTGAACAGAGTAACAAGCCCCCAGGTGATACAGGGCAGATAATCCTTGATAGGTGTTGCACCCATTTTAAAATGCCCATAGTCACAGAGCTTCTAAATAAAGGCCTACTGGTGTATAGACCTAGTAGAGGAAATAGTTGTTTGGTGCATGTCGTCAGCCCGACGCGTTTCCTGTATCGAAACACTCTTCAGGGGCAGCTTTGCACCAAAGTCTAAAAAAAAAGAATAGGGTTTAAATGAGTAAAAATGTCCATTGTTATAGGGAGGGTATGCATATAGGGGAGGGGAAAGGCCACTCATCCCCAATGGATACTAACATGCCAATAACAATGCACATTGAATTTTTACACATTTGATCCTTAATCTTTTTTTAGACTTTGCTGCAAAGCTGCCCCTGTAGAGTGTTTTTTGATGCAGGAAATGCGTCGGGCTTACAACATGCACCAAACAACTATTTCCTATACTAAGTCTATATACCAGTAGGCTTTTATATAGAAGCTCTGTGACTGTGTATTTTAAAATGGCTGTATCACCTATCAAGGATTATCTGCCCTGTATCACCTGGGGGCTTGTTACTCTGTTCACAATGTATCAATCATGGTGTATATATGATGTGACTGCTAATCCATACTTGGACATTTATCATGTAACTATGGTATTGTTTATCAATAAAATTATTTTATATAATGGTGACTGATCCTTTGGCCTCACTTGCCCACCTCATTCAAAGTCCCAAAACCCGTCTTTTTCACGCCTTTTTAAAATTTGTAATATTTTGCTAAGCTTCAAAAATGTAGCTGGTAAATATGCCACCCTTATATGGGCAACGATTGTTGAAATTTGTTAGGACACCTTGTATCTAAAAGTGAGCCTTTTAGATGGTTTGCCGCGATTTGCAGAGTTGAGGTACGTTGTATAATTTACATCTCCTATAACGTTGTATTGTACCTGCATCCCAATGGAATGGAATAGGGAATGGTTAAAAGCCCTGTGGAGCCTTATTCTTTGCGGTCTGTGTCCCATCAGGGAGATTTCTCTTTGTTTCCTGTCCCAGGTACCCAACGGGAAGTGAAAGGAAATCTTTTCAAAGTGAGTTGGAATGCACACATAAGACAGTTGTCACCGGAATGGAAGGGTGATTTCCCTTCTAGTGAGCTTCCATTGACGACCATGACATTTTGGATTTATTATCTCTCTCCGGTTTTCAGGGAGAATCCCCTGAGCAATATCAGACAAAAAACAGCAGACAGGTTTTTCTTTTTAATGACCTCTACTTCCGTTTTCCATACACGGTCCGAATCTTGGCCGGTTCAGCAGGAAACCACCCGAGATTCGAACCATTAATCGTCAGGCTGTGAATGTACAAAATATGATGGATCAACTTGTGTACAGCCAGCCTGATGGAGTCTCTTGTGATTAGAGCAGCCACTAGCGATGATCACTATCTTGTCCCAGTGAGGACAGCTTCCCCCGCCGGGAGAAGACAATGGCACCACAGGAGGGATTCCACCATCAACACTGTCTTGATGGGGGGGAATCGAGCGAACTTCTTTCCTTTTCTTTCCACGGGTTGCAAGAAAGAAATTTGCTCTGTGTATGGCCAGCCTAAGTTTTTTTTTTATTCTGCATTTATAGCTAATGGAGAGGTTGCCCAGTGGTTATGCATGCAGTTGCAGTTATATAGGGCGTGGTGCAAGTATGAGAATTCAGTAACTAGTGCTGATTTAGTAAGTCCCTGGGTACCTAAACTCAGTCACTCATCTGTACTAAGACCAGTCTGCACTATAATGGCGACAGTCTCACAAAATGCATTAGCAGCACAGTGTAAACATGTAACGGTAATTCACAGTAGCCAGCAGGATATCCTGACAAAAGGGGAATGGCGCTCTTGAAACATTGGTAGTGTGCCGCTTGCCTGCTATTCTTGAAAAAATGCCAGAATCTCTTAGATCATAAACACATTTGGCATGCCATGCTCTTTATTATGTTGCAGTAAATGAAGTGATCAAGATTTTATTGCTAGCCAGGAAAACATTATCCTGAAAATGGTTGACCATTTCAGTGATATTAAAACTACAAATGTAAATATTTCTAGAATAAAGTGATTATTTGAGATGATGTAAAGCAATGTTTCTCAACTCCAGTCCTCAAGTACCCCCAACAGGTCACGTTTTCATGATTTCCCTCAGATGAAATGGCTGTGGTAATTACTAAGGCAGTAAAACCTGATCAAATCACCTGTGCAAAATAAGGGAGAGCCTTAAAACTTGACCTGTTGGGGGTACTTGAGTACTGGAGTTGAAAAACATTGTTTTAAAGGACAAACTATATGCTTATGTCTAAAGCCGGCCATAGATGGTTCAGATCTCAGCAGGTTCAGCAGGGGTCGAGATTCGAACCATGTATGGGCAAGGCTGATTGTACCCAAGTTGATCGATTGATTAACTTGGGTACGACCAGCCTGTCAGATTTTTCATGCAATTCACTGTGTTCTCCCTGCCACAGTCCTGTCTTTGTTTTTGCCCACCCTGGCTTTGTAATGACGAAGGCAGATGTGCAGGCCTGGGAAGGCAGATCTCTTCACTAAAATAGCTGATGGTCATAGAAAGCAGTGGGTAGCTGTTCGTTTTCATCATCTGCCATTTTTTGGTGGACAGACCCTCTAATAAACTAAGTTACCTGATATTAATATAGATAAGAATGTGACCCAGTACAACCACTGCAAGACCTTTCTAAAGCCTCCTACACACTACTAGTTTTTATTTTTTATTTTTATTTTACTCCAGTGGGTTGGAGCCGCTGTACTAACAATCTGGTTTTAGTACAGCGATCTCCCCTGCTGAACTATTGTTCTGACAGGGGGATGGCCCCCCTCCAGAACACACCGCTCAAAGCTTCCAGCTATTGGCAGAGAGTGCTGAACAGGACGCGGTCGCCAGACTTTTTTTCGGTCATGAGCCTTTGACAGAAGCCGGACATTCAGCTGTCGGACCGGCTGCAGTACACATGGGTCGATGCATGTTTATCAAAAATATGCCGCTTCATACCTAATTTCCAAGCGCTACTCGGCACTCACGTGACCACGTCAACCGGGTAATCTCACGCCTGCCCGCTGTAGCTGTCGGATTGGGGAAGACCGCGACGGGCGCTCTGAAATTTAGGTGTGAAGCGGAATATTTTTGATAAACATGCACTGGGGCACATACTGTAATATAACAGAGGGGATTGTATGAAGAAGAAAAGTAGCTTTACAACCACTATAAGAAAATCCTCGTATCACAGAATACAACTTGAAAATAATGTAATGTGTTGTAATGTATTCTTTCGTTTCCGAGCATGCGTGGTCTTGCTCTTAAGATTTTTTTCAGAGGAATACTGTGCTGATTGAATGAAAATCGTATGGAAATTTTTTTGTGTCTTATCTGGTAAATTTTGGATGAGCTGTCGTGATTGGCTCTGGAAAGCTGTGTACTAGTGATCAGATTATCGTACGATCGCTCTGAAAGCGGTTATTTTTAGTCTGCCTTTCTGATCATGTGTACTATCCGTGACAGGCTTTTGGTTGCTTCAGATAGTGTTTGTACTACTTTACAAGTTCAAGGAGATCGACTGCAGGTCAGATGCACCTTTGCGTGAATCTTGAAAAAGTGTCTCAAACTGGTGCCATCAAGAAATGCCCAAAGCCTGTTGCTTGCCCTGCGCATGTCCTCACAGATTGATGGTTGTTCAGTTTTAAAGTATAAGATCCCTTTCACACTGGGGCGCTTTTCAGACGTTTTAGTACTAAAAATAGCGCCTGAAAAGCTCCTCTCAAGCCACCTTAGTATGAAATCCTGAGTGCTTTCACACTGGGGCGGTATGCTTGCAAGATGGGAAAAAAGTCCTGCAATCACTGCCCCTACCCAATGAAATGAACGGAAACGCCACAAAACACGGGCGCTATTAGCCCTTTGGCCGCTAGGGGGTGTTAAAAGCGCCCAGCTAGCGCCCAAAAAGCGTTGCTAAAACTAGCTATACCGCTAACGCCGACACCGCCCAAGTGTGAAAGGGGTCTTAAGTTGAATATTTTGTTTGTTTAGAAGTTGATTGGATATACAAGGCTGCAATAATTTTTACATCTCTGACAAGATGACTGGGTCACATGAATGCTTCTCATCAGATATGTTAGTCATGTGTTGTAGAAATCTATTTTGTACAAATGAGTGCGTCCCTTCCCATATTGACCTGCTGCAGATATCTGTTACTACTTATAGTACAGTAAATGTCAATCATTACAAAGAGTAGAGTGGTGGGGGGTGTCTTATCACCTGCTCCACTCCCTTCCTCCCACCTGTTAGCATGACCAAGATGATTGAATAGTATGAGGAGCCAGTCACCTGTGTCCTCGGATTGTGTGCAGGTGTGTTGTGTGGGTGGGGGCGGGGGTATGTATGCCTAACCCTTGCACATTCTTTATAGTTTATAGGTCAGTTGTAAAAGGTAATGTGGAAGAAAACTACGATATCTTATCATGTCACTGTGACTTTGGTCCCCTGCGTTTTTCATTTTTAAGAGAAAATATTGTTTTAATTTTTTTTCCTTTTAGGGCTAAAGTATGTACTTTATAACATGGTAAATCCTACACATTGTAGAGGTTGACTTTTTAATAAAATCTCACTGTGTAGAGAAGTATAAAATTGCATAGATCTGTTTTGTTCTGGTCAGTGGGGGTGTAGCTTTAGTAGGACCAATCTCTGCTAAAATCTTTTTTTTTACACATGATTATTACAGCCCTCCTTCCATAGATACTGCCCCAGGGATCCAGGATATGGAATTGGCTCTGTCTATCATGTCTATTTTGAAGGGTCTACCCAGATTCTCAGTAATAGGTGACCTCAAAATGGGCTTGTCTTCACCCATGTTTTGAGTTGGACTCCCATAAGTTGTGGCCTCACCATAGTTTAAGATCATTGTAAGAGAGTGGAAGGCATGCTATGCTTGTGTCTGCCCCAGACATTTAAAGGAGACGAGTATAGCCAAAGCTTTTTCGGCTGTACGTCTCCTATGGATCATAGGACAGTTAGTTCTGCACTCCTGTGACCCATTTTCGGCCAACGGTGGGCTAAAGCCCACTGACGCCACAGAGCCGGTCGAGGCTGACGCCACAGAGCCGGTCGAGGCTGACGCCACAGAGCCGGTCGAGGCTGACGCCACAGAGCCGGTCGAGGCTGACGCCACAGAGCCGGTCGAGGCTGACGCCACAGAGCCGGTCGAGGCTGACGCCACAGAGCCGGTCGAGGCTGACGCCACAGAGCCCCTTGAGGGGCAGAGCAGGGAGCCGGTCGAGGCTGACGCCACAGAGCCCCTTGAGGGGCTCTGTGTGGTTTGATCACATATGTAGATCAAAAATGCCAGATGTCCTGTAAGGCATGAGGCATGACAGTTGGGTAATTTAAATGTCATAAGTAGAAGAATGACAATTGGCATGTTTCTCTTGTGACCTGTTTACTAAAGGGCCCATTCACACTAGTGCTGCACATGTGCTTCAGAGCTGTGTTGTCCTCATTCATTGGGGAGCCAAAGTGAATGGCCCTGCAGCATGCTAATGCACATAACGTAAAAGCACGACTCTGCTCTTAAGCCGCACAGTGAGCATAAGCCACACATATATTAATTTATGCAGGGCGGGGTTTTTGTGCCCGCACAATAATTCACATGTAGGCAATGATCTTGTTTATCTGCATATGTACAAAGCGCACTTGAAAAGTAGACCCTTTTTTCATTTGCGGAAGCATTATTTCCATGGTATTTGAGCAGCTACACAAGTACACTCAAATTGCACAGCAGGATCAGGAGAGGGGATGGTATCGCCAGGGCTTGCGGTGGCATTACACCCGTAGAGAAAGGATTGAATGACCAATCCAGCTCTTTGCTCTGTGTGGCAGCGATCCTGGGAGCAGCACCTGCCAGATTAGTAACACACGTGACTTGTGGATGCTACAGACATGTGCAGGCTGCATCTGCTTTTTTCATTAATGCCATCACCAACAGCTCTGCTTACCTAGCTCTAAATACAGCTTACTGAGGAAAAAAATGTTTTTTCTCCTAAATCAAGCCTAATGTTTCGTGTGAAAATCACGGTGTTCTTGTATTACTGTCATTCTTTATATGTAGAGATAAACGGGTAACAGAAAGCGAGTGTATGACAGCAGCTGCCCACTGACATTGCAGAATAAGAGATTGCCATCAATACGGGCTTATTCCTCCTGTTTATTGTACGCAATTGCATGTCATGCTGTGTGTTTACTGCTTGGTATGATATATGAATGCATAAATGATTACACTGAGCTGTAAAGCCATGGATTCCGTGCTGCAGGATTGGAAAGGGTAACCGGCGGTGTCTGCAGAACCTGTGTGTGTGTGTGTGTGTGTGTGTGTGTGTGTGTGTGTGTATACAGCACAGAGAATCCGAGAGTGTTACTGCACATCTGAGACTGAGAGTAACGCAGGGGATTCCACTACTATGCGCTCAGATCTGCACTGCAGAGCTCTCACACTGCAGTCAATTCAGAGGCGGCTGACAAAGCTCTTTCCTTACACTCGCTCTCTTTTCTTTCTTTTTTTTTTTTTTTTTATAGATAATAATGCTGGAGTGAAGCCGGCTCATAAAAAAAATAAAAACCTAGGCAGAATGCTTCCTCTCATACTGCATTTACACATAGATCATATTCACACATAAAAAAAGAAAGAAAAAGTTAAAGAAAAACATCTTTTGTTTAATTTCTTTATATTCCTAAATTATGACAATAAATTACAACTTTAAAAAAACACACCATGCCTCTTAATAAATACCATGAACTGTCTACTTTCCTAAAAGGGGTAATTTTAGGGGGGGGGGGGGGAGTGTACTGTCCTGGCATTTTAGCACCTCAAGAAATGGGAGTCTATATACCATAGTTTGGAGACTCTCTCTTGACTTTCACACAGACTAAATGATATACACTGATTTTGGTTATTTTTACCCAGGAAATGTAGCCGACTAAATTTTTGCCTAATTTATGAAGAAAGATTGTGTGTTTGCAAAATTTTATAAACGAAAATAAGTGTTTTTTTTTTTTTTTTCTTCATTTATTTTTCAAAAAATGTAACCCCCAGTCATTAAATATCACCAAAATAGCTCTATTTTGTAATAGAAAATGATAAAAATGTAATTTGTCTTGTCTATGACCGAGCAGGTGCCAGTTAAGGTAGAGGGGTGAAATCTAAAGGGGATAAAATGTTCCGGAGATTGAGTGGTTAAACATTTGATATTTATTTTTATTTTGTGAAAAAAATAATAATATTTGCAAGTCATTGCATTGCGTTTTTTCATGCAGATTTACACCAATTTTTGGGGGAATTGGGGTTTTGTGTTGTAACCCGTCAGCGCTATTGAATCCATGTGAATGTCAGTTGTAACTGCTGTGCAGGTAACTTGTATTCAGCACCATGGAATTGCCAGGACTACAGCTTACAGCAGGAATAAAAGCCAAAAAACTAGGCGGTGGCTGTAGGATAATGAAGAGTGACCTGGTTCCTTTCTTAAACGTCACATGTTATTAGGGAATTATCAGCTTTGTGATGTTACATTTCTATGTCCAAGAAGTAAGGGAAATCTTCCGGCCATCCTGAGGCGTGGATGTGAGAAGATGTGTGTCCTATGTACGTCAGACATGTGGGGATGTCCCAGGCTTTACAGATTACAAGGCAAGTCTACACGTTGGTTTACCTGGTCAGAACAAGCCCCTGGTGAAGCACGTAAGCGCTACAACAGCATGTGAAACTTAATTAATGGCTGTGTTGAGTTATTTTGATGGGACAGTAAATATATACAAGCTGTACACTCACTACTTTACATTGTAGCAAAGTGTACATTTTCAGCAGATACAGAAAATATCAGTATCCTTGTCACTTTATGTAAGCTGCACATTAGAATATCTTGCTTCCTGTCTATCTTCTATAAAATACCAGTTTTTCTTCCCCATAATGTAATGGAGATGAAGAGACATAGACATGTTTGTAGTCCATATCAGGAGAGAAGCCTAGGGGGGCAACCATGGCTCCGTCCATAGATACAGACCTTTATTACCATCTCTGATTTAGAATTATGCCGCATACACATGGTCGGAATTCTCGTCGGAAAAAGCTCTGATGGTTTTCCCGTCGGAATTTCGCTCAAACTGTCTTGCCTACACACGGTCACACCAAATTCTGACGGTCAATAACACCACGCCTTAAAAGCCTTAAACGTTCGACTGCACTATAAAAGGGAAGTTTAATGCTTCTGAGCATGCGTCAAATTGTTTCCGAGCATGCGTCTGAATTTTGCGCGACGGAATTGCATACACACGATCGGAAAAGCCGATAGAAAGAAAGGTTTTCCGTCTGAAAAATTAAGAACAGGTTCTCAATCCAAAGTCTGTTGGAAATTCCGACAGAAAAAGACCGATGGGCATACACACGGTCGGAAAATCCAACGAAAAGCTCCCATCGGACTGTTTCCATTGGAAATTCCGACCGTGTGTATGCGGCATTAGTCATCAGTCTACTCAGTCTAAGCCAACTTCATATGACTCCGATTTATAAGAGGTTGTTTTTAACTTGATTGATGCAGTATTCGCTACCCTACACTTAGGGGATTATTATGCTGTTTTAAGCCTAAAATCTTTTAAAGATTACATCTAAAAAGACCATCCTAAGATACCAGATATTTAAAACATTCCTCCATCTATAAGGACTAGAATCAACCTAATAGAGGCTTTTCCTGACAATGTAGTGGAGCGTTTTACCTTTATAAGATTTATTGCTAAATGCACTGTACACACACCATTGATCCGCCTTAACAAACCTACAACAGAATTGGTTGATATCGCCTTTCATGGTTTCACTGACAGACAGATGTCCTACAGTTCCCTTCCCTAGCAAGGACCTGATTTTGCTTTGTTCATAGCACTTGCCCTTATGTCTACCATAGTGTGATTTCCTGGCATCTATTATAGTGCCGGACTATAATAAATATTTTACCACCACACCTCCCAAACCATAATTGACAGGTAAGAGGGTAAAGTCTGACAAATTAGTTTCTTTATTATCTTTTGATTCCTATTGTTCTCCACCATCACAGCATCATGCTTACCTATAGTCTGGTCAGTAAACTTCTTTATCTTTTCCTCTCCTCAGTAAAATGGTGAGACCAACATCTAGAGTCTGGAAATATTTCCAATGCCCAATTTCTGCTGAGTAATATTCTTTTCCAAATGCTACAAGGATGACCAAACACATCCATGAATGTCAGAGGTGCCCTAAAGACTGGAATGAAATGATGAGGACCTTAATGAAAGTGCAAGTAGCTTTTCCCTCCAGAGTTCTCATTTCAGAATCTTTTTCTGCTGCTTCTGGATCATTACAAATGTTTTTTTTTTTTTTTTTCTTTTTACCAGCAGCAGTAAAGAAGTGTTGCAAATCACTGCCACATACAAATACACAATTCCTTCATTTGTAGATGAACATTTCCAGTTTTTTTGGGGGGAAAAAAACAGGGGAAAGCTTTTTTTTTTTTTTCTTCTATGGGTTCAAAATTTCCAGAAATGTTACATGTCCAGTCATAATTGTCGTTCTGAGCCTGATGTTCTTGTAAACTATTCTGAGTTGTGGTAGATCTTCTTCTTTTTTTTTTTTTTTTTTTTAGGGCTCTTGCATGAATGGTTGGTTATCTTTTATGAATGTAGTTGTCTAATCAGGTAAAATCTCCCTTATCATGGACTTTTTCCCTGAAATCATAGGTTAGGAAGCTTAACCTGAATATTCCTGCTGTCAATAAGCGGTTCTTTCTCTGTACAATGCTATACCTGTGCACATTTCTTTTCCATGAAGTCAAGGATTCGGTATGTTAGACCTGGTATTTTTACCTTTTGGTCAGTGTGCACTTCCTTAAAGTGGTTGTAAACCCAATTAAAAAAAAAAAAAAAACCTGTAAGACAAAGGCATAATGAGCTAGTATGCATAGCATACTAGCTCATTATGTATTACTTACCTTAGATCGAAGCCCCCGCAGCGTCCTAGTTTACTGCTCCGGCCGGCGACATTTCTCCCTGGAGTTACTTCTGGCTATGACGTCACTCCCGCCGGTAACAGCACGGTCTAACTGAAACAGCGGCACGTACGTGCCATTGCTTCAGAGCACATGTGCCGATGACATCGGCACATGCAAATACAAGGGTTATCTCCTAAACCATTGAGGTCTAGGAGATATCCAGGGTAGCTACATGTAAGCCTTATTATAGGCTTACCTGTAGCAAAAAGTGTGTTGTAAGGGTTTACAACCACTTTAACTGTGCTGGTAAATCATGGTGCCTGTGAAATTCTTGGCTTTGTTCACAGATGTCTGACACAAATCTGCCTCTGCCTTGTGACTCTTCAAAAGAAAAAGTATGGCAAGCTTTTTGGGCCATACTTCTCTTGTGGGTCACAGGAGTGCACTTACTTTTGCACTTCTGTGACCCAGAATCAACCGACAGTGGGCTAAAGCTCTCCGACGGATGAAAACACGAGTCCATCCTGGCTCTTGAAGGCTCTTGAGAATGTCTGGATCCACCCAAATGCCTGACCGGTAGCTGGCTCAGCCTCTTAGTCTGCTGTTGGGAGCCTGAGCCATCTGCTCCAGCCCCTCCACATCCTGGCGCTCCATTAAGCGCTGGTTGGGCAGAGAGCTGGTGACTGACAGTGAGAGCTCTCTGCTCAGTGTGGACTGAGCGATCAGCGGTCATCTGTTTGTTCTGTTCTCTGTCTTAGAGCTGGTGGGGGACATCACAGTTCCATAGGAGAGTATGAATATTTATTTTTTTTTCTATTTCCCACACTTCTGTTACAGTGTTGCAGTCTGATCACTGGGGGAGAATAGACACCAGGAAATCTTTTTTTCTTGATTGCATCTCAGCTCAGGCAAAGTCACCCGATTTTAATAATCATAATAAAAAATAATTAGACTTTTTGGGAAATATGTTACTGTAAATTGTGATATGTGGGGAAGTGGCCTTTACCTGTTTGGCAGTTAAGCTTTCCAATTTTATAAATACCCTTTATTTATTTACCTTCATTTACCTTGATTGTAGGTTTGTGATTAGAAGTTTCAAATGTGATTCAAGGCCTTCATGGTTGTTACTCTTTTGACTTAAAAAATAACATTCTGTAGGAAATCATTTACTAATCCTCAAACACCCCTAGCTGTGCTTGTGTTCCACTTTTTCTTACAATATTACTAGTTCTATTTGTCCCATTGCTTCTTCTCCACTGTTACACTTCTGTAACTCTCTGGCATTGTAAAAATACATGAACTAGTTGGTTGTGCTTGAGGACTAGATCTAGATGACAATGGGCGAAGAAAATTAATATTGTGTAATTGAATCAGATTATTTATTATGCTTGTGAATCGTAGTTTAGTTCACAATAGCGGTTTATTCAGTATGTCTGTGCAGTTTGCATAGCAATTAGTTGAAGTATGCGTCATGTTTGTGGAATAAATATTGGAAGAGCGCATTAGCAATAGCTGGCATAGAACATGTAATAACCTGTATAGTCTATGCGGCTCAGAATATCTACTTGAAAAACTAAACACACCAGGCAGATATCAAAAGAATACTATCAATATAATGTATCGTTTAAATCTTCTTTTTTTTTTATGCAGCTAATAACTGAATTTGACTTGTTACTATTTGACTGCTCAGACTGGGAGAGGGAGGAGCAGCTACAATGCACGCACTGACATATGGGAAGACGGTTTATAAATGAATTACTGCTATATAGGATTATGATCAGAACACTTCTGCAAATTCCTTTCAATGTCAGATTTATAACTGATAGTAAAAATACAAAAAAGTTCTGAAATGTTTTTGAACCTGTAAACAAAAAAACACGGGATCCTTGCACATCTTATTGGCATGTCACAATCCATGGCTTTGAAGTGAAACTTTTTTTTTTTTTCAAAAAAAAAAAAGTGGAACTTTAGTCAGAAAATTGGGTCCTGCTAGATCTCCTCAGGCTGGCCCCCTTTGCAGGTTATAACATTAAAGATAAGTGTCTATACTGTTAAAAATCCAGTAATACCCTGCTCTGCACATGCTCAGTTGCTCTCTATTTTTAGGCACTGTGCCATATTTGTAGAGGCTGATCTGCTGACAGCCTTAAGATTTAGGCCCCTTTCACACATAATGTCCATTTTTGAGACTCAGTTTTGCTCTGCGGGGATCGATCCGTTGAGCCTGCGGATGGCAGGCCTGTCTCTACTCACTTTGCAGAGACGGACCTGTCAGATCTCCGATTTATGGGGGATAGGATGAAAACTGATCCGCCTTTCCGTTTTTTTTTTCCATCCGATCCCACAAACAGATGAAAAATGGGGCTTCCATCCATCAGAATTGAGCGGATCGGTTGTCAGCCGACATCCGTCACTCCATAGAACTGTATGGAGCGTCTGTTCAGGTCTGCCTAAAAAAACTGACAGGTGGACCTGAAAGGGGCCTTACTCTGAGCTTCAGCAAAATGGCAACCTCCAGCAGAAGGAGACAATTTACAGCACACACTAATTTTGGTAGTATAATTATTAATGTTGAATGGATGTTCCTTGCTAAAGAACATTACTTTTCTCCTGCTATGGGTAAAGTTACACTTTAACGTTTCGTTTGTGGCAAAACTTATCCGAATAGGTCTGAAGCAGATACTTAAAGGGAAAAAGGTTACATTTGCAGAAGAACTTTAAATAAGAGAGTGGTAAAATGGCTGCTGCTCAGCCTCTGTATCGCCAACATAGCGCTCAACGATGTCTTTCAGTCCATTTCACATTACTGGACATTCTTCCAATGGTATTTTAGATTGTTTAGGGCATAGGCGAACCTATACCTTGCTAATACAAAGTAAAGTTTTGACGGAGAGGCTGCTGCTCAGTGCTTCCACTTTTCAGGGTAAAGCATTGGCCAATATTGGCAGATAAAGATTTCTCTCTTCTTTTCGCCATTTATGGTGCTGCAGGTTGAAAGCAGCATAACCAGTAGTCTACACACATGATGTTAATGTGAGCACTGAACTATCGCACTACTGTGGGCATATATCAGGAAATAACATGTTTAATAGGCATGTCTTCAATTTCTTGCAGCAGCAAGAGAATAGGGCCTCTTGCACATGGGCCTCTATCCCATGCAGTGTAAACTTTGGAGCATTCCCGCCTGGGAATCCCAGGTGCTGTGTACAACTGCCCATAGACATGAATACCTATGTGTGGATGTACTTGGGTATATATTTGTGCTTGTGTAAACATGTGTTGCATACAGGCGTTTTCAAAAATGGAAAATTCTCTTCCTGGAATACGTCCTTATATTCCTTTTGTGTGCGTATAAAACCATGCACAGATACGATTTGTCTATGGGCAGCTGTACGCAGCACCTAACAGGGAATATATGCTGGAGTTTACACTGTTACCAAAAGTATTGGGACGCCTGCCTTTATACACACACGAATATTAATGGCATCCCAGTGTTAAGCCAGGTACACACTACAGTTTTATTTATTTTTTCGTGCAAGAACACCAGAACACTCTGATCAGCGCTCTCCGCCATTGACAGAGAGCGCTGATCAAGAGTTGGTTGGCTGCTGATTTTCAAGCATACACGTCCATCAGAAGCTGGCCAGACCAACATACACAGAGGCTGAATGTCGGCTGGTATTTTTTGTACCAGCAAATGTCTCCTGACATTCCACCCGTATGTACGGGGCTTTAGTCTGTAGAGTTCAATATTGAGTTGGCTCACCCTTTGAAGCTATAATGGCTTCAACTCTTCTGGGAACGCTGTGCACACGGTTTAGGAGTGTGTCTATTGGAATGTTTGACCATTCTTCCAGAAGCGCACTAGTGAGGTCAGGCATTGATGTGGACAAGAAGGCCTGGCTCGCAGCTCCTCCACCCCAAACTCACTCATCCATGTCTTTATGAACCTTGTTTGGGCACTGGTGCACAGTCATGTTGGAACAAACAGGAAGAGGTCATCCCCAAACTGTTCCCACAATGTTGGGAACATAACATTTTCCAAAATGTTTTGGTATCCTGACGCCTTAAGAGTTCCCTTCACTGAAATTAAGGGGCCAAGCCCAACCCCTGAAAAACAACCCCACACCATAATCCCCCCCCCCCCCCTATCAAATGCTTTGGACCAGGCACAAAGCAAGGTCCATAAAGACATGAATGAGGTGGGGGAATTTGATTGTCCTGACCTCAACCCGATAATAGATAAATTAAAGCAGAGCCTGTGAGCCAGACCACCTCGTCCACATCAGTGCCTGACCTCACAAATACACTTCTGGAAGAATGTTCAAACATTCCCATAGACCAGGGGTGTCCAAACTTTTTTCAAAGAGGGCCAGATTTGATGAAGTGAGGACTGACCATTTTGTCTGACATTCTTTGAACCATTAAAGTGGGTTCGTCCGAGCACTAATGCACTGCCCAACAGGAATTCTCTTGCCTTTTGTGGCTGTGTGTGGTGAAGAGATGAGCTTGGGCATGTTACTTGGATATACCGTATTTATCAGCATATAACACGCACCTTCACTTTAAGAGGGAAGTTTCAGCAAAAAAAATGAAATTTTAAATAAAGAACTGTGAAGCAAAATTAGGGTCAGTGCCCATCAATGCAGCCTAATCGGTGCCCATCTGCAGCCCCCCCCCCATTGCCATGAATGCAGCCCCCCCCCCCCATATTGCCATGAATGCAGCCCCCCCCCCCCCCCCCCCATATTGCCATGAATGCAGCCCCCCCCATATTGCCATGAATGCAGCCCCCCCCCCATATTGCCATGAATGCAGCCCCCCCCCCCATATTGCCATGAATGCAGTCCCCCCCCCATATTGCCATGAATGCAGCCCCCCCCCATATTGCCATGAATGCAGCCCCCCCCATATTGCCATGAATGCAGCCCCCCCCCATATTGCCCCCCCCCATCCCCCCCCCCATATTGCCATGAATGCAGCCCCCCCCCATATTGCCATGAATGCAGCCCCCCCCCCATATTGCCATGAATGCAGCCCCCCCCCATATTGCCATGAATGCAGCCCCCCCCCATATTGCCATGAATGCAGCCCCCCCCATATTGCCATGAATGCAGCCCCCCCCCCATATTGCCATGAATGCAGCCCCCCCCCCCCCCCCATATTGCCATGAATGCAGCCCCCCCCCCCCCATATTGCCATGAATGCAGCCCCCCCCCCCATGCCCAGCCCCCCCCCCCCATATTGCCATGAATGCAGCCACCCCCCCCCCCCCATATTGCCATGAATGCAGCCCCCCCCATATTGCCATGAATGCAGCCCCCCCCCATATTGCCATGAATGCAGCCCCTATTGCCACAAATGCAGACTCACCGATGCCCTTCTGCAGCCTTGGAGGGAGGCGGGATAAGCGCCAACAGATTACATACAGGAGAGACTCCTGTTTTCTCAGCCGCCTCTTTAATACAAAGTCCCGCCTCTTATGATGGACAAAACAGTCGTCCAATGGCCGCGCAGGAGACGGATTTCCTATTACAGAGGCCGCCGCGCAAACAGGAGATTCTCTTGTGTGTGTGTATGGCACTTGTCCCACCCCCCTTGGAGGCAGCCAGGATATATATGCTTTGTGGCCCGACACTCGGAGATTCGTTGGGGGTCACAAAAGATATATATGTCTAAACCGTTCAAAACTGGAATGTGGGCCAGACTTTGGACATGCCTGCTATAGACACACTTCTAAACCTTGTGGACAGCCTTCCCAGAAGTGTTGAAGCTCTTATAGCTGCGAAGGGTGGGCCAACTCAATAACAAACCCTAATGACTAAGACTGGGATGCCATTAAAATTCATGTGTGTGTGTAAAGGCAAGCGTTCCAATACCTTTTTATAATGGTATCCGTGTGCAAGAGGCCTTGAGCATTGGGCAGGTCCTGGAAAGCCAAAGGTTAGGTGTTGCTGACAGCTGGCAATCAGATTGCATGTTGCATGGGGGGAGGGGGTTGGGGTTAAAAAACAAATCTTGATTGGTTATCATGGGCGTTTTGTGTTAAAGATTTGCTGTAGTTTTTTATAAATTGATAAAGTAGGTATGCTGTTAGGAAGTCATCCAGTAAACCGATTGTGGTGATGAGAGGTTGATATGACATCCAATTACCTTTTCCTTGTTGAAATGAAGACACAACATCATAATTAAAGTCAAATCCTCACATGTATGCTGGCTGCTAATACCTAGTCGTCAGCTGAGTGATTGTGCTATACTCATTTTTAGTCCCCTTACACTGCCATGTTTGTAACCATTAGCCAGTAAGAGACTTAAAAAAGAGATCAACATGTTAATCTCCACAAGCCTTCCGTCTCAGCTGCTGCTTCTCAGTGCAGTTATTCTGTGTCTCGCTCTCTTTTTACTACATGTCTCATTGGTGTACTTTATAGCTTCCTCCTATTTTCCATAATGCTGTGTAGTAACAATCAATATAGAATTTAAATGTACACAGAACTGGAAAAACTGTCAGCTGTATTCTCCCATATTTCTTTAAAGCTAGGCTCCAGGCAGGAGCAAAAAATATGGCCGTACTGTTATCATAAATACATTATTAATTTTTTACTATACATGCAGTGTAAGTACCTGAATTTGACATGGTATTAACCTCATGCAATCCATTGTACAGCAGAACTCAGAGTGCGGGAGGCAAGGGCAATAGTGGAAGCCATTGAATATAATTCTATACCACGCTAGAGAGACCCCAGAGCATCAATGTGTATGTGATAAGAAATGTGATGATGACAGCAGCACTCACTGATATTATACACGAATATCCAAACAACTCATAAGCGATGTGTTGTGCTGTCAAAAAAATTCAACAGTAGAAAAGAATCAAACAAATAAACTAATAAGTGTTAACTGAAAATGTCCACAGAGAGAAATCTTGATAAATCCAAAGTGCACCAGCCACCATGTATAAAAATAAATAAAATAAAAAAAAAACACTTTGCCCTGTAAGACGATGCCATAATGTGCTAGTATGCATCTCACACTAATCAATCTTTCACTGCTGACAGGGCTGTCATCTTCCCCTAGTCTTGCTCCTGGGTTCACGGATTCCGGCTGTGTGAGTGGCCAGGGCCATGATGACATGGTATGCCGCACCTTCAGAGCGCATGCACCGGTGATGTCACTGGCTGCATCCAGTGTGAATATCTCCTAAATGATGCCCGTTTAGGAGATATTCACTTTATCTACAAGTAAGCCTAATTATAGGCTCACCTGTAGGTAAAAATCACAAAGCAGAATTTACTACCGCTAAAGTAGCTGGAAAGGTTCCCCTTCAATTCTCTGCTAAACACTCACTAGCCACAACAGTAGAAATGATGCATAGTTCAGATATTTTAACTATGCTTCTTTGTACCTGATATTCTCTTAAAAGTCCCTCTGTGACCTGACCACACAGCTTTCAGTAGATCAATGGGCTGTTGGGAGTGTCCTCCCTTTCCCTAGTATTGTCACTACCAGAAGTGACACTTCAATTGATGGTGCCATATGCAGGGGGGAGCCAGGCTTGAAGGAGCGTGGGCCAGGCGGGTAGGGGCTTGGCTACTCTGAGCAGTTCCTTGTTTGATTCGGGGCCTTGGTAAGTCTTGGTTTGATGGTTGAGCAGATCATAAACCATAACATCGGAGTTGAGTTTGAATGGGCATCTTTCATGCATTTGTCTATTAATGCACAACCAAAGTTGATGGGTCTGGCTGAGTGGCACTGATCCAGACATGTTTAATTCTTTAGTCAGTCGGGTTGGGATGGAAGGATTTGGCCAGCAAAACCCCTACTTTCCCCCTGTCTATCGGGGTTATGTGTAATTGGCATTTGTCTAAATGAGCCTGAAAGACTTTATTGGCTTTGGTCGACCATGGTGAGGCCTGTTGTGAGTGGAACCTGTCCTGTTAAACTACTGTATGGTCTTGGCCACCATGCTGCAGCTCAGTTTCATGGTCTTGGCAATCTTCTTATAGCCTAGGCCATCTTTATGTAGAGCAACAATTCTTTTTTTCTGATCCTCAGAGAGTTCTTTGCCATGAGGTGCCATGTTGATCTTCCAGTGACCAGTATGAGAGGGTGAGAGCGATTTTTAAACCAAATTTAACACACCTGCTCCCCATTCACACCTGAGACCTTGTAACACTAACGAGTCACATGACACTGGGGAGAGAAAATGGCTATTTGGGCCCAATTTGGAATTCTTTAATTAGGGGTGTACTCACTTTTGTTGCCAGCGGTTTAGACATTAATGGCTGTGTTGAGTTATTTTGAGGGGACAGCAAATTTCACCATTGTACAAGCTGTACACTCACTACTTTACATTGTAGCAAAGTGTAATTTCTTCAGTGTTGTCACATGAAAAGATATAATAAAATATTTACAAAAACGTGAGGGGTGTACTCACTTTTGTGAGATACTGTATATGTTATTGTACAACACTAAATAAATGTGCAAATGTTGTAGTGTTTTGGTTGCTCTTAAGTCGGAGCTACTCTCAGGGTTGATTACTCAGGCTATCTGTTTAATCTGGTGTTGGGTTCAATAGTGGTGAACATGACCATCCAGGAAAATTGAAGCTACATTTTGCCTTTTTTGTTGATGAACATCCGTATTTATAAAGCAGAACATACTGGGATTGATAGTTTCATAAAATCTTCTATTTTTTAATAGTTTATTGCTGTTTGTTGATGGGGTTTCTCACAGAGCACTTTCCCCCTTTAGCTCAGTCACAGAGTTTGCAATATTAATGCATGCAGTAAAGGAACATGATATTTTTCTCATTGATTGAATAGAGATAAAGGCTCGAAAATGCCAATGGCATACCCAGGAGGAAAAATGCTGCCTATTATGTAATTTGTCATTTCCTCTGAATATTTAATGCTCCTATTCCTCACACCCGATCACGTCAGAACAAGCTAGAGTGTATCTTTTCTAACACGTCTGTCTGTATACCTTGTTTTTAACTCAGTGGACGAAGAATGCAAGCTTGGGAGTCCATTTAGATTGTATACAGGTACTCCTCTCAACGACCAGGTTCTGTTCCAACGACCAGGTTCTGTTCCAACGACCAGGTCATTATACTAATTGGTTGTTAAACGAGGAATCACCAAAAATCTATATTTTAAGCATTCTTTACTACTGTATTGTGATAAAAAGGTCTAAACACACAACTCCAGCTTAATAACTATGTTTTAATTTGCATAAGTACAGAACTAAAATACTGTACAATACAATGATGTATATACTCGATGTTAGAGTGGAGAGATTAGTGGGGAGTTTAGTCGTTAAACGAGTATCTGTAGTAAGTCATGATTTCATGCCTAATATATATGTGATTGGCTCACTGATTTTCCCAGAAGTTTACACGTCAGATTTCATAGGAGAGTTTGCAAAAAATAAAAAAACTTTTTTTTTTAACTTGCCTGAAACCGCTGTTGATGGGCAGTCTTCCTAATCTGCCTCTTCCTATTCCGCGGTGCTTCCTCCTCTTCGGTGAGCAGCCCCGTTGCCTTCTGGGACATGTGTGTGTGTCCCAGAAAACAACAGGCCCATTCACATGCAGTAGGAAATGGGCAGTGAAGCCGCAAGGCTTCACTGCCTGTTTCCCCTTTAAGATGGAGGTTGTGGCAGCCGATCCGATGGATGTATCGGCCTCTGGCGGCCGAAATCGCGGGATCGCTGGACAGGTAAGTGTCCTTATTAAAAGTCAGCCACTACAGTGTTTGTAGCGGCTGACTTTATAAAAAAAAAAAAAAACGCCGGAACACCACTTTAAGTGCAAAGGAGCTTGAAGAAGCTCATTAATTAAAAACATGAACAAAAAGCACAAGCTTCTAAAAGCTCAAATGCATGTAAAAGCAGCCTTTTCTTTTTGAGCTGCAGTGTGCATGAGCCCTAATGGCAGCATTTATGTGTTTTATGCATTTTACTTCG
Source organism: Lithobates sylvaticus (assembly GCA_028564925.1). Lineage (NCBI taxonomy): Eukaryota > Metazoa > Chordata > Amphibia > Anura > Ranidae > Lithobates > Lithobates sylvaticus. The sequence continues at coordinate 129,845,349 of CM053036.1, read as the reverse complement.
TTTTGCATTCTTTATTCTGGTTATGGAATAACTTGGTTGTGCTTTCATTTTAGTTGCTCTAATACAAGACATATTTTCTATATCTTGGATGTTGCAGTAGCAGAACATTTTTGGCACTCATGTTGGTTGAAGCTACTCAATCAAGACCTAATAAAGCGTAATCAGAATATTAATTTTAGAATGTCATACTTGAAATAGAATTTAAGGCATTAGGCAAGGTTGCCTTTTTTTATTTTTATTTTTGTACATTTTGGGTAGAGTGGGGAAATTATTGGCAGGTTTCCCACACTAGAGTCTTTTGAATGAAAATAGTAGTGCAAGGGCTTTGACGATCAGAAATGTTTTGTACATTATTCTGCCGGCTTTAGTGGTCTGTGAATTTTTTATTCCCAGTAGTAATGTCTCTCCTCCAGTTAAATTGCTAGTGGAAATTCTTCACCTTTTTCCTACAGGCCTCTAGTCAAATGTTTACTATATATCATATCCTAACAAGCACCTACTTGAATAAAAGTAAATATGGGTTGCTATGAAATGGCGCTAGAAATTATTCTATTGGATCCTGCTCTACCTGAATCTCCCCTGGGTATACTGACAGGTGTTTCCAACAAGTGATGTACAGGTCTACACAGCACTTACTAGGGGTCTGAAAATAATTATTCTCTTTGGGATCTCCTCCTGTTATTCTTGACACCTGTAATTTGTGATATATGCCATGACTAAGTGTACAAATGAAATGCTGTATGTTGGTTGCTACCCAACCTTATGTATTGTTCTTTGGAGTATGATCTGCTCTTAACAACTTCTGCCTTATGAATACTATTCATAATTTTAGAAAAAGCATTAAATAGACTTTGCTTTGTATTTTCCATTAGTCACTTTACAACCCCAGTTCCAAGAAAGTTGGGGCATCATATAAAATCTACATAAATACATAATTCAATGATTTTTGAATCTCATAAACCCATATTTTATTCACCAAAAAAATTTGAAAACATATCAAATATTTAAACAAAGAAAATGTACTATTTTTAAGAGAAAAAGAGGTTATTTTGAAATTGGCAGCAACAGGTCTCAAAACAGTTGGGGCAGGGCAACAAAAAGCTGGCAACGTACAACTCCAGTTCCAAAAAAAAGTTGGGACAGGGCCATGTTTACCACAGTGTAGCATCCCCTCTTCTTTTAACACTGTGAATGTCTTGGAACTGAGGAGACCAGTTGCTGGTGTTTTGGGAGAGGGATGTTGTCCCAATCTTGCCAGTTAACCTAATTTATTTGGAAAATGTTTTCCCAGCTCTTCCTTGTTCCACTTAGCCAACTTTTTGTTGCCCTGTCCCAACTTTTTTGAGAGGTGTTGCTGCTATTAATTTCAAAATTACTCTCATTTTTTTTTCTTAAAACTTTACTTTTTTTTTTCTGTTTTAAACATTTGATAGGTTTCATATTTTCCACTGTGAGTAAAATCTGTGTTTATGAGATTTGCAAATCATTGCATTCTGTTTTTATGTAGATTTTACACAACGTCCCAATTTTTTTGGTATTTTTTTTTTTTTTAATTATAAGTGTCTAATACACACTTATTAACTGTCAACATAAACCAGTTTATCTTGAGTGATTTAATTTATTGAATAAAAAAACAATCTTAATTCTACCCTAATCTGTAGCAAAACCATACCTACAGTAGTGGTGAACTTTTTTGATATGGGGGGGGGGGGGGGGGTCCTCAAGTGCAGTGCTTGACATTACCAAAGGGCCACACATAAAATTCAGTGAATATACATTTTCGGAGACAAGAGAAACACAGCAGGATATAGTCGAATGGCATGGTACAGAAGATGGTCAGACTGCAGACGTGATGCAAGAGATGGTCAGAGACTGCAGACATATTACATGAGACTGCTAGACATCACTGATGTAATGGGGCAATAGGTAAATACAGATCAGTAGGCCGCAAAAAAAGTGCCAAAGGGCTGCAGGTTGGGCACCAGGGACCTATGGCATAAGAGTGAAATAATGTGTTATAATAATTCCCTTTTAAGGGGACAGGAAGTGTCATTCACCCCAACCAGTATACGGACCTCAAAAAATGTCTAAAAGGGGATCTAAACTTTCCCCATGCTAAGGTTAATTGTTTCCTGGAGTTGGTCTTTAAACAATTTAGAGCAACTGAAAAAGATGGTCCTTGTTTCTTTTTTGTCATTTGACTTTAGAAAACTGCCCTTTACCCTACTAATAAAACGAAAGCTTGAGAAAGGTTGTTTAGCATGCTGTGAGATTGTATAATGTGTCTGGATCTGTATTGACAAGACGGCCAGCAAGTATCCACACTACAACACCATCACTGCAAGTCTTTGGACTTTTAGAAAGCAACATGACAGCTTGTATGTCGAGGGGACTATAAATGAACAGCCCTTGTCACTAACTGTTAATATGTTTAACATGTGGATCAATTAAGTTGATTGATTGTCCTTTATTAAGACTAGTCCACACAAAATTGATATATCAGTCTTTGGTCAATGGGATCTTCTTGTATATAAGTAGCATAACGTTCTCCATAGCTTCTCCAGACCCTTTCACATTTGTCACGTGTGCTCAGGGTGAACCTGCTCTCATCTGTGAAAAGCACAGGGCGCCAGTGGTGGGCCTGTCAATTCTGGTGTTTAATGGCAAATGCCAATTGATCTCCACAGTGCCGGGCAATGAGCACATGGTCCGACGTCCTCTAGTTGTCAGGCATGCACACAAGCACATGGTGGGGGGGGGGGGCATACAAACTAATATTTTGAGCTGCTGCAATTAAATTTCAGCAGAATGGACTAGCCTGTTGCATCATTTGTACACTTCACTTCAGACACAGGTTCACTTTAAATATATATATATATATATATATATATATATATATATATATATATATAATATATATATATATATATATATATATATATATATATATATATATATATATATATATATATATATATATATATAAATATTTTTTTTTTACTTTATTTTCTGGTTTTCTAACAAATGTCTAAAATGTATTTTCTAAGACTGTACTCCTAGTTTCTAATTAGAAACTAATCACATTTTGTGCCAAGCTGGCTGGCCCAAATTGTAACAAGAATATTTTTTATAACTCCTAATTTATTTATGTGGTAACAGGTTCTGTGGCTCAGTACAATGCAGATGAAAGACAATGACATGCTAAACAATCAGATTAAGATCAGTTTACCCAATATTACATGGCATTGCAGGTCAGGTAGAGGTCCTTCTTGTAATCTAGAAAAGACGGAGGAGAATTATCTTGGTTTACGTCAGCTTTAATTAAAGGGTCTGTCCTAATATTTCCATTAAAGTAGATCCTGGAGAGTTAAATCCCATGACATTTCATCTCTTTACGTCTCCAGAGGTGACATTTTTGGACTCAAGCTTACATGTATGTGCACTTTGGGGGGGCATTAGGATATCCGAATATCTCGGCTACATTTTTATTTTTATGGAAAATGCATTATTAGCATTGAAAGCACCCTAAGGCCCCTTTCAAACGGCTTTCCGATCAGGTCCGCCTGTCAGTTTTTCGGACACTCCATTCACCTCTATGGAGAGGCAGATGTCAGCGGTGACATGTCTGCTGTGCAGACATCCGGATGGTGACCCTTTTTTCCATCCGTCTGGAGGATCGGATGAAAACGGACATGCGGTCTGTGTTCATCCAATCTCCTCATAGAAGAGAGCGGGACTCTGACCGGTCCGTATGTGCACAGTGAGCGGAGAGGGACATGTCATCCGCCTGCTCAGAGGGGATCAGCAGATCGCCCTCTCCATGAGCAAAGCGGAGTCCGTCAGGTGGACCACCCATGTGAAAGAGCCCTAAAATAAAAAGGCAGGCTGGAATACATCTCTTCCAAGAAATTTAAGAAGTGAGCTGACCAGACTCTGTCTATAAACAATATATAAATTAAAATACAGTAAATTGGACTCGTATTAATGTACATTTCAGTTTATTGAACAAAAGTCACATATTACACCTCTGATTGTTGGCAGGCATCATAATTCCCCCCACTATTCCAAACTGCTGCCCCCCCCCCCCATATGCTTGAACAACCAAGCAATTGGAAGAATCGTGGTCTCATTACAGCATGGCACTTCTTTTAGTTCTCTGCAATAAAGTGGATCTTCACTGCAGCAGAGCGCCACAAACCAAAAACACTAATTCATTTTTAATATTCAAAGCAACCCCCCTCCCCCCAATCCATCCATGTCTCCATGCTTTTATTTTTTTGAGAAATCACTTTGAACCCCCTCAGCATTTCTGCCCATGGTCATCTTGAGTAAGGGCAAATGATTTTATGTAGCATTTACTTCCTTGAATCCATCTGCACTTAGCTCAGGCATGCGTGCAGGGGAGTGTGCTTAGCTGAGAAAACCCCTCAGACTTCTGGGATGCATGACATCATTTGACTAGGCAAGAAACCAGGAAGTAACTGAAGAAATGTAAAAACAAAAGAGTTTAAAACATGTCAATATGATATACTTTCCTGTCTATTTACTAATGCTAGCAGCATGAGGATTAAAATGAATCCATATTGTTTAAGAGAGTGAAGCTCCACTTTGAATTGTCCAGTGACGAGCACTAGCCGTCTGCCATTATTGTGATTGAGATACAACAACTGAGGTTAATGGAGGGTGGGATGTTGTATCATCTGTTCCCTGTTGTCTTTTGGGTGTTAGAACAGCACATTTTTTTTTTTATTATTATGTTTCTTTCCGTATTACTATCATGTTTTGTAAAGATGCCAGTTTTTTTTTTTTTTTTTTTTTTTTTTTGGTAAAGTAGCTGTCTCAGTTACAAAAGAGCACAGCTGTTACTACTTTCATTAAATATGTAGTTTTTTTAAAATTCGAATTTTTTTTAAACGTTATTTGATAAGTTGTCCCTTGACACATTCTGCCACACTTTTATTTGTTTTCTTTATCCTGTTGTAGAAAATGCTGGGACACGTAGTTCATCAATGTTGGTGGACTCGTGTCTGCATAGCTGGGGATGTTGAGCATTCTGTTTTGGTCTAGCGATGGTTTATATTGAGATAAGAGAGAGGCTCCTCTCAGCGTACGTGCCTGCAGTTACAGTAACCTGCAATGCAGTATGCTCTCCGGTTGGCTCTGTTACACATTACAAATGAGCTGGATGACAAGAGATGACTAAACTGGATTTTTTATATCGGTTGAAATGCAAGAGTGATCTTGGAACCAGAATGTTTTACATCAGTTCTTTTGGCTTGTAAATTCACGATATTATAAGAAAATTTAGTTTAAAATATCTCAACAAGAGTCTGTGCTATTTTTGCTTTTTTTTTTTTTTTTTTTTTTTTTTTTTTATATATCTCTTGTAGACATTTTAGGAGTGACCTTTTCTTTTTAAATGTTAAAGTGGTTATAAAACTTCGATTTTTAAAAGAGAAGTATATGCTTTCTTTTTTTTTTTTTCAGAATCCTACTTGCCTGGGTGAATGCTGCATCGGCTCCCCAGGGGCCTCTAACACTGAGAACTGAGCGATCAAACACCACTGATCACTCGGTTCTTAGAGCTCCCTGAGCAAAGAGCTGGTGACTTTCTTCTCTGCCCCCTGTGCTTACTGGAGCGCTGGGCTGTGGCGGGAGTGGCCAGCTCAGGCTCTCGGCAGGTCGCTGAGAGGCTGAGCCTGGTGCCGATCCAGGGATATGGACCTAATCCTTTCCGAGACTGAACTGGCTCTCTAATGGCAGCCGACAGCAGGCCTAAGCTGACGCTGCCATAATGTGAACTTCATGCCACAGGACTTAGACTTTTCCTTGCCCTTCTTTTTTTTTTTTTTTTTTTGCACCAGTGCCCCCCCCTTTTTTGCACCTGTGTATGTTTAGGGTGTTAATGCCCTTTGCAAATCTTTTTAGTGACCCGTAAAAGACATGCAGGTAAGGTATTGTGTATTTATAGTGACTCACATTCGTATAAGCTTACAATTGCATATTGTTTTAGTTGTAGACCTGACATTAGATGCCACTCTCAGTGGCTGAGTGCAGTTTATCTGTTTGTAATAAGATATCGGGTTCATAAACTCCAATGAGTCTGCTGACTCAGACCTGCTTTGTAAGAGAGAGTAGTAAAGCAAAACCATAGTGTAGCATTACAAATCGGAGTCTACGTATGTAATGAACGAAATGCCGAACGTCGTGTAAAGCCGGCCATAGACAGCAGGGACTGGTCAAGATTTGAATCCTGTATGGGCAGGCTGATTTGTACCCAAGTTGATTGAACAGCTTGGATATAACCGGCCTGTCAAATTTGTCATGCTATTACCAGTGGCTTTAGCTGTTAACAATAATCATTGTGTGTGCCCGTGGCTGCAGGAAAGAAAACCACACCATCTCTGGCTGACTTAACATTATGATTTTTGTATATCAAGCTATGAGGTGTGTTCAAGTCAAACCAGGACTTTTAATTTTACAGGTATAAAAAGGGATGCTAGCGTGGCGGTACTACATGCAGTAGTAAGTGGCAAGTGTGTCATAATACTGATAGGCGGCACACGTCGCGGGCCAGTCCAAAGACCGTTAATCAAGATGGCACACAACAGTGTTGGTGTGTGCATGGAACATCGTATGATACAGAGGACTTTAAGCACAGTACGTTAATTAGACGCCGGCCCCAGTAAGACATTTGAATGGGGTAAATGTTTCAAAGATGGCCGTACGTCCATCGGTGACAATCCTGGCCGTAGTTGTTCCCAGCCCACAGCAGACATTCCTGTGAACATTCAGCACATGGAACACCTGATCCTGGATAATCAACGCATAACCTGTTGTGAAATTGCACAAGAGACCAATCTTTTGAAATCTTTCTGATTTATGAAGTCAAGCAGGCTGTCCTAGGATAGATCTTTCTATTTGTATTTTTATTATATAATCTCAAAAGTCCCGGTATGACTTGAACGCCCCTCATATTTTCTTTTAAAGGGAAAAAAAATTGGTTGATAGTCGTTAAAGACCTCTTTACTAATGGCTAGATGTGTTGTAGTGGTTCCATAGCAATCACAGTGGAGATTGATGTGGTACCTTTTTGAGTGATTTATCTAGTGCAAGTTTGATTGTAAGGCTTGGCGAACTACAAATTGCCCAAAAAATATATTTTAGATCTTGTCCAATTTACTAAATCCCTTTTCATAACTGTTTTCATATGTGTATCAACATTACACAGAGCCTGGATATTGACTTTAGTACACCCTTATGCACAGAACAGAGGCAGCACTTTGCTTTCTTCGATTTTCTTGGAAGCTAATGTTTGAAAATGTCACATGTCATGAACTTTGTGTACTGAAACTTGTCATCTCAGATATACAGATTTTAAATTGAGCATGACCACTTACCTGCTCTTGGCTTGTGAGCCTGTGAACATTGTCAGGAGTTTTGAGCAGACGCCTTTTAATGACCAGAAGTGGTTTAGTAATAAAATTGCTACCTTGCATGGGGTCAGATCAAATTCAATTTGTAACTTGGCAAGGCGAGTGTATTTTCCTGGGCTCCAGCCACTATAAATTTGATTTTAGGGCCTAATGTCAGATAAAACTTGATTGTTTGCTGCATAGTCATCAATAGCTAACCCTTTCACTGCTTTGTCGCTCAAACATCAAATCCCAAGTCTGTTCAAAATACATGTAGCTATGGTATTAGACATGCATACTGATAGTATTTGTGGTGGAGAGTACTCCTTTTTTTTATTTTTTATTTTTTTTTTCTTGCTGATTCTTTGCGGCAACTTTTTTTTTCTTTTAATGTTTTTAAATTATTAGTCATTTTAAATGAACTGCCTCATGCTGACAACCTGTACATCATCTGCCTCTGAGGGACCCCCAAAGCCAGGCATGTGCCATATGCTAACCTGGCTACCAAGGCTTTACGCTGGAACATCTAATCTATTCCCAGCACATGCTGGTAAAACCAGTTTTCACCAATTTGAAATTCTAAAATAATTTTGAAACAAATGCTCATCTCATTATTAATCTTACAACCCTTCTATGCACTGCCCTGATACGTTTAGTGCTGAAGTTTGCTGACAGAACGGGTTGGCTTGATGTAACAGCTGCTAATGAGGGCGTACTTTAGTCTACATTGCTTCAGTTTGAGGTTTTACCAACATATGTTCCCACCAACACGCTGCAGATCACAGCCACAAAGTCCTGGCTGCGGAAGACTGTTTGCTTTTCATTTTATGCCACGCTTTGTTAAAGGCCTTAGTGGATAGACTAGACAGTAGTTTTTCATTTATGTACAGTGGTTGTAAACTCTTACATACCCCCAGTGAAGTGACTGGCCTCAGGCGATACACAGATGAAATAGGTGCCACCTTGTAGGATTTATTTGCAGTCTTCCCTGATCTACATCCTCTCAAAGTGCTGAATATTTAAAGCCTTTCAGAGCTCTCAAAAAAGGAGGCGGAGAGGACAGGGCAAGGACCGCGCTATACCACAGATGGACACCAGTGGCAAAAAAGCGCCCTGAGGTGACTTCAGTTTGATAGGTAGCGCTATACAATTCATTCATTCATTCATGAAGTTACACACTGCTGAGCTCAGTGAGGAGAACTCTGAGAGCTGATTGGAGGAAAGGGACACCCCCCCCCCATTTACACAGCACACCGGAACAGAGCTAAGACTGTCAATTAGCTGGAAATCCCTCCCCTCTGTCAGCTTTTTTTTTCTCTTGGTGTCAGGAATACTTTCAGAAGTGATTTATGCAGATAGAGGAATGAAGCAGCAGACAGAAATGACACTTGGTGCTCTAAATTTAGATAAGTACACACTATATCACAGTTCACATCTGTAGCAGCATAAATATCTTTCCAAATCTATTAGAAGTGAAATTGTGTGGAGTCACTTTATTCATTTATTTTTGGTTGGCCTGTATTGGGTCTCACTAGTGTTATTTACATAAGCCATATCCTAAATTGTTCTGGCTTGTAGTTGTCCAGCCGGACATAGACCCCCTTCCCTGTATCCTGTTTTTTAGATTAGGGGCAGGACTATGGCAGTGAGCACTAACTGCTGGGCAGTTGCAAACTACAAGGTGGTCTTTGATAGTTATACTTGGGGTTTAAGTGCCTTAACCATTTCAGTCCCACAAAGTTGGCCATTTCTTTTAACGTAGCCAAGGAATGTGGCTTTGAAAGTACTTGTGAAAAGTGAGAGGGGTTTTACACTGGGAATTGAAATAAAAAAAGTTAATTGGTGGACGGATGACCAACAGTAAGAATGTTATCGTAATTCATCAACTCTCCTTATTGGGATCATTTTAGGAGGGCTTCTTCAGAGGTCATTGAGGTGGGTCTGTCATGCGACGGGTGATCCGCTCTTGATGCTTAACATTTGTTCTCTATCACCTGGGAAAGGTGACCACTATGGTGCAACAATTTAGGTGCATTTCGGTGGGATCAGGACAGATGAAAATATACCTCTACCCCCCCCCCCCCCCCTGTTTTTAATTAAATGGCTCGGTTAACCACTTCAATATCTGGCATTTTGACCCCCTTCCTGCCCAGGCCAATTTTCAGCGCTGTAACATTTTAAATGACAATTGCTCAGTCATGCAACACTGTACCCAAATGAAATTTGTTATTTTTTTTCCCCACAAATAGAGCATTCTTTCTGTGGTTTTTTATCACATCTGCTGTTTTTAATTTTTTTGTGCTATAAACAAAAAATGAACAATTTTGAAATAAACACAATATATTTACTTTTTGCTATAATAAATATCCAATTAAAAAAAAAAAAAAGCTTAGGCCGATATGTATTCTACATATTTTTGATAAAAAAAATTGCAATAAGCGTATATTGATTGGTTTTTGCAAAAGTTATAGCTCCTACAAATAGGTTATTGATTTATGGCATTTTTATTATTATTATTTATTATTATTTTTTTTTACTAGTAATGGCAGCGATCTGCATTTTTATTTTATCGTGGCTGTGACATTGCGGCGGACACTATTGACACCATTTTGGGACCAGTGATATTTATACAGCAATCAGTGCTATAAAAATGCACAGAGTTAAAGCGGAAGTAAACCCATCGATTTAACAGTCTAAAAAAAAAAAAGGCATGCCGTGAATGCTAACTGCACATTGGCTGTGCTCTCAACCAAACCGTCAAACCATCCAATGGCTGGTGTCATAACGGATCACATGTGCAGCACTGTGGCAGTTTAAGATTAAACAGAGGCAAAGATGGCAGCTTCCTTGGCTGCAAACGATAGGGGGGTTTACTTCCACTTTAACACTTGGGGGAAATCAAGGGGTTAAATGTGTTACCTAGGGAGTGATTCTAACTGTAAGAAGATGGGACTGACTAGGGGAGGATACCGATCGGTGTTCCTTTATACTAGGAACACACGATCTGTCTCCTCTCCCCTGACAGGACATGGATCTGTGGGTTTACACCCACAAATCCACGTTCCTGCTCTGTCACGAGCGATCGCGGGTGCCCAGCAGACATCGTGACCGCCAGGCATGTGCAACGGCTGTTTGTTTGGAAATTTGTTTGGAAATTTTGACCCATGCTTTACTTGCTTAAGTCTAGCCCCTTGAGTTCACCCTAGTGTGAATGAATAATGAGTGCCATTGATTATTTCTCTTTCTGCAAATACTGCTTGCTAGGCCGTAGTGATTATCTAGCATTTTAGTATTTTATGAGACACTGACTGTAGGCTGTCGGCAAACCCAAAGAGTGACTGCATCGGATTTAGATGTAGCCGCTGTTTGTCCAAGAATATCTGGCTTGTCTCCTTTAATATAATTGAACGTTGGTCGGAAGGGTGTCCGAAGGCCAACCATAAAGCAAATTTTCTCATTGTATGGCCAGCTTTAGAACAAAATCAGTAATGGCAGACACGTATACATGTTAGTGCAGGCCTTCTCATCTAAGCTTTACGACAGCTGAATCATTGTGACAAAACCTCTCAATTCCAGATATCTTAATTTTGGGCTTCCTACAATACGTGCTTTTATGATGTTTTGGCTTGCATTATTGGTTATAGCTTCCCTTCAGAATAGCAATAGGAGGAAAACAAAAAAAAAAGGATTCGTAAACTTTGGAAACCGGAACGATTTAGCTTCCAAAAAGCGTGCAACAACTTGCCAAGTTTAAGGGGCCTGGTCTTTAACCTCGTTTGTAAACCGTGCGGATCGATCTCACAAGTAAGTAGTTATGCAACCATGCTAGAATGTGCACAAGTTATGTTAATGTGACTCATTTATAAAGGAGTTATGTTCTCTATATAAATGGAGTTCAAACGTTTAAAATAAACGCAATATGACATTAGTGTAAGCCAGAGATCCATAGACTGTACAGCTTTTTTAACCATATTTGGTATACATTCTATATGGAATGAAGGGCCTCTGTCACGTGAATGCTTAGCTTAAGCTATTGTGATTCAGATGTAGAATTCTTCTTGGTAGTAAACCTTTTTCCTCTACGTTTTATTGTTGCCAGATTATGACATGATTGCGCATAGATTACTTCTCTAATGACTTTCTTCCTATTAGTACAAATCATTTTCGTTGAAGCAAAAGAGAAGTACAAAAATAAGAGGATGTTGTATTAAAAGTAACATATCTGCTATTTTGAGGAACGCTTTTTTCTTTTAAAGGTCAAGTAACCCAGAAACACAGGTTACGTTTAACATTAAAATAACTACTTATCTACAAAATGGGTCCTAAGCTAGCCATACGCTGATCCATATTTGGCTGGTTCATGGGGTAGCGGGGGAATTTTGATTAGGGTGTGGCCATCCTGGCTTGACATTTGATTGACTTCTGGCTCCTGCTGCTGTCAGTCAAAGTCAATGAGCCAATAAGGAGAGAGAGAGAGGGGGTGGGGCCGAACCGCGGCTCAGAGTGTGACTGGACAAACAGAGCAATGGCTAGGCATGGGTGCCCCCAAAGCAAGCTGCTTGCTGTGAGGGCACTCGGGAGGAGGGGAGGGTACAGGAGTGCCAGCGGGGGACCCGAGAAGAAGAGGATCTGGGCTGCTCTGTGCAAAACCACCACACATAGTATTCATATCTAGGTAGTGGAAAGATGCTGAAATATTGTGATAGGAGTTTGAATTTTGGCCTGCTCAGTTTGTATCTACTTTGGCTTAAAGAGGAACATGACCTCAATCCTGAATGGTGTAGGTAAAAATGTTGGTACATGGTCATTATAAAAACATACTCACCTTTCCAAGCAGGCCAACATTATCTTACATTCTGGTCAATTTTCTGAGTATCTATTCAGTCCCAAGCCTCATCTTTTGCTCTATATCTGTCTAAGCCGAAAGGAATATTTTTTTGGGGGGGGGGTGGGACTTTGTAGAGATTTCTTTTCATTTTATGTTGCATCTCCACGACACGAAGTTAAGGGGAATCTCCCCAACGGGAAGCAAATGGCATAAGAATAAACAGTTGGGGATTGTAACACGTTCTATTCTATCCAAAACAGGGAAATGTTTTGGTTATACATACTCTTTGATGCTGAATGAAGTAGTTACACTTCCCATTCTGATTTCCATATTTACTCTTGACTACCTTCCTGAACATAATGGAACCCTGCCTGGATATCTTATGTGTTGCAATACCGGTTTTCTTGTCCACTTGTTTAAACATGATCCATTTTGAAACATATATTACATTTAAAGTAGGTTTCAAACAGCTCCTGGTACAATAGACAAGTATTTTAATAATATGCAGTTATAATCTGGTATCTGGCCACGATAAATGAAACCTATTGTACAGCTCCTGTGCTGGCTTCCAGTTTAGACATTTATTTTGGCTTGTAGTTGGTTCACCTAATGTGTCAACCTTTCCATAACTGTTCATGGTTTATTCTTAAACTCTTTTTCTGCTTTGTTTACCGGAAGTCTATTTCATGTATCCATTGCGCTTTCAGTGTACTTCCTTACATTACCCCTGAGCTTTGCTTATGAGCTGCAACACTCGACCTCTTGTTCCAGAAGCTCGTCTTTGAATGCTGCTCACCTTTTCCTGGCGTCTTAATAAATTCTTTGGCACCAATATATATTTCTCTTTAAAGTGTTTTTAATACTTTGGTTCCTATATTTGTAACTCACAACTTAAAGTATATGTATCCCTTTTAATGAACTTCTCTTAATTGCTCCATTTTGGTCTTTTAAATATACCATGGTGGTGGGTTTGTTTTGGGCACATACTGTACTTAAAAAAAAAAAAAAAAAAATAACCTGTCGGTGGTCCTGTGTTCTCAGTATCTCAATCAGGGTTGTCAACACTGCACGAGTCTCATTGTGCACTATAGTACATTTCCCCTTATGTTATGTTCTGGCACTTCAAGTTCTAGGGTGACAACACAAAACTAATACAGCTACCACATCTGAGAACAGGTAAGCAGCAATATATTTGGTTTCGGATAGACTTTACGGTTGATACAGACAGCTTTTGCAATTTTTAAGATCTCACAGATAGGAATGAGCTCAGGCGCATTTGGATCCTAGTCCATACCCACCTGAGCTATCTTGCACTTAAGGGCCGCACACATGGGCCGAATATCAGATGGCATCGGCTGGTTCAATAGAAATTGTCCGACATTTGGTCTGTGTGTATTGCTGCCGGTCTGGCCGCTCAGCCGCCTTCTGTTGATGGGGGGTCCAGAACACAATAAGTCAAGGTTGGTTAATGCCTCAGGCATTTGACTGATGGTGTGCAGTGACCGCTTCCTGGTGGGATAGCTCAGGTTGGCTTGGACTAGGATAGGAACTCTCCTGAGCCCATCTCTACTTGCAAATAATAATCAAGCTAATTTAGGGCTCATACACACTGCAACTCTTCTTTATATTACCAATAGAGCCACTTTAAGATTTTATATTGCTTTGTGCAGTATTATGGTTGATACCCTGCCTCATTACGTATATATTACCCATAATATGATATGAGAGCAGGCAATTACTAGTTGCAACTACCTCACATTCTTCTAGCCTACCTTTGAGAAATTACAGTTAATTTTGATTGGTTGTCACAGGCAATGTCCCAGCATGGGCCTTCGTGTCTATCAATAAAGTATTACTGGATAAAGGCAATAAGCTAATTTCCTCTGTCTGTAGTTTTTGAAGGCCTAACCACTGCTGGCTTTTTTTTTTGTCCATTATTTCTCCCAGTGATAACAATAACAAATACCAGAATCGATGTTGGTAGGTAAGATGTGTGAGTATACTAAACAGTTATCTAGCACAAATTTCGTAGGAAGAAATGGTCTCTTAAGTGATGTTTGTGCCAGGCCGGAGTGTCAGAGCAAATCGGAATGTCATATTGGCTATATCTGCAGGGACTTGTTGTCTGTCACGGCTGCATTCTGGGAGCTGTCCATCACGCGTGTGATTTTCACCTGGTGGAAGGTCTCCTTTCCCTCCTTGTTGGATTGATTTATAATGATGGTGACCCCCTTTTCACTCTTTATTGCTTCGTACAGACACTAGATATGGATCAACCCCATCTTGCTGAACCAGTCATTGAGACAGAAGGTAAATCATATAATTCACCAAAAGAGAAGATCAATATTTAGTTGAAAAAATAAGGTCATACAAACCATATTTTATAAAAAATTATGTAAATCTTTAATTGTACAAAAGCCCTAAAATTTAGATCGACTAGAGCCATCATAAAATAAAAAAGGGTCCCTTAAATATGTACACCATATCCTACCAAAATCATTCCTCCCAACTTTGAGAAGGAAACGAGGGACACCTATTAAGTTTGTAGGCATAGGACACGCCCCCTTAATGGAGAATTATGAAAAAAAAAGGGATTAGTTAAAGCCACATGTGCTTTTTTAATGACTACTATTCCTTTATATTGGCTTCTGAAATGTACAAATGCAGCAATTTAGAAATTGGATGAAAAGTTTGTCACTGTGAAACACTTTTTGAATGATAAAACATGCATTTTATATACAACTATATAGAGCAGACCAAAATGAGGAACACGTGGGGGACAGAGGGGCTTTGTTACAAATCGGGGACAGTTGAGAGCTATGCTAAAATGAGGACTCCTTGGTATGCATATCGCTATCTTACACTATGATCAATAGTGCAGTCATTGATATCCACAAAATTGGTGTTAAAGGTATACAAGAATATGTATACATTAAGGTACCCAACCAAACACTGTCTTGATGTACTATATATGCATTGATTTATACATTGACTTGTGTGGACATCAATCATAGTGCAAGACTTTTTTTTTTTATTTTGTGATGGCTATAGTCCATATAATTTTCAGGGTGTTTGTACAAATAAAAATGTACATAATTTTGTATGAAATATTGTTTGTGACCTTATTTTTTTTTTTCTCCTAAATATCCCCTTTCTCTCTTTTTTTTAAAAATTGTATGATTTAATGTGAGATATGGTGAACAACAAATGTTTGCTATACATGGTTTACGTTTTAAAATGATTGTAAAGTATTAAATTGTATTTTATAAAATAACAAACCTGTCATACTTGCCTGCTCTTCTCGGGTCCCCTGCTGTTGCTTCTGGCTCCTGCCCGTCAAGTGCCCACCACAGCAAGTCACTTGCTACATGATCACTAGTTTGGGCTTGCTCTGAAGCTGGCTCTGTGGGTCCATTGACACATAGCGTAACTCAGCCCTGTCTCCTACTCCCTCCTCATTGGCTGTGATTGACAGTCTCTGAGCCAATGACGAGGGAATGCAGAGATAGCCTCTGCTCTGGTGCACATCACTGGATCGGGCTCAGGTATAAGAGGGAACCGAGTAGGTGGGGTGATGGGGTAGCTGCATGCAGAAGACTTTTTTTAAACCTTAACGCATAGAATACATTAAAGAGATTTGTAAAGGTTTTTTTTTCTTTTTAAAACAACAAACAAGTTATTATTACCCGCTCTTTGCAAGGGTTTTGCACAGAGCAGCCCCAATCCTCTCCACTTTGGGGTGCCCCGGCGGTGCTCCTGGCCCCTCCCCTGCATCGGGTGCGGCCACCGAGAGCTGCTTTCCATGGGGGCACCCATGCGAGCGTGCTCAAGAGGTCCCGCTGCTGCTACCATTGACATAGACAGCAGGACTCTGCACTTTATGCCCACTCAGTTGAGATAGTTTTCTATGTGGAGCGTGGAGGCCATCTGTCTTAAAGTGTGCCATTGTTTGCTTGCTTACATGATACTTATTGCACCCAATAAACTACTAGAATAAACATGCCACACCAATAGCAAACCTTATTACATGTACAAATTGTCAATTATTGCTAGATATCTTATGTTCTAACACTATTGTTTTACAACATGGGTAGTCCAACCTGTGGCCCTCCAGCTGTTGTGGAATTATAAGTCCCATCATGCCTCTGCCGTTGGGAATCATGCTTGTAACTGTGCAGCCTTGCAATGCCTCATGAGACTTGAAGTTCCGCAAGAGCTGGAGGGCCACAGGTTGAGCACCCATGGGCTACACCTTGGACCCATAAGAAGCGGGAAATACTATATATGGGATTGCATTTATATTCATAATTCTTACCGGCAGTCAATAGAATGACCACTAAGAATGTATGGTTGTTTTATTCTGTTATGCAGAAACTGTAACTGCAAAAAAATTGTTAATGTTCCAGATTCCTGGGATTTCAATCCTTGTAGCCAACATGGCAAGTTGCATTATTGCAGTTTATTACACATCCTGCAGAGGAGTTGACTGAGAAATGCTTAGCTCTTTACTGGTGTTGGAGGAAAAAGATGAAAAGATTGGCTAGTTTAGGTATAAAAAGGTTTCGGGGTCTATTCACACCAGGCTGGTCCCAGCACATAGAACACAAGGGAATTTGCCTTGTCAATTTGTTCAGTTCACTCCACTGCCGTTCTGTGTGATAAAAAAAATAGAACATGTACTGCTTTTTTGTCACTGCAGTGTGTGATGAACTACAATGCATCACAGCACGTTACAGTTAATAAACACAAATGGAATGCTATTTTGTGACATTCCAATAAAGTTGAAAAATTACACCACGCAACGTGCTATAATCAGCGAAAAGGTACTGTGTATGTCACAGCGCACATCAGCGGCCTCCTTGCGACACAGCTGCTGGTGTGAATAGGCCCTGAGGGCTACTAAACACATAGAATCTGTTTATAATAGTCAAGCAGCCTTCAAACTTGCTAGTACATTTCTGCTTTTGATTAAAGGTCTATGGCAGTGGCAGAGTTAAAAAGAAACCATTTAAAAACAGGCCCAGACTTCTATTCTGGCAATGCTGCCATTCACCAGAAGAGCTGATATATGTGAGAGTACCTGTGAGCTGATGGATCTCGTGGGGCTGCTTACTAAACTTCTCCAGTCTACAAGCGGTAGATAACGTCTTACAAAATGTCAATGAATCTCATACATCCACATTTACTTATTTCTGTATGCTTCTTATCCATTCTCATAGCTGTAGGTACAGAGATGTACTCATTTGCATGTTCTGAACCCTAACTGTGACTAGACTTCTATGTCCCAGTGAAAGGGCAGGAAGCCACACAACCTCCCAGCCGTTAATCACTGTCATTTTGATGGTGATCACCTGACAAAGCAGTGTTACTGCAGCTGTGTCACAAGTCTTTCCCTACTGACCCTTAGCAGTCAAGGGCAGAGAGACTCCTGACTGCTATACAGTGCTTAAAATCACTTGGGTCACAAAAACACCCCCAGCCAGGAAGGTTTCAAAATAGCAAAATGTCTTAAACGCCAAATGTTCTCAGGGGTGAGACCATTTCTTGTCTGTTAGCTTAGTAAAATTCGGGGGTAGCTGCATCCTTTTTACCAGGGCGGCTGGACACTTTTTTTAAGTTTATCTATTATTATTCGATATTACTTCAGGAAATAATACAGTGGACACCAAATATAATGTCCATGAGTAATGAAAGGACAGATTACACTTGAGAGAGCACAAGGGTACAGAGATATTCCATACCTAGGATAAGTGCTGACTATGGCATCCATTTGGATCAGACCATTAGCTATACTGTATATAATATGGTAGGATGTAGGCAGAGAAGACCACAGTGGACCTGATGCTAAATTTGGGATTGTACAAGCTGGCTGCTTGTCCCCTATTGTATGTAATAGTGGCCATACATGTAATGTTCTGTTCGAAATCTGATTGGATCTATGAACTATTGAAAAGGCGCATACTATGTCATCAATTATGCAAAACTGAACAATTTCTTGTTCAAATATTTTATTAGTCAGAAAAGAGAAGAGGTGGTACAATTAAAACCTTGGTCCTTACGTAGACTGCGAAAAAGTAAACAGCACAGTAGTAACCATGAGCAATTTAACAAATTTTATATATATATGTAGGTTTAAGATACAAGTCAAGTCTCATATGGTAAAACCTGAACTCTAGCAAACTAGAAACTCTAGCAAACTAGAAATGGTGAAGATTGCCTTAAATACATTAGAACGTTATGATGAACAGGTAAATCTTACTCGACTTGGAGCTAAATGTACGCATATATGAAAGCCCTGTAGGCTTAGTGGCAATTTTCAGAAAATTGGCTAATGATAAATGAAAGACGTCAGAAAGAGAAAAGACAGTGCGGAAGGAACTCCAAGCGAAAAAGAGCGGTAAGAGCAGACAGCCGTGACCTGTTAGGCCCCTTTCACACTGGGGCAGGAGCTGCGGTGACGGTAAAGCAGCACTATATTTAGCCGCCGTATTCGGCCGCTCGCGGTGCGGTTTTACCCCCGCGAGCGGCCGAAAAAAAGGGTTAAAGACCCCCCGCAGAGCGCCGCCGTATCGGCGCTTTGCGGCGGTATTACCGTGGTGTCCCATTCAAATCAATGGGAAGGAGCGGTATAGGAACGGTGAATACACCGCTCCTATACCGCTCCAAAGATGCTGCTAGCAGGACTTTTTTTCACCGTCCTGCTAGCGCACCGCTCCAGTGTGAAAGCCTGCCGGCTTTCACACTGGAGTGAATGGGGCCCGATTTTTTTTTTTTCAGGCGGTATACAGGCGCTATTTTTAGCGCTGTACCGCCTGAAAAACGCCCCAGTGTGAAAGGGGCCTTACTCTTTTGATAGGGAAAGATTCAGATCTAAAGCCCATGTAGTGCACGAAGGCAGGGGGGTTAGCATAAACAGTTGAGATCCAGTAGATAATGTTCACTGAACCCCCAACGCCTAAGTATGAAGTGGAGATAAGGCCAAGAGACAGTGTCAAAGGCCTTTCTTATATCTAAAGATAAAAGGCATAAAGGGCTCTTGTGGGTATGAGCTGTAGTCAAGAGGACTGTGCATAGGATATTGTCTCCTGCCTGCCTAGCCGAAATCAAGCCCACATGATCCCTATGTATAAGGGAACCAATAATGGGGTTAAGATGGGTGGCTAGGTTTTTAGCTAATGGCTTTATGTCGAGATTAAGGAGGGATATGGGCTGGTAATTTGACCAGGAGTCGTCTGCCTGAGGTTTAGGAAGCATTGAGATGTTTGCCGTCAGTGTTTCAGCGCTGAATACTTGGCCCTTAAGGATGGCATTCTAGGCTTCAGCTAGCATAGGGGCCAATAGGTCTGCAAATGATATATTATATGGCTGAGAACCCATCGGGCCCAGGGTGTTTGAGTTTTTAGGGATTTAATGGATAGCAGAACCTCCCCTAGCTCAATGGGTTTCTCGAGACCATCACGTTGAAAATGAGAGAGGGGGCAGAACAGCGTGCGAGAGAAGGGAGTCAGCTTGGGTGCGGTCAAGTGTGTCTGTTTCCGAGTAGAGTGACTAGATGCTTATGGAACACTGGTTTTGGAATTGGTCGGGTTGCTGGTGTGGATACTCTGAGATAACTGCTATCGAAAACTGATCAATTTAAAACTATTCTGATCTTTCTGGATAGAAAATATGATTATAAATTGTAGAAAATCTAATCGAAGATTGTAGGAAACCTGATCGTGGGAAATGATGCCATCAAACTATTTTTTTTTTGGCAATCGTCTTTTCAATAAAACAGTTAATCTAAAACAATATGATTGCATATGAAATCGTTGCATGTATGGCCACCATAACCCTTAGACACCTTTTATACCCGTCTAGATTTCTCTACGTTTGTACTATTGGACATGTGCAGATCTATCTCCCCTTTGTGAACACATATCAGTGAGCAACGATTGGGTTTATTTAGGATTGTTAGGAAGGAAAAGGGCAGAAATGTTTTGCACTGCGTGTTTTCCATTTGCTTTGCCATATTTGACTGACAAGATGCCGGCCCCTGTGTGGGAGCTGCTGGATTTCCAACACCCTACAAGGACTTTTAGCAGGCTAGACTCAAGTTCATTGTTATGACAAGTTCCCAACAAATGCTGTCTCTGCAATGGTGCTTCTTGCAGCTGCTGCTCAGGCTACAGTGAAGCTGTATTCCGTCTCTCCCTCTGTGTCTGACCCTCCCATTGTGCTGCGGAGGAAATTGGCTGGGCACAAGGAGCGTTGGCATGGAGAGCAGATTGATTTCTAGAAGGGATTAAGACATGTTTTTGGTGTCCGTCCAAGGAGGTGGTAAATCCTGGATTCTCTGTTCATTCGTCAGTTTCTGCTGTGCTAAGATCTTAAAGCTGTAGCCAGCACTGCTTGCCATTTAATTAATAAATACAGTAGTCCTCAGATTTATCGTTTCTATGTAATGTCGATGAGAGGCATTATTGTAGCCTTTATCCAGACTGACAGATTGTGGTGTCCTGATCATGAAAGCATTAGGTCTGCAGCTTGTCAGAAATATTGATGGTTGCATTTGGAGGTCTAATAATGGCTGCTTGCTCTGATGCAGTGTCACTGTTTTGCATTAACTGTATTAACATTCAAATGGGCCAGTGTATGGAGAAACTGCAAAGTGGATCTTGCAGCCCCACCAAATAATAATAAATAAAAAAACACTGAAGGGAAGCAATAAAACATTGGAAGAAAAACAAAAAAATCGTTTTTAGCGCCACAGCTCTGCCGTGGTAGTTCATTGAGAACTACAAGCCAACAGTAACAAAGGATGTTGGGGCTTGTAGTTCATCAAATAGTGACCACTAGTACAGGGAGCTTCTCCCCATACTGCTGTCACAGGGTGGAGCATATAACCTGTTCCCAAGGGTGAGCTTGTCCTTTTACATTCATAATGAAATTTATAGGAAGCAAATCAAACTGCAGAGTTTTCCCTGCTGCGTTTCTGTTGAAACTGTCAGATTCTGTCCACTATTAAACTTTATTTTCCTAGTGCTAATTGTGAGGATTTTCTTGTTGACATAGACCAATTCCAGGGTTGTAACAGGAGTAGATTGGCCAGCCAATCATATGAGCAGGATGTGATCTTTCTGGGCACGGTTTAGGAGATATTTACCATATGCGCTTGCGCCAACGTCATTGTACTGAAGAAAGTGCCATTTCTAACGGGCTTGTGCCATGACTGGTGGCTCCCGTGCGCATGCGCAGGAGTGATGTCACGCAACTCTGGCCAGTCACAGAGCTTCAGTCCATGGCCCTGGAAGGAAGAAAGGTGAAGATGGATGCGGCCTGCAGCAGGGACATTGCAGGCTTTGTTTGCAGGCAAGTTCCACATAATGGGCATACTAGCCCATTATACTTTTAGTTTGCAAGGGAAATAAGAGGACGTAAAACCCATCAGGGTTTACTTCCTCTTGAAGCAATTCATCGTAAGGTTCATTAAAGCGTTTGTTACATCAACACTTCAATTTCCTGATATGTGCCTGCTGTACAATGTACTTGTATGATAAAGTATCCTGTTCTTTGCATTGCTTACTTTATGTGAAATCCCTGGTGTTCCTGCCATTCCCTCTGCTTTCCTAATAAACACTGACCACACTAAGCAGGAGAGCACACTGTGGTCTGTTCTCTAGCTATGCTGGGAACCAGGGGCGTACCTAGAGCATTTGGCACCCGGGGCGGATCCTATATATGGCACGCCCCCACCCCACCTTAAAATGTAAAAACACCCCACTGGACCCCTTAACATTGCACAGCCCCCCACGGCTCTGGACCCCCCCTAGAGTGAGCAGGACCCCCCTAGAGTGCACAGACCCCCCCCCCCAGAGTAAAGACCCCACCTATAATGTACCTCAGAAAAGAGAGGCAGTGGCATTGCGGGGGAGGTGCCAGCCGCACCCGAGTGACACCTGTCACTGTCGGCAGCAGGGCCGATCCCAGGCGGGTGCTCGGGGTGCAGTGCACCCGGGCGCCACAGAGGTGGGGGCGCTGAAGCGCCAGAGTGCTCCCCTCCTTCTCCCTTCTCCTTTTCCGTGGGTAGGCGGCTCTCTCCCCGGTCACTGCTGCCGTGCCGCCGTCACTATGAAGCCCATCGGATCCCGGGGCATCCCCCTCCCTCCTCCTGTCAGAGGAGGACAGCGGTGTCTGTGTGCACACTGCAGATAGACCAGCCGCAGCGCAGTGACATCACTGGGGGGGGCGCGGTCCGTGCCCGACGTTCTCCTCCTCCTGTGTGTAACTCCCTCCTGCTCCGACTCGGCAGTGACCCGGGACCCGGCGCAACTATCCCATCCTCTCTGTGGCACACAACAACGGTTCTAAACAGTCTCGGCAGCGCCGCGCTTGTCACAGCAGAGTAGAGTGAAGCCGCCTCCCCCTCTATGTGTACACAGTCGCTGTGCATGCAGGAGGAGGGGGAGGCGGCTTCACTCTGCTCGGCTATGACAGCCGCTGCGCTGCCGAGACTGATCAGAACCGTCCGCGGCGGTGCGACCACAGAGAGAAGGGGATAGTTGCGCCGGGTCCCGGGTCACTGCCACTCGCACACCCCCGCAATGCCACTGCCTCAGGCGAGCGGTGCCGCTGCCTAACACGTGGCGCTGTCTCTTCTTCAGTCAGAGGGGGAGGGCGCTGGCCTGACACACCCCCCCCCCAGAGTGTGGCACCCGGGGCGGCCCGCCCCCCCACTTAGTACGGCACTGCTGGGAACTCTGTGTACTCTCCTCCAATGATCAGACTTGTCCTGACAAGCCCCCGCTGCACAGCCATTCACTGGGAAGATCAGTGTACTGTTACCCCCCCCCCCCCAGCTCTTATGCAGCTGAGAACAGAGGGAATGTGATCAAAAGGAAATATATCATGTGTGTGTTATCCAAAAATGAAATGTTTTGCCTTTCATTTCCATTTTAACTGCTCCCGGACCAGCCGCCGCAGTTATACCGCGGCAGGTCGGCTCCCCTGTGCAAGCCGTTGTAGCTGTACATCGGCTCTTTAAGACACCTCCGGTGGGGCACGCGCGCCCGAAGCGTGTCCCTGGAGCCAAAGCGAGTGCCTGGTGGGCGCAATGACCGCTGGGCACCCACAATTGCTCGTTGCAGAGCGAGATCAGGGATGTGTGTGTGTGTGTGTGTGTGTGTGTGTGTGTGTGTGTGTGTGTGTAAACACACAAATCCCGGTTCAGGGGAGTAGACAGATTGTGTGTTCATACGGAGTATGAACACCGATCTCTCTCTTCACCTAGTCAGTCCCACCCCCCCTACAGTTAGAACACACATAGGGAACACAGTTAACCCCTTGTTCACTCCTTCCCTGCCAGTGTAATTTATACAGTAATCAGTGCATTTTTATAGCACTGATCGCTGTATAAATGCCAATGGTCCCAAAAATGTGTCAAGTGTCCGGTTTGTCCGCTGCAATGTCGCAGTCACGATAAAAATCGTCATTCCTAGTAAAAAAATAATAAAAATGCCATAAATATATCCCCTATTTTGTAGATGCTATAACTTTTGTGCAAACCAATCAATATACGCTTATTGCGATTTTTTTTTTTTTTTTTTTTTTTTTTTTTTGGGATATTTATTATAGCAAAAAATAAAAGATATAAATTTTTTTTTTTTTTCAAAATTGTTGCTCTTCATTTGTTAATAGCGCAAAAAATAACCGCAGAGGTGATCAAATACCACCAAAAGCAAGCTTTATTTGTGGGGAAAAAAAGGACGTCAATTTTGTTTGGGTACACCGTCGCACGACCGCGCAATTGTCAGTTAAAGCGACGCAGTGCCGTATCGCCAAAAATGGCCTTGTCATTGAGCAGCCAAATCTTCCGGGGCTGAAGTGGTTAAACTGAATGGGTTGTTTTACAAGGGGAATGTTTACAAATCACTTTAAAAAAAATAAATAAAATTGGATAGATATCTATCTTGTTTTGCACTGTTGTTTTGCCAAAGTTGACGTTCTATTCTTGGTATAAAAGTTGTGCATTTAGTTATTTATTCCATGTTCTCAGTACAAAAGACCGCATTTAAACCTGAATTGGGTTGCGTCGTCCTTCCCTTTTCCACAATAGTGTGCAGTGTTTTCACCCCTCCCGTGGCTGGGTCTCACAGACCTGCTTGACTTTTCTCACATTATTCTTTTAAAGGCGAGCTTTGCCAGTGACTTGGAAGCAGCCAAGAAAGTAGGGGGGCTGCTTGGAATTACCGTAATCAAGCTTTCTTGTTTTATAGCGCTCATGCCTGTATACTACTGCAGCAGCCAGCGAAGTCTGTGGAGCTGCTGGTTCAAGTACTACAGTACATTGAGCTTTAGTAAAACGTAATACATTGTTTTCTTTAGGTGTACTTTAATTTTGAAAGCTGCATCCCTAAAAACAATGTTTGTTCTAGTATTGAATAGAGTAGGAAATGGTGTCCCATTGCTTTCTGACCTGTAGTGGACAACAAAAAAAAATACTTTCTTGAGGGAAATCCTCCCTTTAGTCTCCATTGGAAAAAT
Organism: Lithobates sylvaticus; assembly: GCA_028564925.1. Classification (NCBI taxonomy): domain Eukaryota; kingdom Metazoa; phylum Chordata; class Amphibia; order Anura; family Ranidae; genus Lithobates; species Lithobates sylvaticus. The sequence continues at coordinate 129,820,584 of CM053036.1, read as the reverse complement.
TTCCGATTTCTCCTTACTTTCAGTGACCAGAACTCGCGACAAGGCTGAATCTCCCCAGCAGTAATGCAGACAGGTCAGTCTTTTAGCCAGACCTGATTGCAAGCCCAATGTAAGTCTATGGGCGCCTGTTTACGTCGTCTTACCCTCTAGTCCACCCAGGTCTGGAAAAAAGACTTTATTCATGGTGTTTTATTTATTTTTAATTTTTACCTTAATGTGACAGATTTGAAGCAACTTGCATATAGATCTGCCAATAAGATCCCTTTCACACTGGTGGCGTTTTTCAGGTGCTTTAACGCTAAAAATAGCACCTGTAAAGTGCCTGAAAAATGCCTCATTTGCAGTCCCAGTGTGAAAGCGTGTGCTTTCTCACTAGGGTGCTGCGCTGGCAGGACGTAAAAAAAAAATTCCTGCAAGCAGCTACTTTTGAGGTGCTTTAGCAGCGGTGTATACACCACTCCTAAAGCGCCCATGCCCATTGAAATCAATAGGGAGCGGCGCTTTGCACCATTCTGCATAGGTTACATAGTCTGGCTGAAAAAAGACACATCCATCTAGTTCAACCAATAAGTTGCAAAGAGTAGAAAACTGTGACAAAAAGTGACATCTGTCCCATTCTTCTCCGATTTAAGCAGGAGATCTGTTCATAGATCCCCTGCTAAATAGAGCAGATGGGGTCTGTGTGAAGGGGACCCCAAGACTAAGTTTGCACAGGTGAGTCAGCATTGCATGTTGGTGTTGCATGCAGATCACCCCAAGTAATTGTAGTCCATCTCTGAATGCACGCTCCTCCAGATTGAATCCCACTCATTAAAGTGGGTGTAAAGCCTATAAATATTTTTTATCATAATAGCTAGGTGTCAGCACCCCCTCCCCCCCTTTACTTACCCGAGCCCTCATTCGATCCAGTGCTGTCCACTTCTGCAGCTCTTCTCTCTTTCACTTCCGGGTCTCACTGGCTTTGCTGGGGCACCGGGGGGCCATATGCTCTCAATGCTGTCAATCAAAACCAGTGATGAGTGGGCGGGGCCGAGTCCCGCTGTCTGTGTCAATGGACGCAGCAGCTTACCATGGGGGCACTGGACAGAGGGGAGGGGCCAGGAGTGCCAACAGGGAACCGGAAAGAAGATTCCATTGCACAGAGCAGGTAAAGACATGCTTGTTGTTGGAAAAAAAAAAAATTACCTTTTACAATCATTTTGATAACTCCCCCCAGATAGGAATCTATGTACAGCAGTGGTTCTCAACTCCTGTCCTCAGGACCCACTAACAGGCCAGATTTTAGATATTAACTTGGAGAGATACAGACTAGAATATGGCAATCAGTGAGCAGCAAATGATATCACCTGTGTTGTATTTCAGTAATCTTGTAAACCTGGCCTGTTAGTGGGTCCCGAGGACAGGAGTCGAGGACCACTGATGTACAGCATTCTGATAGCTCCTCCCACCAGCCATGATCTGCTTACATTGCATAAAGAAATATTGAGACCCAGTTATGACATCACAGGGTCTAACATAAGGTTTTATTAAAATTAAAATCTTATTAAAACTATATTAAATGTTAGCTTGAAGAATATAATATAGTTTATAGATTATCTTGCAACATCACAAGGGTTGAACTGCCCACCGTGAAGGCTAACAACCAGTCACATCAGCAGGATGGTCGGCTATGGTATTTAGGACTAGTTTTCAGCTGTGTACATTTGTTGTGCCTCACCCTGTAACCACAGCCATTTGTATATGTAAGACATTGGCCAGGATTTACATTAAAATCGAATCGGCCCATATGCATTTAGGATTTATGGTCTGTGCATGCTTTTGCCAGTAAAAAAAAAAGCGGCTTCTGTAGTGCACCAAAAATCCCTGGAGATGAGATTGATGGGAAGACGGTGGTTTAAATTGCCCATTGTTGTCTTACTGTACATCTCTTCCCCTGATTGCCTACCACTATTGACGCATTACCGAAATACCAATTGTGGGTGGAATGCCCAGTAAAGTGTAATTTGCGCTCTTCTGTTAAAGACCTTTTTGCTTTCTCAGATACATTTTGTAAAAAAAAAAAAAAAAAATCTAAAAGCTTTAAATGTGAGGTGCATCTTGTTCTTTGTCTTTGGCCAAAATGCAGTCAAATAATGGCATTAATAGTTAATGTGGTAATTGGGCAATGGAAACTATGGGCTGGACATTTGGGAATATATATATGAGAGAAAGTTGGAGTTGGCAGCGTTTTAGAATTCCATTTCAATGATTGTTTCTCAAGTAAATTCTCTTCTTACGTAGGAATAGTTTGCTCTGATGTGTTTATGGACACAAAACACGATAAACCAGATCTGTATTTTGTGTAGAATTGTGTTACGTTTCAACATAACTTGCGTTCCTGTAATACTTCCTTCCTGCACTTATACAATTCAATTAAAACTTGTCTAAGCACTATTAGATCTGCGAGGACCACATCAAATAATGCCAGTGTCTTTAAACACTCAAGGTTTTTCACCTCAATGTATTAAGGTGAAAAACCTTGTCATGCAGCAGCCCCGAGCCCCCCTTTTACTTACCTGAGCCCCATAATTCACACGGCTGGTGTCTCGTATCCTGATTGAATAGGTTGATAACAGCACAGCCATTGGCTCCCGCTGCTGTCAATCAAATCCAATGAGGCGGGCGCTGGAGGTGGGGCTGAGTCCTGCTGTCTGTCACTAGATGCAGCAGCAGGACTCTGGAGCACGAGGTAACCCTTTAAACTATAGTTTTGCTCATTACATATGCAGCTCTGCTTTCAGCTTCACAATGCTACACAATGGCTGTGCTTAACGCAGACCTCAATACCCCCCCCCCCCCCCCCCCCCTCCACTTCTCCCAGGATAAACCCCAAAATACACAGACATTCTTGCCTGACCTGACTTGCTATGACCTTGCTCTGTCAACCCCATGCCTGAAAACCTGTGCTGCCATTTTTACAATCTGTCATTGTAGGCAAGCTTCTTCCTGGTTCCACATCTGTGCAGAAATACAATTAATATACTATATACCAGCAGTCTCCAAACTGTGGCCTGGGGCCCATTGCATCCATTTGCTTGCCTTTTTCAGGCCCTTGGGGGCACCATTCCATCCACTGACACCAATAATAGGGCAGAATTGCTTTCGCTGACAACAAAAGGGCACAATTCCTCCCACTGACACCAGAGATGGGGCATAATTCCTTCCATTGATGCCAATGATGAGCCACTAGTCCTCCCACTGCCACCAACTATGGCACACTGTTCCTCCCACTGCCATCAACAATGGCACACTGTTCCTCCCACTGCCACCAACAATGGCACACTGTTCCTCCCACTGCCACCAACAATGGCACACTGTTCCTCCCACTGCCACCAACAATGGCACACTGTTCCTCCCACTGCCACCAACAATGGCACACTGTTCCTCCCACTGCCACCAACAATGGCACACTGTTCCTCCCACTGCCACCAACAATGGCACACTGTTCCTCCCACTGCCACCAACAATGGCACACTGTTCCTCCCACTGCCACCAACAATGGCACACTGTTCCTCCCACTGCCACCCACAATTGATGGGGCACAATTCTTTGCATTGACGCCAACAATGGGGCACTAGTCCTCCCACTGACACCAAATTTAGGGCATTGTTTACTACCACTGGATGAGATGTCAGGACATTTTCTGCTCCCACTGGATTTAATCCGGCCCACTAAAATCTGTTGGACAGTAAACTGGCCCTTTGTTTAGAAAGTTTGGAGACCCCTGCTATATACTATAGTACATTGATTTTACTTCTCCCAATATCCTGGTGAAGTACCCTTCCACGATCTACATCACCAGTGCCTCAGGAAGTGGGATCCCATTCATTGTGAGTAACAGAGTTAATCGGAGTTAACTGATCACTTATTTGGGATCAACATACAAAGGTAGGCATGGGCATTGCTGATGGAGAGCGGTAGCTGTGAATATGCAGGGGATGTTTAGAACTGCTGATAGAGTACAGTGTCCTTGCTTAATTATGCGTATCAAAAACGGACAACATATATAAGGTCATATTTAAAGTTTTTAGAAACTGATGTTGACCTCTAAAACATGAGCTGCCAGGGGCTGTAAATTCAGGCAGTCGAGCTGTGGTTTAAATGCCCTCGACCACCCACATAGCTGGAGGGGGAGTACATATATTTAAGGCAGCTTGTTGAGTTGGCAGGCAGTACTACCTCTCAGACTTGCCCTTTGAAGTCCGTTGAACTGCACTGCAACGCAAACGCTCATGACGGTGGCACGTTGGTTCTATTCAGACTCACCGTTCAGCATGGAAAAAAATGGATGAATCTCAAGCTGCACTATTGTATTCTGACAGCTGATGGTGCCGACTAAAAAGACCCAAACAGTGCCTGCAGCTGATTTGATGCAGATACTGTACGGCTGACAATTTTCCACCCATCTCCTTTGATTTTTAAATCAAAGGATGGTGGGTGGGAGCCAACAGGGCCACCAATGCAATGGATTTTGGCAACTTCATAAGAAACTGACTGAATTGCACTCAGTTTATGGCCAGCTTTACTACTCTGACAAGCAGAGTTCCCAGATCATCCTGTTGTAAGTAATGGAAATGTTGTAGATTGGTACACTACAGCATTGTGTGCATCAAAAAGGATGGAATTGAGTTGGTGCACTGTGCTGTGTGATAGGCTCATTGATTTTCCCAGAAGTCCACACTAAGATACAAGTCAAATTTTTAGCCATCCTCTGCAACAAAAATTTCACTTTTGGTGAGATGCTCCTAAAGGATTAATCGCTTCTAAATAGATGCAGACCTTTTAGATTTCCTCAATAGAGCCCTGCAAGTGCATCAGCTGATTAAATCACTCCCATTCAGAAACCAAAAACATAACTTTTTTTTTTATAGCAGAAACAGGTTCAACTCTGCTACAAAGGTTGTTGAAATCCTTGCAATGTACATTGATCACCCAGAGGGGACTGTTTCTTTTTTCACAACAAAGGTGGAGTTCCTCTTTAACCGGTTGCGGACCCGCCGCACTACATTACTGAGGCAGGTCGGCTTGTACAGGCACAATCCTGTACCTGTACACCGTGGCCTGCTCCTGGGGTCCGCATGTGCGCACGGACCCCGGCAGACTGTGCTGCCATTCGCTGCAGCATAAGCCGATCAACAGGTTCTGGACCAATGATTTGTGGCCTGGCACCCACTGATCGGCTCAGCGAGTGATGGCATTCATACAGCAGCAATGGGCCATTTTTTTTCTCCCTGGCCTGGTCACGAAGGGGGTAAAATTTTACGGCGCTCAAGAGGTTAAACTAAACTATTGTCCGTTACTGTTTCACTTTGTCCTTTTAAATGTGCAGATGTCTTGGTGAAGAGAAGGGGTCCCTTCACCTAGTTGCTGCCTTTCTTCCAACTACGGATGAATGCACATCCCCTCAGCTCTTGTGTGCAGGTTCCATATGAAGAATAAAGAGCAAATCTGCAGATAAAGACTGCAGCCAAAGCTGATATGAAGTACAGTGAATGGTACCATATGTGCCAGGCAAGACTGGCATTCATCATTAAATTACCATTCGATCTGTGTGAACCTGGATGAACACGTGTAGCACTCTTTACTGCGTCTTGCTCCTGCTGCAGGTTGCCAAGGAACAGTACAGAAGCTGATCACCCTTGCTTAATCACTGCAGCAACATGCAGCAACCACTCTTCTCCCATTGATTATCGTTTATTAAAAATAATTACTCTGTCTTCAGTATTATGTACAGCTTGGACACAATTCCTGCAGCCATATCTAATTATGTACAAAAGAGGAGGGAATTTGGGACTTTGAGGCAATTTGACTTGATAAGTATAATTTGAGATAAGTTTATTGGTGTGTTGGCATATGGCTGGATATAGATAGATATATCTATCTGTGTGTATCTCTCTCTCTCAGGTTGACCCGTTCGGCTCACGGATCGGTGACACTCTCTCTCTCTCTCTCTCTCTCTCTCTCTCTCTCTCTCTCTCTCTCTCTCTCTATCTCTCTGTCTCTCTCTCTGTGTGTCTCTCTCTCTCTATCTCTATATCTATCTCTCTCTATGTGTGTGTGTGTGTGTCCTACCTGCTGCATTGTTTTTGTCCCAGGCTATTAACGTGGCAGCTATAGGTTTTTGTAATAAACCATGTGGAGAACACTTTGTGCTTTGCGTCCTCTCTAGCTGCTAAATTGGTGGACTTGGTACATAATGACACTGGTAGGACTGTGCTGCCCCTGTGATAGAGATATATTTGATTTCTGAAACAAAATGTTCACAGGCAGCAAACACCAATCTGGCTACAATGCTCGCCTGGTCAGAAGTGGTGAAATATTAATTATTTAGGACTGTGCTAAGTGCCTATTAAGCCGGAGGCGGAGTAGAGTAATAGGGAACATAACCAACCACTTTAAGGAGAATTAAAAAGCCATTTTCCTAATGCTATCTGGATGGTTTTGGGTAGGTAATAGTATGTACAGAGATCTCACCTTGTGTCCCAAAGGACTGGATACTTTTTCCAAGCTATTTGTACCATGAGAGCTGGCCTCACATTCTTGCCTTGTATTATGCAGACTACAGTCCTTGAAACCGAGCCGCTACTTCCCTTCTCCTTTTACCAATAATCCCTTTAAGACCTTAGTATCCATTTGTCAAAGCCTGTATTTTACTATGTAGTGACTGACTGTGCTGTACATTGCCTTGCTTCCTGTGTTTACCAGTTGGAGAAGTGTAGAATAATTTGTTTTAGGTGGAATGGCCCTTTAACCACTTCGGCCCCGGACCAATTTGCAGCCAAAGGACCAGGCCCCTTTTTGCGATTTGGCACTGCGTTGCTTTAACTGACAATTGCGCGGTCGTGCGACGTGGCTCCCAAACAAAATTGGCGTCCTTTTTTTTCCATAAATAGAGCTTTCTTTTGGTGGTATTTAATCGCCTCCGCGGTTTTTATTTTTTGCGCTATAAACAGAAATAGAGCGACAATTTAAAAAAAAAAAAACAATATTTTTTGCTTTTTACTATAATAAATATCCCCAAAAAATATATAAATAAACTTTTTCCTCAGTTTAGGCCGATACGTATTCTACATATTTTTGGTAAAAAAAAATCGCAATTAGCGATTGATTGGTTTGCGCAAAAGTTATAGCGTTTACAAAATAAAGGATAGTTTTATAGCATTTTTATTAATATTTTTTTTTTTTTTACTAGTAATGGCGGTGATCAGCGATTTTTTTTATTGTGATTGCGACATTATGGCGGACACATCGGACATTTTTGACACATTTTTGGGACCATTGTCATTTATACAGCAATCAATGCTATTTAAATGCATTGATTCCTGTATAATGACAGTTGTAGTGAAAGAGTTAACCACTAGGGGGAGGGGGGGGTTATGGGCTGTGACGTGTGTGTGTGTGTGTGTGTGTGTGTGTGTGTGTTTTTACATTGGGGGGCGGGGCTGTGACGTGTGTGTGTGTTTGTGTTTTTACCCGATCGCGGTACACCTGCGGCGATCGGGTCCACTGGTCCCGCGGCCGGGGTCACGGAGCTCTGCGTGAGGCGGTCGGGAAGCTGTTAATGTGCCATTCTGCCGCAGTATATCTGCGTGAGGCGGTCAGGAAGCTGTTAATTATCAAGTGAAATGTAAAATTAAAGCGGAACTTCACCCAAAAGGGAAAGTTCCACTTCTTTGCATCCCCCCCCTCTTTAATTATTGCCACTTAGGGGGCTGGGGTACCTGGTTTTGACGGGTACCTTCTCCCACTGCTGGTGAAATCACAGCATCGATCTGAGCGGAAGTTTGCCCCCACAGCCTTCTGGAACATATCACAGGTCCCAGAAGACTGTGGAACCATTCACAAAGCACAGTGCAGCATGTGCAGTGAGAAACTGGTTGTGAAGCCTCAAGGCTTCACTGCCGGTTTACCTTATGATGCTACAAATTCTGGATGAACCCTCTGCACACTGGTATATACACTTTCTAGTGAAATTTGCAATGAAAAACGGGGATTTTTAGTAAACGCAATACATGTTAAAAGTGGTAGTAAACCGCATAAAAAAAATCGGGCCCCAGAAAGTTTGTCATAATGTGCTAGTGTGCATCGCATACGAGCACATTATGACAGATTTACCTGAAACTAAGCCCTTCAGCGGCACGCTGTCACTGCAGAAGGCGGTTCAACCTTCACTCTGTCTTTTTTCTGGGTTTGCGTGATTCGGCAATATGACATCACACGCGGGAGTCACTGTTTAAAGCAATGCTCTGAAGGAACAGCACAGTTATGCCGTTCCTTCAGAGTGCATGCGCTGAGGTCACCGGCTGCATCTAAAGTAAATATTCCCTAAACCAGGGGTCCCCATCTCCCTGGCCGCGGCTCGGAGCCGGTTCGTGACCTGTTGGGGGGCCAGGCTACGGGGCGGGCAGTTGGCAGGACACAATGCAGATCAAAAAACTTTCTAGTTTCTTCCCCTCTACAAGAGCCGGTCTTCTTCTAAATGGCGGCAGAGGCCACATCACTAGTTCCGCCCCCGGACCTCTGGCGTCAGCTCTGGTGATACAGCAGCAGCATGGAGGTCTTAATGAGCCATGCAGGACACACCCACACCATCCACTCAGTGCGGCTACAATGAAGCGCTTATATTCAATTGCCACACAGCAGGGGGTGATTGGCAGGCGAGTGAAGCTCCACCCCCTGTCAAACGGCGGGTGCTCTCCTCATTCTGACACCCCGGGGCACTACAAACACATGGATGCAGGAGCCTGGTGATCTGAGGTGCTCTGTGCAGTAATCCACTTAAGGATGGCGTTTCCATAGGAGTCTCTATGCAATCAAGCCTCTCTGCTAATGATCTGTAAATATAGATCGTTAGCAAAGAGGTTTAACTGCACAGAAGTTCCTGTTAAAATCATTATCAGTAAGTGGCAACAATATCACCCAAACCCTGTTGCCTCCAACAAAGACACCACAACCCCCCAAAACGCCCCCCCCCTAAACGACAAAAATCCCTGGCACCAAAAAGGTTGAGGGCTGCTGTCCTAAATGATGCACGTTTAAGAGTTATTTACTGTACCTATTGGTATACTTTATTATAACCTTACCTATAGGTAAAAATCATGCAAAAGAGGTTAACTCCCTCTTTAAGCTGGCCAATTGCGTCCAAGTAATCTCTCTAATGGCCAGTCCTACTCTACTCTGCCAATGTAAATGGTGGACACAATGCCAACATGGGGCAAGCAGACACAAGGTGGGGGAGAGCTACTAGGTTCAGAGCTGGTCACTGACTTGCATTGCAACAAAAATAAGATATACCTGTGCTCAGATCCCAATAGCTTGTACATGTATATATTCTATCAGGTGCTAAAGGGATGTGACCACATGTTAAAACTACAAATTCTGGATGGACCCCTCTGCACATTGCATAGTTTGCTAGAAAGGTTATATAGCAATGAAAAACAGGGATTTTTAGTTCACACATATTGCAATACATGTTTAAGCTGGCCAACTGCATCAAAGTAATGCCTCTTATGGCCAGTCCTACTCTGCTCTGCCAATGCAAATGGTATAGTGGACACAATGCCAATATGGTGCGAGCAGACAGAAGGTGGGAGAGAGCTATCGGGTTCAGGTCCGGTCACTGACCTGCATTGCAACAGAAACGATAAATACCTGTGCTCAAATTCCAATAGCATGTACATGTTTATAATCTATCAGGTGCTAAAGGGTTGTGATCACATGATAACACTAGACATTCTGTTAACTTTGCAATGAAATACAGGACTTTTTAGTTCAGTTGTAGTGTTAACATGTGGTCACACTTCTTTAGCACCTGATAGATTATATACATGTACACGCTATTGGGATTTGAGCACAGGTACATCTTGTTACTTGTCAGTCAGTGCTGACGGGGATGCCTCCTGCAGCACTATCATGTTCCCTGCTGGCAGAAAACAAAAAAAAATGATTACTACTAGCAGCTATAGCCGCCAGCAGTAATCACTTGAAAAAAAATTCAACAGGCTGGTTGTACCCACGCTGATGGATCAACTTTGCTACAATCAGCCTGCCCATTAATGGAATCACTGCTGAACCCCCCAAATTTCGATATATGTATAGCCGGCTTTAGTTCACACCTATAGAGGAGATTAACAGAAAAAGGTTACTCTTCGAGCTGTTAACGAATTGATATGGTGATTTGGTTTCAATGCTGATAAATGCACTGTTAACAAATATGTCTTATCTCTAGCTACTGTTGTATAATTGAGGACTAATGGATAAGCTATATATATAGCTATAGATATATATCTATCTATCTATATATCTATCCATCTATCTATTAAGTTGTTCGATTTAAAAGTTATTTATAACAGTTCCTGAGATTTAAACTTTCATCCCAACTGTAATTTGTGCAGTGAAATGTGCTATCTGATTGGTTGCTTTGGAGCCACCTTTTCAGTACTGGTCTTAATACGGTCAGTATATTGGAACAGCCCCAACAGTTCTAGTTTCAGGCTTGTTGATGCATGAGGTCAGAAGTGCTAACATTTCTCAGGCAGACGTTTCCAAGCATGAAGCACAGACACCTGACTGGGTGTGATTTGTCACATGCGATGTTATTGGTTTAGATTTCCCATTTGTAGGTGCATTTCATGCCCAGAAGGGGTTAGAGAACCTTGCCACTAGTTTTTCTAATTAAGGGACTTTGGAGGAAGCATTTCTCATCTTGCCTTGTCTGTGGTTACAGCATTTAGATTTAGTTTTAAATAGTAGGTCTTTTTCTGTTGGCCATTTTTCTTTACCCGTTGTGGATAACTCTGTAAATGTGTAGCGGGCCTCAGTTGACCCCATGACATGTCTAGAGAGTCGCACAATAGCCTTATATTAAAAAAATTTATGTTTTGTTAATGCATGGTTGAACACATATATTTTACCGTACGTAATCGCACAGTATCGCAGTAGTGCATGCAGCGATGTGCTGGCATTGCACTGCTGTTCTGAATGATATCCCAGCACACTGTCACAGTACTGCTCCTAGGAGTGACAGACTGCATTGCTATACACAGGCAGATCACCTTCTGACAATCCATTTGGCCAGGGTAGTACAGGATGCCAATTTCCCCCACAGCTGAAAGTTGGGCGTTTGGATTGTCAGGCGCTCTGCTACTTCTAATCCATTGGGATGTGATCAGCATATCGGGAGCCAGTGTGCAGGTAAAGTCTGAAAATTCTCATACGATGGACTAAAAATTCAGGAGTAATGTATTTTTCGGATAAAAACTGTACGAATTAAAATTAAAAATCGTACGCAAAAACATTTTGTGTTTGTCCCTTCGGAAAATTTCGGATGAAAGCTCTGTACTAACGATTCGATTATCGTACGATCGCTTTGAAAGCGGTATTTTTTGTATGATATTCTGAACGTGTGTATGGGCCTTAAGGGTCAGCAGCCTGGATACTGGCTGCCTTTGTTTACATATTAACTGCATTGGTGATGAATTGTAGCCAGCACATCGGGAATTATTATTTACCTCAAGAGCCAGTGTGCAGATAAGGATCAGCAAACTGCTTTGGTGCTAGGATGTGGCAGGCACATTGAGAGCCATTGTTTACCTGGTGCCCAAAGCTGGCCACACCCGGTGTTAAGGAATCCCTCCCACATCGCCATTGTGTTCTCCTGGCGGCCGGGAGCTGTCCCCGCCAGGAGAATACATTGATAACCGCTAGCGGCTATAATAGCTGTTAGCAGTAATAGCATGTAAAATCCTACAGACTGGTTGTACCCACGTTGATCAATCAACTTGGGTACATTCAGCACATGCATGGTTTAAAGTCTAGCTGGTCCCTGCTTAACTGGTCGAGATTCAAACTGTCCTAGGCCGACAACACCCAGCAAGGTAAAACACAGGGGTTTGACTGGCTGGATACAGCCTGCAGACCACATTTTGGACTCTAGCGCTCTTGATACTAGAGCATACCGACCAGCTGGACAATTTTGTTACCATAATGCTAAAATCTAAACTAAAATTCTACCGCAGCCACGTAGCTAAAAAAAATAAAGCCTTTTTATCCATATACAGTATCTCACAAAAGTGAGTACACCCCTCGCATTTTTGTAAATATTTTATTATTTTTTCATGTGACAACACTGAAGAAATGACACTTTGCTACAATGTAAAGTAGTGAGTGTACAGCTTGTATAACAGTGTAAATAACTCAATACACAGCCTCCTTATCTATCCAATCTAATAACTATTTCTCTAGTCATCTTCCAGGACGGCACACCTGAGAGGATGACTGGTCACACCTGGCAGGAAACACAATTAACAAAGTTTAAAAAGCCCCCACCCCTCCCTCTGACCCTCAGTTATTGATTGTGTTTCCCACACGCTGATGGCTGCGAAACCGTTTGTTATTTTTTTCTAAGACCTCAGGTCTGGGACCATGGTCGCCCCCTTAATGAACAAACCCAGAGCAGTCAGTGGTGCCTGTGGGGTTCTCTGTTCAAGCATTTTTCAAATGCCATTAAATTAAGGGGTTTTCCCTCTGCTCTCCCTAGAAAGCTGAATGGGAGAGGCTGGGGCACTAGGACAGGTGAGTTGTCCATAACCCCAGGGGCCACCTAACCTTCCCTCTTTTCCTCCCCTCATACCTGACAGTGGTGGACGGTTGGGGGGGGCCGCTGATACACCCCACGTCGGCCGGAAGCTGGGCTCCAATGGCCGAACGTTTTCTTCCCCTTAGGGGGCCGTGCCATCCTTAGGGATAGACCGCGGCGCAGAGCTGCGTCTGTAGCCGCTAGTGCGCATGTCCGGAAGCCGCCGGGCGCCGGTGTGACGTCATATCCGGCGCGCCGGGGCTTCAACAAAATGGCGGCGAGCGCGGCGGTCAGAGCACGAGGCGGCTGTTTGGAAAGAGGGGGCCCAAGGTCCACAGCCTTCACAGTCGATCCATCAGAGGTCGCGGCATCAGAGGTCGCCACAGGGGGTGAGTGACTCGGCTGGAGCGAGGGGGGGGCAGACATTTGGGGTGGCCCTATTGTCCTTGTCCCCCACACTGTATGTGTATGTGATGTGGCTAATGGGGTGTCCCTTTCTTACAGAGACCGAATGCCCTGCTCAGGAGAGAGCCAGTAGGTCTGGGAAAGCCACATCCAAAACTAAACGCTGTGGGTCTTGTAGCTCTAAACTCCCACAGGACCACAGCAAGCCTTTTTGTTACAAATGTATTTACAAATTGGCAGGCAAAGAGACAGCAGAAGTTGCGAAGGAATGCAGGGCACTTCAGGTTGAGATGCTAGCTACCCTTCAGTCTTTTAAAGCCGTACTTGATCAGCGTCAGGGGGACGCCAGATCAGTAAGGGAAAGCTCTCCCTCACAGGAAGATAGATCTACCTTTACAGGAGGGTCTCAGGAACCTGCCCCATACTATTCAGAGGAGGAGGTTTGCAGCTCTGACCTGAGTTCCCAGGAGGGGGAGGACTCAGATCAGGATAGCCATGTAGAGACCAGATCTGGGGGACACCTCTTTTCAGCAGAGGATATGGAGGGTCTCCTCAGGGCAGTATATGCGTCAGAGGACATTCAGTTACCTTCCGCCCAAGTGTCAGCTCAGGATAAGGTCTATAGAGGTTTGGGTAAGCCACAGGCCAGATCCTTCCCAGTTCACCAGTCCCTGAAAGATATTATCTTGAGGGAATGGAAGGAACCTGAGCGTAAACTCCTCAGACTTAAAACTTGGAAACGGAGATGTCCTTTTAAGGAGGAGGAGGAAGAAAAAATTTTCAAAGTCCCACGCTTAGATGCGTCCTTGGCGCAGGTTTCTAAACGGTCGGACTTATCTTTTGAGGAGGCGGGTAACATTCAGGATCAGATGGATAAAAAATCTGAGATCCTGTTGCGTAGAGCTTGGGAAGCGAATGCATCGGCCATGAGCCCTGCATTAGCTTCAGCTTGTGTAGCCAGGAACGCGGACGCATGGCTCAACAAGCTGATGGACCATCTCACACGTAAGAAGGAATCCAGGGAGGTAGTAGAGTCCCTGGAAGTGGTGGGGAGAGCTATCGCCTTTTTGGCGGACGCGGCAGTAGAGACAGTAAGGACGACTGCTAAGTCAGCGGCATTACTGAACTCAGCCAGGAGGGCCCTTTGGGTTAAGACTTGGGACGGAGACTTCACTTCTAAGTCCCGACTCTGTGGTATTCCCTTTGAGGGCTCCCTACTCTTTGGTTCGGGTCTGGAACAGGTCCTTTCCCGATCCACAGAAAAAGGTAAGAAATTTCCCTCCAAACCCAAGAAGGAAAAAGGGAGGAAATTTTTTCGTGGCCCCCCTGCAAAAGGCCAGTTCAAGGGCAAAGGGGGACAGAGGAAGAAATGGGGGATCGGAAAGGGCAAAGAAAAAGGTGGAATCCTTTTTTCTGGGTCCGGACCGTCCAGCAAGGATTCTAAATGACGCCATAAAAGTGGGCGCAAGGCTCTCGTATTTCCTTCCCCAATGGGAGAAGATCTCAGAGAGCCCTTATATTTTAGACCTAATAAAACTAGGTTACAAGCTGGAATTTCGGTCACTCCCACCTCAAAATTTTTTGGTTACTTACCTTCCCAAAGATTCTCTGAAGGCAAGGGGCTTGCTAGACAGCGTTCGCATGCTCGCAGAACAGGAAGTGATTATCCCGGTCCCAGTGACTCAGAGGGCTTTCGGTTTTTATTCCCACATTTTTGTGGTCCCGAAGCCATCGGGCAAGTTTCGGTTGATTATCAATCTACGGAAACTGAACCACTACCTGTTGTACAAGCGATTCAGAATGGAGAGCATCTACACGATCAGAAAACACCTCCAGAAGGGAGTTTTCATGATCACATTAGATCTCAAAGATGCTTACCTGCATGTACCCATTGCCCCGGATCATCAGAAGTACTTGCGTTTTGCAGTACGGACAGAGCAGGGGGTGCAGCATTGGCAGTTCAGGGCACTTCCCTTCGGCCTTGCGGCCAGTCCAAGGATTTTTACCAAAGTCCTGGCAGAGGTAGTATCCTTTCTACACCTTCAGGGGGTAGCTCTGATACCATACCTCGACGATCTGTTGATCTACAGTCCATCCAGAGACCAGCTCCTGAGAGATCGAGAGTTGGTCTTGTCGACCCTGGATTCCCTAGGTTGGATGGTGAGTCAGGAGAAATCCTCCCTGGATCCCTCACAGTCAAAGGTATACTTGGGGTATCAGTTGGACTCAGTAGCCCAGAAAGTGTTTCTTCCTCCCGAAAAGGTCGAAAAAATTCGGGGCGCAGTGACAGTGTGTCTCGAAGCCCCGGAGGTATCTTTGAGAAACATCATGAGGGTGTTGGGCCTGATGGCCTCTTGCATCCCGGCAGTTCCCTGGGCTCAGCTCCACTCACGAGTCCTCCAGGGCTTCCTTCTCTCCTCTTGGGGCGGGAGAAGAGAAACCCTGGAGGAGAAAGTTCCTCTGTCAGAGGAGGTAAGAAGCTCCCTAGTTTGGTGGCTCGATCCCGTCAACCTATCGGGAGGTCGGACGTGGACACAGCTAGACCCAATAGGCATTACAACAGACGCAAGTGCCTGGGGTTGGGGGGCTCATTTAGGAGACCGCTACGCCCAGGGTCCCTGGGATCAGAGTCAGAGCAGGGCTTCCTCAAACTTCAGGGAGCTTCTGGCAGTCGGGAAGGCATTAAGTGTCTTCCGGGACTTGATCCAAGGAAGGGAAGTCCAAATTTTCTCGGACAACCGGGTGGCAGTATCCTATTTGAACCGTCAAGGGGGAACAAGGTCAGTCAGTCTAAGGGCACTGACCCAAGATTTCCTGGGAGAAGCAGAGAAAAACATTCTCTCAATCTCTGCGGTCCACATAAAGGGATCCCTCAATATACAAGCAGACTTCCTCAGCAGACAGCCCATTCTTCAGGGAGAATGGGAGCTGAACGAAGAAGTTTTCGCTCTGGTAAAACGTCATTTCGGAGTACCAGAGATAGATTTATTCGCTTGTCAAAGGAACGCAAAGGTGCGGAGATTCTTTTCTCTCACGAGAGAACAGAGATCCTCAGGAGTAGACGCTCTCGCTCAGAATTGGGACTTCAGCCTGGCATATGCCTTTCCTCCCCTGGTACTCATCCCACGAGTGCTTCAAAAGCTGTCACAGTCGGATGGAGACCTTATCCTGATTGCACCCTGGTGGCCGAAGCGGGTCTGGTTCCCCACCATGTGGAGGTGGTCAGTCGTGCCTCCGCTGCATCTCCCGGTCAGGCGGGATCTTCTCTGCCAGGGCCCAGTGCTGCATCCCAACCCGGGGTTTCTGTCCCTGACGGCCTGGCTCTTGAGAGGGAGATCCTCAGGAACAGGGGATGCTCGGAGAAGGTAATTGACACTCTTCTCCTTAGCAGGAAGAAGGTTACTAGACAGATTTATGCAAAGGTCTGGAAGGTCTTCTCTAGATGGGCTCAAGCAAATCAGAGAACTATCCAGACGATTCCAACCGTGCTGGATTTTCTCCAGGAAGGGGTAGACCAAGGGTTAGCGGTCAGTACCCTTAGGGTCCAGGTAGCAGCCCTGTCAGTGTTCTTTGACACAAGGTTAGCTCAAGACCCTCTTGTTAAGAGATTCTTGCTAGCCAGGGAAAGGTTAACCCCGGTAAGGACAGTTAGTTTCCCGCCGTGGGATTTGTCCCTGGTTCTGGACGCCCTGACGAAAGGGCCATTTGAGCCGTTGGATCAAATTTCATTTAAATTTCTTTCCCTTAAAATGTCCTTTCTTCTAGCCATCACCTCAGCTAGAAGAGTAGGCGACCTACAGGCCCTGACAATAAAAGAGCCTTTTTTTGTTGATCCTAGAGGACAGGGTAATCCTTAGACAGGATCCTCTTTATTTACCAAAAGTGACCTCGGGGTTCCACAGGTCACAAGAGATTATTCTTCCATCATTCTGCCAGAATCCGAAGAATGAGAAGGAAGAAAGATTGCACCTTTTAGATGTTAGACGCTGTCTTTTAGTCTATCTAGAAAGGGCAAGGGAGTTTAGGAGATCAAATCATCTTCTAGTTACTTTTGGGGGCCAAAGAAAGGGTCTTCAGGCCTCAAAACCTACGATAGCCAGGTGGATTAAGCAGGCAATAGTTTTAGCCTATAAACACTCGGATAAACCGGTTCCATCCCACCTTAAGGCTCATTCAACCAGATCTCTGGCGACCTCCTGGGCAGAAAGGGCAGGTGCTTCCATAGATCAGATCTGCAAGGCAGCAACATGGACGAGCCATAATACCTTCCTGAGGCATTACAGAGTGGAGCTGTTGTCCCCTCAGGACTTGGCTTTTGGCAGGAAGGTCCTACAGGCGGTGGTCCCACCCTAAGGTAGGCCTTAACTTCTTGCTCATCGTCTCAGGTGTGCCGTCCTGGAAGATGACTAGAGAAAAATACCAGTTACACTTACCGGTAACGGATTTTCTGGGAAATCTTCCAGGACGGCAGGCCTACTTCCCTACCCCAATCTAATAACTATTTCCATTTAAAGACCAGTCATCTCAGGTGTGCCGTCCTGGAAGATTTCCTGTTACCGGTAAGTGTAACTGGTATTTTTCCATTTAAAGAGACCTATCCTGTTCAAAATATGGGTCTAAAACATTTAAATCAGAACTACACTGCATCTGAGCACAACAAGGCAAAAATGCTATTTAACCACTTCAGCCCCGGAAGATTTTACCCCCTTCCTGAATCCAAATAGAATTGTTGCTCTACATAAAGATGGCACCACAGATGTTTTGGAACTACATTTCCCATGATGCTTAACTACACTGCAGAGTGCATGAACATCATGGGAAATGTAGTTCCAAAACATCTGGGGTGCCAAGGTTCGCCATCACTGGCCTAGGCTATAAGAAGATTGCCACGACCCTGAAACTGAGCTGCAGCACGGTGGCCAAGACCATACAGCGGTTTAACAGGACAGGTTCCACTCGGGAACAGGCCTCGTCATGGTCGACCAAAGAGGTTGAGTGCACAAGCTGCCAGTATTGGTGCAGAGGTTGAAGGGGTGGGGGGCCAGCCTGTCAGTGCTCAGACCATATGCCGCACACTGCATCAAATTGGTCTCCATGGCTGTCATCCCAGAAGGAAGCCTCTTCTAAAGATGATGAAAGAAAGCACAAACAGTTTGCTGAAGACACGCAGAGTAAGGACATGGCTTACTGGAACCATGTCATGTGGTCTGATGAGACCAAGATAAACTTATTTGGTTCCGATGGTGTGAAGTGTGTGTGTGGCGGCAACCAGGTGAGGAGTACAAACATAAGTGTGTCTTGCCTACAGTCAAGTATGGTGGTGGGAGTGTCATGGTCTGGGGCTGCATGAGTGATGCTGCCACTGGGGAGCTATAGTTCATTGAGGGAACCATGAATGCCAACATGTACTATGATGTACTGAAGCACAGCATGATTTCCTACCTTCGGAGACCGGGCCGCAGGGCAGTATTCTAACATAACGACTCCAAACACACCTCCAAGACGATCACTGCCTTGCTAAAGAAGCTGAGGGTAAAGGTGATGGACTGGCCAAGCATGTCTCCAGACCTAAACCCTATAAGCATGTCTCCAGACCTAAACCCTATTGAGCATCTTTGGGGCATGCACAGCAACACTTTTCTGTTTTCCCACTAGGTGGCTGGGCACTTGGTGGCATTAGATAAGACAAGCAATGCAAGGTTAGATTGAGTATATGGGGTATCTCAGCCAATGGGCAGGGGTTTTCTTAAATCCCTTGACCTGCTGGGAGAACTTGTATATTTTGGGTGGAGTCAGGTAATCAGTGTTCTGTGCCACCTGGACAGCTGTCTGGGTGGGCGTGTGTTGTGCTGCCCGGCCTATCCAGAAGCAAGAGCAGCGCAGGGTTGGGATTACGGCTTGTAATCCAACCAAAATAGAAAGTTGCCGGGCAGAGAAGCTGTCGCCCCCTAGGAGACCAACCACCTTATTACTAGGGACCACAGCGAGTAGCTGAAGCAAGTACCAGCGCAGAATTCTCACCAACCGGGAAACTTCAGTCTGGTATCAAGCCAGGGACTCAGGAGCTCAAGGGATTCAGTGGCAGTGAATAATCTAGTCTAGTGAGAGAGACTGGGAGCTCAGTGGGTTGAAGAACTACAAGAAGTGATTGTAGTGGAAGTGAAGGAACTGTTACACCTTGTGTTAGAAACTGTTAGACTGTTGCCATAGGAGACAGCATTTCTACACATGCAGATGTGAGGTCTTGCTGGATGCCTTTCCCTGCATGGCTGGCCTCCTGTAGAAACCTGAGTCTGCCAAATTAACATTGCAACTGCCTAAGGGTGTCCTGGCCCTAACCCTCTCTCCCAAAGTTCTGTTCAAGAGAAATAAAATATCTTTGCATTCAAGAAGTGTCTGGTGCCCATGAATTGACTTTACACTACACCCACTATGCCTTGACTGAAGGAGGCCTAGGACCCTGCTACATAGATGTTATAAGTCATACCTATCCTCAGGCCCTACCACCAGCTGTACTTTGAGGCTATCCATGCCGATCTCTAAATAAAATCGAAGAGTCGTTCAGTTCCCATTAATATATATGTGAGGTCACAAACATAAACTTATGGCAAGATTAGAGGACCGGTTTGAGCAATGCAGCTTTCAGGGTGTGCACGCATCTGTTGTTACTAGGCCGCTGCTAATTCTGCATATTCTTTTGGTGGTATTTGATCACTGGGTTTTTTATTTTTTGCCATGCATTAGCTACATTTATTTTTAAATATGACCTATTGGTGTCCATGGATTACACACACGGTTATACAAGCGAAGTTCATTTGTAAATGTTGGACACAGCAAATAGCTGTGGGTTCATCAGTGACATCAGTACCAATGTGCACACACCATAGGTTTTACATTAATATTAAGGCTTTAGCTTTTAAATATTTGTCTGCAGAGCAATATATACAGCAAACGTTTGCCAGAGTGCCTTCACATCAGTGCCACGTGACACTAATATGGCACTGATGACAGATGGCACTGACGTGGCACTGATGACACGTGGCACTGGGGACAGGTGCACTGGGGACACGGATGGGGACAGGTGGATGGGGACAGGTGGATGGGGTGGATGGTGACGGGTGGATGGTGACGGGTGGATGGTGACGGGTGGATGATATTTTCCCTTTTGGCACAGAAGGGTCTGTTTCTATCAATAAACGTGAAATAAAACGAAATCCACGGTATTTCAATGTTATGTAAAAACTTCCAGGGGGATGAAAAGTTTTTTATTTTTATATAGCATTACAACTTAAAAAAAAAAAAAAAAAAAAAACAACAGGACGTCCAGGGACGTCCTCCTGCAGGGAGCGTCCGCGCTGCAGCCGTCTTTTATAGAATGTATTTTGTAAATTTACATTTATTTGTCATGTTCTTTATAATTCAGCTGGTCTTTTTTACATGTCTAGGCTTACAGCCGGCCATAGATGGTTTAAATTGACCGAGATTGGAACCATTTATGGGCAGGCTGCTTGTACCCAAGTCGATTGATCAACTTGGGTACACAACTAGCCTGCCGGATTATTTATGCGATTATTGCCAGTGGCTACAGCTGCTGGCAATAATCACTGTGTTTTCTCCCGGCAGGGAGGGCTCTGGGTTTACATCGGTGCACCCTGATTTGGATAGGGCATGATTTATGAGTGTTTTTATATGTGATTTTCATAATGCGTTTTCAGGAGAGTCTGCCATGCTGCATCTGTGATGAACTTTCAGGAAACGCACGGTCTAATAGACTTCTAGAACGCGGATACAATTGTGCTGCACCAAAACCGCGGTGCACCGGTATGAACCCGGCCTAAAGAGGCTTGAAGTCCTGTTGTGCTCCATTCCAGTTGACCAACAGAAGTACTCCTAGGGTTACATGTATCGCTGGTTGAAAAACATTTTTGTCATGGATACAGTGCTTTACTAAAGGTGCAATTAGTACCTATCAATGCTCCTGTTTAAATGAACTCCATCTAATGAGTTAGTGTTGCCGCTCTCCCAACATAATTATTGGTAAGAAGCGTGGAATAGTATATCTATTACGTGAGGAATCTGCCATGGCAGCACACTTGGAAGCTCTCCGGACTTGAGACTGAGACATGACACCAGCGTTACATGACTCTAGAATGCTGCTTCATGCTCTGCTCTGGAAGGGCTTGGGCAACCTTTAGGCTCAGGCTGGTGTATTGCTATGCCCAGAATGGGTTGGCCTGTTTGGTTGCTATGACGACCAAATGGTGTTAACCCTCTGTCCTGACCTTGGATATTCCATACAGCTCCATTTACGTGTACTGTGTGAGACAACGTCCCCTTTATTTTTCATCTGATGGCCTGCACTTTCTGAGTGTCAAAGACACAAAAAGGTCATGTTTCTGGTATCTCTTATTAATCATTTGCTTCTGTTGATTCTCTTAGAATTGATCTACCTGGAGAAAGGTTAAATTTGTGCATTGCTACAAAGCTGCTCTGCGTTTATACAAGTCCTGAATTTGGTAGACTCTGTATCAATGAAGGGTATAATATGCATATAAAAATCCTCAATCCTGTTACCCTGCCTCGAGAAGCTTGGGCTACCCCATGCTTATAATATTGCATATTGTAAGTTTGTATGCTTGGGTGCATTGTTGGTTTGTCCCAAGAAAAAACACATATAATCCCAGCCATTAGAACTTTAGACTCAGACAAGCCTTTCCTTCAAACATTTTAAGACCGGCCAGTTTTGAATGATATCGCAATTACAGGAGGCCCTGTGAAGCTGTTCTTTTGCCCAGGCTCACTTTGCTGTCCACTCTGCATCAATGTGCCAGGTGCAGGAAGGCCCCTTTTTATCCTAATCCTAGATCTGAGTGTAACGCACTGAAGACAGGATCGAGTGGTATAATACCTCTGCTGATATAAATGTGCTGATATGCTCTTGTGAGGTCAGAAGAACGGAGGGTGGGTAGGACACCTTCCCCAACTTTTACAAATTGCTTTACTCTATTGTAGTAGGCACCTTATCACTGGAGCAGCAATACCGTTGTGGCTTTACATAATCATAGGTATATCTCACCTCCCTTCTGCCTCTATCGAGTCACTTTGATGACATCATTAAGCATTTAGAACCCAAGCGTGCAATCCTCAGTGGGTATTCTTACAGGTATTGGCACAATGGAGGACCGTGACATAAACATGAATGCTTATAGCAGCTTAAGTGTCCATGTTTATGCATCAGCCAATCATCCTTGGCATCAGTTGAGCAAATTAGTTGGTTGATAAAATGTTACCGACTGATTTTTAATTTTTTCATTAGTCAGCCCGGGGTCTCTACAGGTTACAGAGTGCCCATAAAATTGTTTCCTGATCTGACAGTAATTAGTGAATTTCAATTGACCTGGGACAAGTATTTGAGTTTGAGAGACTTAAGCTGAACACAAGTCAACTAAATCTACAGGTAAAATACATACAGTATGTGGGTGAGGTTTTACCTGCCAAAGGATTATTTCTGTTAAATCTTTACGTAAAGTGGTTGTAACCCAAAAAAACTAAAATATTCTCTTGTCCCTTTTAAGGCACGAGATATAACACAGTGCTTTTGCCATGTCAATTGTCCCTTTCTATGCTGTACAATACCTGTCTGATCTTGCCTGTTCCTGTCTTCCCCTCTGTAAACTGACCAAGTTTATCGTGGCTGCTGATCTGATGGCATGGTTAGTTTACGTAACTGTCATCCAGCTCCCTCCTCAGCGTCTCTGCATCTCCCCCTCCCTGTCTCTTCTGTAGTCTGTGTGTGTGAGCCGAGTTCTGTGAATTGATAAACTACAAGTACTGTTAGCCACAGCAGCCATGGCTTGTAGTTATCAATGAAGTATGAGGGGGCTGGAACACTCTCGTTAGTCCATTGATTCCACTTCTGCTCGATTTTGAGATACGGGCAGACAATATACTATGTCTACAGGATCCTGGCATTGCCCCTGTGATCTGCTGATCGTGTGTACACAGTGCTTTACAGTCTGCTGAGTATAAAAGATTTCCTTTTTTTTTTTTTTAAATAAAAGGTGAACTTAGCCCTTAAATATTGATATAAGGATGAGTGAGGCGCACCTTCAGTGTTGAAAGATCCCATACTTCATTCCTGACCATTTCCCTTTTAGAATCGGCCTGTTTATGTTCTCAGTGCTTTACTGATGACAAAATCGCAGAAATACAAGTCTCCCCCTTTGTTTTTATAATAAGCTTTGTTTTCTCTCCCTTGTCTAGTTAGTTATGCTCCATTTCCACTTAGAAAGTATCATCACAGTTTACATAAGTTAATGATTAGCATCATTACCCAAATGAACGACATGAAAACCAGTGTACCCTGGAGCTAAACGCAGGTAACTTGCTGAACATGGTTCCTCGTAGAACTGTCGATTCAGTGTAACCTTTTATCAGATCAGTCATTTTCTTTGTAACACTTTAATGAAGACTTTTGTTAGGTATAAATGTATTTATCCTACACTTCACAGACAAATCACATTTTATTCTGGTTGGCGCAGTTTGAACAGCAGTAGGTTCATTGTCCTCTTTGTCTGAGCTGCCTTGTGATTAATTGTAGCTTGTAGTTGCGTGGTTTGAAGGATTATTCCTAGTAATTTTCTCTTTTAACCAAACTCTTACACATGGCAAAGCTTTACTTTTTTTGTGATAAGTAATGGAGAAAAATTGCTTATTTATTTTTTGCATTGTATAGAAAATTTGAGGTCTGTCTTTCTATTCAATGCAGTTCAGGCTGGGTGTTCAGTTATGTGTTTTACTAGTTATTACATTGTTCCTAAAATTTGTACAACTGCAATCAGTTTTGGAAAGTGAGGACAGCACAGTACTGTCAGATTAAAGCTGGCCATCCAAAAATCACGTTTCAGCTGGTTCTTGATGAATCGGTTGAAATTTGCGCTGTGGGTGGCAACTTCCTGCCCAACATTCAGGAACTGGGCAGGAAATTGACAGCCAAACAGCTTCAGCATCCAATCGGAGGCAGCCACTGGTTGGGTATTCTGACAGCTGTGGGTGTTGCAGCTGTCAGAATACAGAAGCCAGCAGGGGACATTTTTCCTCCATCCACACTATTTAGCATGAATGGGGGAATCAATGGAAATTAAACACAAGTCTGTTGCAGGCTGAACAAGATGCACCTTACAGTGTATGACCAGCTTAACTTGTGTAAACGCAACATTTCATATTCCGGATACTGACATACTGACCACACTAAGCAGGAGAACACACTGTGGTCAGTTGTCTAGCTGTGCTGGGAACCTGAGCCTCTCCAATGATCAGACATGTCCCTATACACCCCCCCCCCTTCCTGTCGTGGATATTGCACTACACTCTTGCGCTAATAAGCGCTCTTCCACCATAATGGTATAATGCAGCCTTTTGATCCCATGTCTCCCCTGATTCCCCATTCCCCAGTAAACAGACATTACCACATCCTTATGTCCTCATCTCCGCATCACTGCCTTTCTTAGAAGTCCCCCTTGCTTTTATTTCCAACATCACAAAAGCTATGACAAACAGGAAGCGATGGTTACAACAGCCAATCACTCCCTCAATACATAATGACATCACTGGAAATGACCATATAAGGACATGACTACATAAAGACTTGACTTTCGACACAGGAAATACAAACAACCAATGAACGACGACTACAGGAGTCTTATGGGCGTGTCTGGGCGGCGGCAGCATGCACAATCTCCAGATCCCTGTGCCCCCGAACACAGGAAGCCCGAGACTATGAACACCTCCCCCCGACCACAACGATTCACAAGAATCACGTTTTTATCGTTTGTGAATCCTTATTCTACGTTCCAGAGAACAACGCATACCCGGACTATTCTACTGTCCTTGTGGACGAGAGATTATCGGCAGGTGTACAGTCATGGGGCCACAAATAGGTTGATCAGGCATACAGGGGCGACACGAGCGCACACTCGTTAAACCGATAATGTCTTTGCAGAGACAACACCCCCACCAGACGATCGTTCTGTGCATCGCACAGGGACCCTTAGCTGGCGGACATGTCCCCACTCCGCAAACACTTTTCTCTACATCCCCAAGAAGCTTTTCACTACCAAACAGATCTCAACCAGCATCACTCTGCCCCAGTCAGCTCTTTAGAGTGGGCTGCGGGAGCGCTAACACTAGGAGACTCTTATGACAATACTTTAAAATACATCTTCATAAAATTTCCACAACACCCCACAGCCGTTTACTGGGAACTTCTGTGTACTGCTGTTTCTCCTCCCCCCATATCTTTTGTAGCTGAGAACAGAATGTGATCACTTGTAAAAAGGGAAAACATTTCATTTATTTTCTTATATCTATACACAAATGTTTCCCTTTTCTATTTTAAACGGAATGGGTTGTTTTACAATGTGAGGGTTTACAATCACTTTAAATGGGCAAATGCAGCATGCTTTTTAACATCAGTTTGAGATGCATTTAAAATCATTCCGAATTCATTACAGTTGTGACCTTTTTAAGAATGCAAAATCAGCTAGAAGCAGCTCAAATTTAGACTTGTATGGGGAGAGAAGCAATTTTGAAGCACACAAACGCTTGTCAACACTGGCCTTAACACCGTAAACTTGCTTACAGGAGCACAGGGGATCTCATAAGTGGGTTGCTTCTCTATCATTGGGACGCAGGGAGGGGACACCTGTGTGTTCCTTAAACTGGCTCTAAAGGCAGAAGGTTTTTTATCTTAATGCATTCTATGCATTAAGATAAAAAAACCTTGAATGTGCATTGTGCAGCACCCTCCCTAATACTTAGCTGAGCCCCATCTCGATCCAGCGATGTTGCACAAGTCTTGACTGTTCAGGACTCTCCCTCCTCATTGGCTGAGACAGCAGCAGGCACCTTTTGGCTACCGCTGCTGTCAGTCAGTAAGAGAGGGGGCGGGGCCAAGCTGCGGCTCCATGTCTGAATGGACAGCGCAGCGACTTGGCTCGGGTGCCCCCCATAGCAAGCTGCTTGCTATGGGGGCAGGAGGGAGGGGCCAGGAGCGACGGCGATATATCGGAGGAGGAGGATCTGGGCTGCTCTGTGCAAAAACAAACAAAAAAAAACTAAGACTTTGATATCACTTTAATTGGGATTGTGAAAATGTTGTCAATCCCCCATCTGTACAGTATGACAGATATATGTAAATCTCAGAATTTGCTGAACAGCATTACAGGTATTTTGCCAGGAAATAATGTTCACAAGTGTGCATTAACTGGGTATTTAGCTGTCAAGTCAGGGGCTTACTTTAGCAAATTAAGATTTCTCCCTAAATAACTTGTGCACACTGCAGATAGGAATGGTGTGTTCTTACTCTGTAGCAGGGCAGATAACCCGCTTTTAGCATTTTATGATTGTTGAGTGTTGAAAAGCTAATCTGATTGGTGGCTTAGCATTACTGCATCAATTGTCTGTATGCTGGCACAATTCCAGAAGTCAGATAAGTCTTCTACTGGGATACAATTGGCACATAACTTTTTTTTGAGGGTCTCTATTTTTATTTCACTCATTACCATTACATGAACTGTTTCCTAGGCTGTCATTACTGGCTCTAGAATACAATGTTCATTGGTCTTTCTCTGTGTGTCGGACCTGATTTGTTGATGCTGCCAAATATGTCCTGCATATAATTCACAAGCTCCACTAGTTCTACCAAAGGTCTCTCTAAAGCCTGTCTTGTCCCTATGAATCTTTTTGCCATGTAAGCCATAGTTTAACTTATGTAGCCACTGTTTTTTCAATGTCAATTCGATTGTTATATTTCTATTCCAATAACTTTATAAAATTCATTAGTAGTTCTGAAATATTATTATATATCCTCAAACCTGTTGGGTTTTTTCTTTTGCAGACCACCAGAAGCTTGAACGTGAGGCTCGGATTTGCCGCCTTCTGAAGCATCCTAATATTGGTGAGTGTTGTCACTTCCCACATTTCAATCCCTTTTTTTTTTAATTTATTGTGTTCATTTAATGGAGAACACAAGAAGACTTTTCCAATAGCAAAGTGTGCAGGTGTACGAAACGATTAAAAAAAAAAAATGTTTTTGTATAGAATGATCGAAGTCCTTAAAAGCTAAGTTCACCTTTTGGTCACCTTTTTTAAATTTTTTTCTCTAAATTCCAGCTCCCCTGTGTACCGGTATAGCATTAATGTACTTCTATGCAAAAATAAAAAGGTTTTCCATTTATTCTACACACGCTTACCTCCCTGTCCTCATGACTGTTCAAAGACACTGCTCTGTTACTTCTGCCTGACTTTGTGGACAGACTTTAGGTCATGACACAGGAAGGAGTTGACCAGCTGATCTCATTAGCACACACCCTGCATCATCTACCCTCAGCTGGTCAACTCCTTCCTGTGTCATGACCTAAAGTCTGTCCAGGAAATAAGGCAGAAGTAACGGATAAGTGTTTTTAAACGGCTATGAAGAGAGTGAGGTAAGCGTGTGTTGAATAAATGGAAAGCTGTTTTATTTTTGCTTAGAAGTACATTAATGCTATATTAGTACATAGGGAAGCTGGAATTTAGAAGAAAAAAAAAAAAAGTGAACTTAGCCTTTTAAGAGCAAAATGTCTCTTTTGCTCCTAGTAGTCTCTGCTTTTGCCAGCGCACCATGCATGTTATTAGCAGGACGATGAGCAGAATTTCTGTCTGACAATAAGCATGTGACGTCCGATACACGGAAAGGTGATCTTGTAATAAATTAAATGAGGTCTATCAGCTCCTCTATTGATTTGCCAGCCTGGTATGCAGCCAATTCATTTCTGAAAACCTAAAGAGCTTTTTAATTAAATGTATAGGATTGCAAAGCACAGGGTTGGATGAAGTGAAGCATTGGGATGTGATGTATAACCATCTCCTTTTCTCCAGTGTAAACTGAACATTCCTCAGTAAGTAAAATGATGGTTTATATTCATGTCTGCAAAATAGCACTCCTGTTATCTTTAGGATATGCAAATTACAAGATTTACAAGTACTAGAGATGCACTGAAATTTCGGGGCCTGAAACATATTTGCCAAAAAATGGGTTTTTGCCAAAAGAAAAAAAAGTGCTGATAATGGCCATGGGTCATGCTGGGGTGGAGGCGTGGCTGCGCAATGGGACTGCCTGTGTTGCGCGTGCCCAGTGGCAGTGCCGCCAGTCGTTCTTTGTGCAGTTGGCGTGCACATTCCCTGCGCTTGGGAGTCAACGGCATACAGGGCAGGTTTGGAGAGCAGGCTCCATCCCTCCTGGATGGCTACTAGATTAATTTGGTGAGAATTGCCGCTGGAGATCTTTTTAACTGCTCTTTGGGTACAGGATTGATATAAAACTACTAGAAATATAAAATACAATACAACATTTATTGATTGCATGCTATTTAGAAAAAGATAGTGTTCAGTAGTATGCAAAAGTCAAATGGAATACAAGTGTTTAAAAAAAAAATATATATATATATATATATATATATATATATATATATATAGATATAGATAGAAAATATATATAGATATAGATATAGATATAGATATAGATATAGATATAGATATAGATATAGATATAGATATATATATATATATATATATATATATATATATATATATAGATATATATATATATATATAGTCATTTTCCGTTTAGGCCAAGTGCATCCTGAATTTTTGGTTTTGGCACCAAAATTTCAATTTCAGTGCACCTCCTAATAAGCACTTTTAAAGCAGATCTTCACTGCGTCTGAGCACCACAAACAAAAAACACTGTTTAATTCATTTTTAATATTGAAAGCAAACTCCCCCATACATTCATGTCTCCATGATTTATTTTGCTGAGAAATCATTCTGAAAAACAACCCCCTAGCATTTTTGGCTGTGGTCATCTTAAGTAAGGACAAAATGATTCATGTAGTATTTACTTCCTGGAAACCATCTGCCTTTAGCTCAAGCATGCATGAAACCAGGAAGTAACTGAAGAAATGTTACTATGATTACCAGATATGGACAAAGATAAAATCCCACTGTTGAATGTTGATCCATATCTAACAATGTATTGCAATATGAAAATGTTTTTATGTAACTTTGTCCAATTTTTTATGCAATGAATAAACATTGTATTTTAAGTATAAAGATGTTGTGCCTCAAAAGTCCCAATTCTTTGATCCCTATGATTATCTGATTGATTTGCTGTACAAGGGGTGTGGCACATTACCAGTTCCATAAACTATATTTTAAAGTGGACGTCCATGCTAAAACTAAAATCCCTGCATCAAAAAAAAATCTGTATACCGTATATATTCGAGTACAAGCCGAGTTTTTCAGCACATTTTTTTGCGCTGAAAGTGCCCCCCTCGGCTTATACTGGAGTCGAGCACTTTTCTGCAGCAGAGAATGACATTTTCCGACCCGACTTTGAGGCCTCGCATCTCGGGGGCATTTGGTGCTAGGAACCTCAAATTTGGTGTGCAAATCAAGTGGAAATACAACATATCCAAATTTGGGGTTCCTAGCACCAAGTGGCCCAGAGATACAGGGCCCCAAAATCAGTCAACTGTGTCCATCTGCAGCAATTTTATTTCGGGACCCTTTTTTGGCTGCAGCTAGGGGGCATCTAGGAACCCTTAACTACCAAGTTTGAAGTTCGGGGGACCTATGTCTGCAAATGGGCACAGTGAGGCTGCAAATGGACATTGTTGACCCTCTTTTCCACTTACAGTAGCTGCGCATTTCTCACCCTAGGCTTATACTTGAGTCAATACGTTTTCCCAGTTTTTTGTGGTAAAATTAGGTGCCTCGGCTTATATTCGGGTCGGCTTATACTCGAGTATATACGGTACATACCCTTTCTGTAGGCGATCCGACCTGATCTCCAGCGGCGGAAGCTCTGATCCCACACTGAGTTGTCAGCCGCAACTTTGCTGTGGAGGTGGGTGCAGAGGACACTTCCAACAACGGAAGCCCCATAGTAACTCTATGGGTGACGTCACTCATTCATTTTACAGCCGTTGTCGGACGTGTACTCAGCAGAACTTCCACCGCTGGAGATCGAGTCGGGTTGTCTGCAGAAAAGGTGTGTATACTAGTTTTTTTTCTTTACAGGTCTAGATAGGTTAGTGTTAGAATGTTGGCTATAGATGCAGGGATTTTAGTTTTAGCATGGATTTCCACTTTAACCTTGTCTCAAGCCATGTAAACTGGGCAGATTGTAACGGGTAGATATTACAAGGAGACCTAAACAGTACTGTGCTTGTGGCGCATTGCTGTAAATACAGAGTTGGATTTTGTGTTTAATAGCAGATGTCTGCTGTTCTGTTTAGGAGCAGGCAGAGCGTCAATACCATTTTGCAGCTCTGGCTTGACACTGGATAGGGAAAGCAAGTAATACAGCACAAGAGACTGAAAAAAAAGCTGTTTGTATATTTGCCTATGACATATGGCTAGTCTGGTATGGACAGAAGGCATGTGGTATGCTTGTTTTGGCATGCCATTTCCCAGTGCTGTCCATGAGGGTGGTAATGTTTGCAGGGCAGTAATTTTTTTCTGCCAAAATGTTTTATAATGGCATTCATTCTGATAGCTTGGCATGCAAGGCACAGACACAACAAGAGGCTGTTCTGTGATGATTGTGCTAAGCATTGGCAACCCTTTCAGAATGCTTTTAATCCCTTTAGAGATGACATGTAGCTGGTTACATGGGAAGAAGGAATCTTAAACTTGGTTTATTTGACCACAGAAAGGTTAATTGGTTTGCGTAGGGCAGTGAGTAATTTGCAGTCATGTAAAAATGGAAGTTCACCCCTTGGAACTTGTTGACTTTTTCAACATATTTGAACAAGGAAAACCTTAGACTTTCTTTCAAGCTGTACCTGCAGATAAAGGTGATTTAAATTAAAGAAGTGTGGCCATACTTCTCTTGTGGGTCTTGGCATGCACTTGCTTACAAGAGTGCACTTTTGTCCTCTTGTGTCAGTTGATAGGCTACTACACTCTATCTGCTGACAGGGCAGAACTGTGCCAGACTCGGGAAGGATCAATGGTGTCAGGATCGACCCCACTGCTTGATTGAAAGCTGTCTGTGTGCGCTGGAGGAGGAGACTGGTGACTGACAGTTACTTCTCTCTGCTCGAAGCAGACCAAATATTGAACGATCAGTGGTCATGTGATCACCCAGTTCTCAGTCTTGGAGCTAATGTACAAAAAAAGCTGCAGCATCACAAAGATGCTACAACATGGAGGTGAATATGAATGTTAATTTCTTTAAAAAAAAAAAAAACACATACTTTTATGAACATCCATAAACATCCATAATCAGATTATTAGGACATACTTGGGAGCATGGTGGTGGAACCTGCGTTATTTAAACTTCTAAGGCTGCCCTTCTCAACTACGGTTCCTTCAAAGATTGCTAGGGGCTCCTTGAGCCCTGAGCAACTTTGCCTCTCCGATGAATAACCACTGACACCAATGATCTTTTAGCCTTTTGTAGGGGTGGAATATTTCAAAATGACCCCAAATATAAGTGATCTTCACAGTAATGTGAGCTGTAGATATAGTATTAGCAGAGGTTCCCTGATCCTTGAAAGGCATTTCAAGGGTTGAGAAAGGCTGATCTAGGGTCTAGTATTCACTTTGCTATTGATATGTGTTATGTCATCATGCCAAGATCAATAGTTTTCAAAGGCCTGTAGAAAGAAGGTGGTGAATGCCGGTGCGGTTGATTTTATTAAAACCGGGGAGTGCAAAATCTGGTGCAGCTGTGCATGTGACAGCTTTTAACTTGGCTTATTCAATGATGCCTTGCCAACAAAAACTGAAAGCAGATTGGTTTCTATGCCATGCTGCACCAGATTTTGCACTCTCAAGCTTTAATAAAATCAACCGCTATGTGTCTGGCTAAGAATTAAAAAATGCTGACAATTTGTTTGAAATCAGTCTTTCCACTTTAAGGCAAATCTAGAAGTGGGGTGTATTTTGAATCACTGCTTATATGTACAGAAAAAGATTGCACCAACCTCCCTACTGTGTCGGTTAATGAATGGAACATATAGGCCTTCTGCAACATTGTGTGCTGCTGATGAATCCGAGTTGTTCGGCCAGAATAACAATAGATGTTTGTATGAGGTTTTTCTCCTAAAATGCGATCTTTGGTCTGCTACAAACTGTGAAACATGGGGGGTGATTTCAGAAGGCCGTGCGCCATCAGTAGAGGCGCGTGTCGAGGCGCAACGCACATGTTCATGTTTACGAAATGATGCGTCGGTAACAGAGCTTGAATCCCCCATTTACTATAGCGATCTTGGTGCACAGGAGAATGCAATCTGTGCGCCACTATGGATATTACGCACGGCATCTCCAAATCAATATTGACAGAAGATGGAGGTGCCAATATTATGGGTTGATGTGAGGAAGTTTAGTAACAACTGCCCAAGTAACAAATATGCCCAAAATAGAATGAGAAAGTAACTTTTTCAGAGAAAGCCTGCTGTGCCCGCAAGTACGTTTAGAACTGCGTGAGATCAGCGTAAAATCTTAGTAAATGTTAAGCAACAAACATTCAGTTGCATGGGTTGAACGGGCGCACCTCTAAACTTGACACTTTTTTTTTTACGCCGGTTCACCTTTATGTATTTTTTTTAAAGGAGATTTGCACACAGGTCATGTTGGTATTCAATTATGACATGTCATACTTGAATACCTACATTGTTATTCACCATTTATATAATATCTCCATCTATATATATAATCTCTATAGATGTAGGTTCTTGTGCTCACCAGCAGAGAGAAGTTGGGTAGATGCATGTACACTCCCAATTCTGGAGGCATAATAATGGTCTAGCACAGGGGTCTTCAAACTATGGCCCTCCAGTTGTTCAGGAACTGCAATTCCCATCATGCCTAGTCATGTCTGTGAATGTCAGTTTTACAATGCCTCATGGGATGTGTAGTTCCGCAACAGCTGGAGAGCCGTAGTTTGACGATTCCTAATCACGCTAGCATGTCTTAACCACTTGCCGACCGGCGCACGACGATATACGTCGACAGAATGGCACGTACAGGCAGGAGGGCGTATATATACGTCCCTCCTTTAGCCTGTCCGTGGCATCGGGAGCGCGCCGGGAGCGGCGCGCTCCCGCGCCGGGAGCGGCGCGCTCCCGCGCCGGTCGGGACCCCCGTGAGTCCGGCCGCGGTCCCCGCGGACTCGATCGCCGCGGGGACTCCCGCGATCGTCTCACGGAGCGGCTAAACGGGGAGATGCCGAGATAAACAGCATCTCCCCGTTCTGCCTAGCAACTAGTGACGCCGATCTCTGCTCCCTGTGATTGGAGCAGAGATCAGCATTCACTAGCTGACAGCCACGCCCTCCCACAGTAAAAAAAAACACCCCTAGGCCTACTTAACCCCTACACTGCCACCTTGTGGTTAACTCCTAAACTGCCAGTGTCATTTATACAGAAATCAATGCATTTAAATGCATTAATTGCTGTAAAAATGACAATGGTCCCAAAAATGTGTCAAAAATGTCCGATGTGTCCGCCATAATGTCGCAGTCACAAAAAAAAAAAATCGCAGATCTCCGCCATTAATAATAAAAAAAAAATTATTAATAAAAATGCTATAAAACTATCCCCTATCTTGTAAACGCTATAACTTCTGCGCAAACCGATCAATAATCGCTTATTGCGATTTTTTTTACCAAAAATATGTAGAAGAATACGTATCGGCCTAAACTGAGGAAAAAAAATGTTTTTTTATATATTTTTGGGGGATATTTATTATAGCAAAAAATAAAAAATAATGCATTTTTTTCAAAATTGTCGCTCTATTTTTTGTTTATAGCGCAAAAAAATAAAAACCGCAGGGGCGATCAAATACCACCAAAAGAAAGCTCTATTTGTGGAAAAAAAGGACGTCAATTTTGTTTGGGAGCCACGTCGCACGACCGCGCAATTGTCAGTTAAAGCGACGCAGTGCCGAATCGCAAAAAGGGGCCTGGTCCTTTGGCTGCAAATTGGTCCGGTCTGAAAGTGGTTAAAAAAAGGTGGTTTCTCATGTGCCTTGTATAATGCCCAAGAAATTTTATTAGAAAAATACAAATGGGTCATGGCACATCTACATTCCAAATTTGGCACCTAAGATGGTCATGCACTATGCAATCCGATTGGCCAATCTCTGTACAACTCGATATTTAGGCAAGATGGGTAATAGGAAGACGCACTTGAACAATTAATTCAAATGATAGGAAATCAAACAGGCTCTTGCACTAAATCTAATTTGTTTAAGATCTGATTGCAGTGGATGGTCACCTTTAAAGATCAAGATCTGAAAATAATAATTTATTGGGTTTAGAAACACTTCTCTGTTCTTTGTAATGTATTGAAAGATTTGGGTTAAAAAAAGAAAAGAAAAAAAAAAAAAAGATATATATTAGAAGTGATAGGCATGAGATTCGCATCAAAAGGGTTAGTTAACTGAAAACACCTACTAATAGCCTAACAAGACACATCCAATGAGATGAAATTAACCAATTGTATTGGGGCGTGCGCTATTATCAATGAGAAAACCGCAGTTACCCTAGCGATAGTTGCAGTTTACATATGCAGGTACCGTATATACTCAAATATAAGCCGAGATTTTCAGCCCATTTTTTAGGGCGAAAAGTCCCCCCCTCTGCTTATATTCGAGTCACCGCCGTCTGCCTACATGAACAGCTTGTCATGCAGACAGACGGCAGTTTTGAAAAGCCGCGCCGCCTCCTCCCGCCCGTCCGTGATAGGCGGACACTAATTTTCCCAGCAGTACAGTGTTCCGCCTATCACGGATGTCCTGTCATTCTCATCTCATGGACGAGGATGAGAGAATATCCGTGATAGGCGGAACACTGCACACTGGGAAAACAGCGTTCCTCCTATCACGGACGAGGAGGAGGAGGAGGCGTGGCTTTTTAACTTTACAATGGCGCTGACAGAGCGAAGACCGAGCGAAGACCGATGGCACAGGACGGAGGGCACAAGGACAGATGGCACAGTACCCGCAGATCGGCACAGGTAGGCTGCAATGGGGACACGGGGGGGGGGGGGGGGGGTCTGTACAGGGGACAGGCAGCTGCAGATGGGCATTGCTGACCCTCTTTTCCACTTGCAGTAGCTGCTGCATTTTGTACCTTCGGCTTATACACGGGTCAATGCATTTTTCCCATTTTTTGTGGTGAATTAGGGGCCTCGGCTTATACTCGGGACGGCCTATACTCGAGTATATACGGTATTTATTATCGCTAGTTGCGCTTCAGTGTGCCCCAGTTCGCATGTTCAATTAATGACTTTTACAGCGCAGCAATTAATGTATGAACTAGTGCAGTGCCTTTCAATCATATGGTTTGGGCTCGCTTTTGCTTATTGGCAGTTTGCAGTCATCTATGGATTGGGCATCATTTCGAAATGTGCTTGATGAAAATTTTGAGTCCATGGCTCAAAAAGAAGACCTAAACTGGCCTGATCAAGGCCCTTGTTTGAATGCCTTTGTTGTGGTGGTATTTGAAGCAGGCGGTGCTTGCATAGAAATTCACAGACTGCTTGCAACTGAAGGAATTTTGCGTGGAAAGCCTGGTGCCGAAATATGTCGACTCCATTTTGAGCTGTAAAGATGGGACTCTGAAGAAAGACTGAGCATATAAGAAATGAAGTGTGGGCACAAGATCGTTATATCCCTTAATAGTTAATACTTTATCACCCTTATCTATAATTTTTGGGGTGGTCTGACAAATGAGTAGGTCTTAAAGCGGTTGTATACCCGTTTTTAAAAAAAAAAAATTTTGTTAACTACCTGCAAGACAAAGTCCTAATGAGCTAGTATGACTAGCATACTAGCTCATTATGCATCACTTACCTTAGATCGTGGCCCCCGACGCCGTCCTCTTCTAACCCTCCGACCGCATCCATCTCTCCACAGATACCCTTCCCGGTATCGCCGCTCCGGCCAATCACAGCGGCGCTGTGATTGGCCAGAGCGGCGAGGACGTCGACACTTCAACTGCGGTGAGCCGCAGTTGTGAATGGGGATTAACCCTGTAAATGCACCGTTGTCTACAGCGCGCATGCGCCGTAGACAACGTTGTAAAACGTTCTTTGCAAATATCTCCTAAACCAGGTTTAGGAGATATTTCTTGTACCTACAGGTAAGCCTTAATCTAGGCTTACCAGTAGGTGCAAGTTGAATTTTTAAGGGTATACAACCGCTTTAAAGTGAATCCAGAGTCACAATATTTTTTTTTGTTGGTTAGAGTAGAGAGGAGTTGGAACACCTGACTGTTTTTTACATTTTTTATTGGTGTCGGCTGTCACTGTTTGGGCTCATGCAAATGACCAATTAGGGCTTTGCACAGATCAGCATGCCTGTGGTGGATATGGCAATGTTTTCCCGATTGGTCGCAAACAGGAACTTTGTACAAATCAATAACAGGCTGACACTGTCCACGTCTGTCTGCATTTAATCGACCTGGAGCAATTACCCAATGTAGGGGTGGATTTGCGCCTTTGGACATAAACTGTCTGTGTCCAGGGGTGCATATCCATGCCCAAGAGCAGGTAATCGATCCATGTTCAATTGCGCGTGGACGACCGTGGGCAGTGTGAGCCTGTATTTGCTTTCTACAGGCTTTGTCTGGCTAATCGGAAACCCGCCTTAGAAATACACTAATCTGTGAGGTGTATAACCTTAATCGCCATGTACACACAATCCCTTAGGGAGATTTACTGTAGTTTTCCCTGTCCACAATGAAAAGAAAAAAATGTCTTGAGATGCTTTAACATTTTGTGTTTGTGCTATTAAAAGTGTAAAAGTCGTGTGCTTAGCATATCTGCTGTTCTTTACTCAGTGTCTAGTATGTTACACACAGTGCAAAATGAATGTCGGACACCAGCCACACAATAAATGGCATAGTGCAAATACATTACATAGTGTTCTGCGTGCCAAAATATTTGTAATTCTGGTCAGCCACTCCTGTGAATCGCAGCTCCTGCCACACTGTATAGTCTAATATGTGACATGTTGCTGCAGCTTTACATGTGTCGCCTTCCAGAATACCAGCCCTAGAATGATCAAGCTGCTCTGTGACTTCTACAAGCTCTCGTTAGAACTCTGCACTGTACATGTCTCACTGCATAAACCACCACTGATTTCTGATGATCAGGGATTGTGGAATTCTAGTAGAGGTAGATTTTCGGCAATATTCCATATATCTCGTTACATTTCTAACTAGGTGATGTGTTGCCACACAGGATATAAAGTGTACCTTTTCAGAGTACAAAGTGTTCTTTGAACTACCAAGTTTCAATGTTTATATCTTTTAATTCCTCCCAAGCCTGCTAGAATCTTCAGCTCCTGAGACTGATAGAAACTTCAACCCTTGTGCCTGCAGGAAACTTGGGGCCTGTTTGAAACTCCACCTCCTGAGCTTGTGTGAAACATAAACTTATAAGCCCGCTAGGAACTGTGTGCCTCCTGAGCCCGCTAGGAACTGTGTGCCTCCTGAGCCCGCTAGGAACTGTGTGCCTCCTGAGCCCGCTAGGAACTGTGTGCCTCCTGAGCCCACTAGGAACTGTGTGCCTCCTGAGCCCGCTAGGAACTGTGTGCCTCCTGAGCCCGCTAGGAACTGTGTGCCTCCTGAGCCCGCTAGGAACTGTGTGCCTCCTGAGCCCGCTAGGAACTGTGTGCCTCCTGAGCCCGCTAGGAACTGTGTGCCTCCTGAGCCCGCTAGGAACTGTGTGCCTCCTGAGCCCGCTAGGAACTGTGTGCCTC
Organism: Lithobates sylvaticus; assembly: GCA_028564925.1. Taxonomy (NCBI): domain Eukaryota; kingdom Metazoa; phylum Chordata; class Amphibia; order Anura; family Ranidae; genus Lithobates; species Lithobates sylvaticus. Next base: position 129,782,747 of record CM053036.1, on the reverse strand, counting down.
CTGAGCCCGCTAGGAACTGTGTGCCTCCTGAGCCCGCTAGGAACTGTGTGCCTCCTGAGCCCGCTAGGAACTGTGTGCCTCCTGAGCCCGCTAGGAACTGTGTGCCTCCTGAGCCCGCTAGGAACTGTGTGCCTCCTGAGCCCGCTAGGAACTGTGTGCCTCCTGAGCCCGCTAGGAACTGTGTGCCTCCTGAGCCCGCTAGGAACTGTGTGCCTCCTGAGCCCGCTAGGAACTGTGTGCCTCCTGAGCCCGCTAGGAACTGTGTGCCTCCTGAGCCACTGCTAGGAGGTAACTGTGTGCCTCCTGAGCCACTGCTAGGAGGTAACTGTGTGCCTCCTGGGCCACTGCTAGGAGGTAACTGTGTGCCTCCTGAGCCACTGCTAAGAGGTAACTGTGTGCCTCCTGGGCCACTGCTAGGAGGTAACTGTGTGCCTCCTGGGCCACTGCTAGGAGGTAACTGTGTGCCTCCTGGGCCACTGCTAGGAGGTAACTGTGTGCCTCCTGGGCCACTGCTAGGAGGTAACTGTGTGCCTCCTGGGCCACTGCTAGGAGGTAACTGTGTGCCTCCCCGGGCCACTGCTAGGAGGTAACTGTGTGCCTCCCCGGGCCACTGCTAGGAGGTAACTGTGTGCCTCCCCGGGCCACTGCTAGGAGGTAACTGTGTGCCTCCCCGGGCCACTGCTAGGAGGTAACTGTGTGCCTCCCCGGGCCACTGCTAGGAGGTAACTGTGTGCCTCCCCGGGCCACTGCTAGGAGGTAACTGTGTGCCTCCCCGGGCCACTGCTAGGAAACTTGGCGTCCTTTTACTCATTAAAGTAGATGCTTGGCACTATCATGAGCACTTAAGGATGTGAACGGGCTTTGTATAGGCTAGCCAGTTCAAAAGGAGCATTCCACTCCAAGAAAAGGTAAAGCTTTATTTGTACAAAGGGACATCAGCACCTAATATTGTAGGAGTACAATTTTACACTTGCCCTTTAAAGTCCCTCATACTATGCCTTGCTAGGTTTTTGAGCTTAATGGCACAATACCCATGTTCTCTCAGGTATATGTGATTTTTTAGACTATTTTTAAGTGCATTGTATTCATTATGTGAGAAACTGTAGTCTACATCCGACCAGTGACTGCAATCATTGCACCAACAACCTCTAATTTTCGCAGACAGTATCCTTCACGTACGTGGAACACTTTGATTGGCTCAGACAGCTGTCAAAATGAAACCTACATTTCTTCACCCCTCAACTGTCAAAACAGTTATTATGGATGTCATATTAATACACTGTGCAGCAGACTGTTTAATTCAGATTGCACAGTAAAACACATGCCTTTTGTCTTCAGTCCTTTATGTCAACGTAATTGTATGAAGCGGTCACCCCGTTTTCATGATTTTTCCTTACCGGAATGTTCTCACCGGCCAAAAGCCTTAAATGGAATCGTAACAAGAAGATTGCAGAGCTTTTTAGAGTCTCAGCTAAATAGCTGCATAAAGGCCGTATCCATATAAATGTTATCAGTCATACAATCACAAGCCTCTGATCACTGCTGTCTCGGCCTTCCTGTGTTACTACTAGGAGTGTCCTCTACAGAGGCAAATTTGTTATTTATTTTTATCCTATCCTTTTTTATCCTATCCTTTTTACAACTTATAAACAAAACTTTCATTAAAAATAATAAACTATTCAAAAATAAGAGAACTTGGTGTATGGAAACCCTAACAATGAACTTCGCTTATTTTTGGTCTTTTAAAAGAGCCATTGAATGAATGTATTTTGGTACATCTTTTTGACAAATGCAGGTAAAATGCCTGTCGATCCTGCTAGAAATCAAGTAAGCTTGTGCTCCTGTACAATCTGCAGTGCTCTCTCAAAGCGTCTAGCTAGATCATCAGGTGAAAAAATAAAAGCCACCCAAAAAAAGAAAACGAATGCAACCACCATATATACCTACTGGTAAGCAGCAAGCTTTTAAAGTGACTGTAAACTCATGTTTTATTTATTTTTAAACAACAAACATGTTTTTACTTACCTGGACCTGAAAGGAAGAGGCTCTGTGCAATTCCACTGCACAGAGCAGCCCAAGCCTCTTCCTTTCAAGTGCCCCGCCAGAATTTGTCTCCTCCTCTTCTTGGTGTGCCACCATAGGAGGCAGCTTCCTATTGTGGCACACCCGTGTACTCTGTCCCAAGCCATGCTGCCTGTGTCTATAGATGTATGCAGTGCCTCTTGGCCCCGCTCTCTCACCACTGACTGCTCTCAGCCAATCTTGTGAGAGTAAGGAGAAGGGAGAAAGCTGCTACAGACAGGCACAGTGCTGGATCGAGTAAGGGCTCAGGTAAGTATAAGGGAGGGGGGCATACTGCTACCTAAACATTTTTTATCTTCATGCAAAAATGCATTAAGGTAAATAATGTTTAGGCTTTGGAACTCCTTTTTTCTTGGGTTTATTTTTTTGGGTTTAGATACCCAAACGATACAGAATGTGGTTGATCGTTTAATGGATAATTTTTTCTTTTTTTTTTTTTTAAAAAAGTATTAGTCAAGTTTTTTTTTTCCCTAAATCAGGTAAAAGTAACAAGTCGCATGCAATGATTTTTTTTTTCTCTCCTCCGCATCCCCCTTTTCAAGCTCCTCCTGCCAACGCTTCTATATTGCCATTTTCTCTAAACCCCATGTACTGAAGGGACCAATGGAGTGCTGTGTGAGTCTCCCCAGTGTGTGTTCCCCTGCTCTGTACTACAACTCAAAGTACCACGTACATAGCCAGCATTAGAGGCGCTGTCGATCACCACTGTATTAAAGGTGAGGTGTGGCTTTTGCGCTGTGTTTCTCTTGCGCTGGCTGTATGTGCGGCACTCTGAAGAGCTGCATGTCTATTTCTAAGAGTGAGAGCGCACACATTGTGGAGACTCACACAGGACTTTATAGGTCCTTGCAAAACAGCTGCATAGAGTTATACAGTAAAACCTTGGTTTGAGAGTAACTTGGTTTGAGAGCATTTTGCAAGACAAGTTAAATTTTTTTTAATACATTTTGACTTGATATAGAAGCGATGTCTTGATATACAAGTAGCGTCATGTCACAACTGAGTATAAAAGAGAAGAGGCGCCTCTAAGTATAGTAATATGGTTACATTTAATAAAGGTTCAACATTTGTCAACTCATATGGTTGATTAAAACAGGCACATCTAAGTATGCAAGCATCCGGGGTAAAGCTGTCCACATATACCATCCTCCTCAACATCATTGACATTGTCCCTTCCACACTGCGCTCCACGAGGGCTTCAATCGCTCTACTGCAGGGTGGTTTTCCAGATTGCAGACTGACAGCAGTGAGAGTCGGCAGCGCAAGGAATGGTCTATGTGGACCGCTTTACCCCGGATGCCTGCATACTTAGATGTTCCTCTTTTAATCATCAACCATGTGAGTTGCTACATGTTGTACCTAAATGTTGTACCTTCATTAACTGCTTCAGCCCCGGAAGATTTTACCCCCTTCCTGACCAGAGAACTTTCTGCGACACTGCGTTGCTTTAACTGACAATTGCGCTGTCGTGCAATGTTGCACCCAAAGAAAATTTGATGTTCTTTCTTTCCCTCAAATAGAGCTTTCTTTTGGTGGTATTTGATCACATCTGCGGTTTTTATTTTTTGCGCTATGAACAAAAATATTGACCACTTTGAAAAAAAAGCTATATTTTTTTTTTACTTTTTGCTATAATAAATATCCCCCAAAAATATATAAACTTTTTTTTTTTTTTCCTCGGTTTAGGCCGATATGTATTCTTCTACATATTTTTGGTAAAAAAAATAATCACAATAAGCGTATATTGATTGGTTTGCGCATAAGTTATAGCGTCTACAAAATAGGGGATAATTTTATGGCGTTTCTTTTTTTTTTTTATTACTAGTAATGGCGATCTGTGATTTTTATCGGGACTGCAACATTATGGCGGACACATCGGACACTTTTGACACATTTTTGGGACCATTGGCATTTATACAGCCGATCAGTGCTATAAAAATCCACTGATTACTATAAAAAGGTTTCTGGCAGGGAAGGGGTTAACCACTAGGGGGCGATCAAGGGGTTAATTGTGTTCCCTCTGTGTTATAACTGAAGGTGGGGGGGGGGGGGGGGGAGACTGTCTAGGGGAGATGACAGATCGCTGTTTATACTGTGTATGAACAGACGATCAGTCACTTCTCCCCTCAGAGAACCAGAAACTGTGTTTGCACACACAGATCCTGGTTCTCGGTGTCTCGGCAGCAATCGCGGGAGCCTGGTAGTGATCGTGACCGCCGGGCATTCGCATCGGCTCCGGGGATGGGCAGCGAGCCCCTAGTGGCCACAGGGCAAAGCGACATTACATAATGTCGTTTCGCCCAGCTGTGCCATTCTGCCGCAGTAAGACTGCACGGCTGGTCGGCAAGTGGTTAAATGTAACCATATTGCTACACTTGGAGGCGCCTCTCCTCTTTTATACTCTGTGGTGCCTGCTGGATTTTGCATCTTATCCCCTTGCGGAGGCTGCCGTTTGTGGATTGACCTTTTATGGTTACACAACCTATCACATTGCTATAATCTTTTTATATGGACTATAAACTGAAGGATTTATGAACAAATGGTTGTGGAACGAATCATTTTGAGTTTCCATTATTTCATACGGGGAATTTTGCTTTGGAGTGCTTTGGATTACCAGCATATTTCTGGAACTAATTATGCTCGCAATCCAAGGATATATTGTACATACACAGCAATTTGCAGTGATCTCGTAGATATAAGGGAAGTAAACGCCGCGCTAATCTAAATAAACAATCTTAGGAATCACTGATATTGATCATTAAAATACATATGAAGTAGGTGTAAAAAAATATGAAAATAAGCAGCAGCTAAAAAATTGCAAGATATGCGCAATAAACAAACAGAATAGGACAAAAAGCCGCGCTAGTGACTCAAAATATACAAAGATTACATAAAAATGTAAATTTAGAAGTGATAAAAGTCCAAACCCGGGAAAAAGGGGTTAAGCCAAAAACAAAAATAGAAGTCAATCAAAAATAATTGTGATATAAATTAGAACAATGTTCATAAGTGTGCAAAAATGAAATCCAAAATCTGTGACTGTGAACTCAAAAGCACCGTGATCCACCACCGTAATTAAAATGCGCTTACCAGAGGGCAAGCTTAATTGGGCCCATATGCTGATAACGGGATAAATTGCTCCAAAACGAATCTCCTCATAAAGGGTCAACCAGGGACAGATAACCAGATCCTGTTCCTCCTTGGGGCTAATAGTGGTATGAATAATCTCCAACAGTACCGGACCAGAATTCTCTCAGCAGCCAATATAGAAAAGAGGGATGCTCCCATGGTGTGATACCAGATATAAAATTTATTAAAACGAAAAACAATCCTACTTACATATAGGCATAAGAATATAGGCAGGAATCGAGGATAAAAACATGTATGCCGGCCGGCAAATCGTACACCCGCTCACAGCGCGGAACGCGATGACGTCAGTGCGTCAGCCTCCCTACGTCCGTTTCGTCCAATGACGTCTTCTGGGGAACGGGCGTCCGTTCCCCAGAAGACGTCATTGGACGAAACGGACGTAGGGAGGCTGACGCACTGACGTCATCGCGTTCCGCGCTGTGAGCGGGTGTACGATTTGCCGGCCGGCATACATGTTTTTATCCACGATTCCTGCCTATATTCTTATGCCTATATGTAAGTAGGATTGTTTTTCGTTTTAATAAATTTTATATCTGGTATCACACCATGGGAGCATCCCTCTCTTTTCTATATTTTTATACTGGCTGCTGAGAGAATTCTGGTCCGGTACTGTTGGAGATTATTCATACCACTATTAGCCCCAAGGAGGAACAGGATCTGGTTATCTGTCCCTGGTTGACCCTTTATGAGGAGATTCGTTTTGGAGCAATTTATCCCGTTATCAGCATATGGGCCCAATTAAGCTTGCCCTCTGGTAAGCGCATTTTAATTACGGTGGTGGATCACAGTGCTTTTGAGTTCACAGTCACAGATTTTGGATTTCATTTTTGCACACTTATGAACATTGTTCTAATTTATATCACAATTATTTTTGATTGACTTCTATTTTTGTTTTTGGCTTAACCCCTTTTTCCCGGGTTTGGACTTTTATCACTTCTAAATTTACATTTTTATGTAATCTTTGTATATTTTGAGTCACTAGCGCGGCTTTTTGTCCTATTCATCTTGTAGATATAATCTTTAAATGAATTAGTAATTGGTTAATCAGGCTGAACATTGATTTGAAATCAATCTAGGAGCAGTGAATTTCTACTTGCAGGAAAAAGTTATATAGAAAGCATACTATGTGCAGTGAAATGGATGAGGAAATTGGTTAAATGAAAAGTGATAAATGTGTACAGCTGAGTGGTAAATAACATCTATAAAAAGAAATCGACTTTCCTTTTGTAGGTGGGAATTATTTTATTGTGCAGAAGAAAATGACTTGGGAAATGCATGCAGGGACTGATCACGCTGTGTGTTCTGCACTGGGCACAGTTGTAGAAAGGTGATAATGTCATTCTATGATGCAGTGATCACATGCAGGCTGGAGACCTCATTGAAAAAATAAAAGCTTGCAGATGAACGCTGCCACTGTCAGGCTGCGGTCGCATCTGCAGTACAGTCGGTTATATTGTCATTAGAGTATTAAATACATTAATGATAAAATAGAAACATTTTAAATAGAATATTTATACTGTATACATACATATGTATTACATTTTAAACAGTGTACCAAATAAAAGCTTTATATGTCCCTAAAATATATGAAAAATTATTTAGGTTTGAAAACCTATTGATATGTTAAGGACTGAGCCTCTTTCTGAGATTTGTTGTTTACAAACATATATATATATATATATATATATATATATATATATATATATATATATATATATATATATATATATATATATATATATATATATATATATATATATATATATATATATATATATATATATATATATATATATATATATATATTAATAATATATATATATATATATATATAATATATAGAGAGAGAGAGAGATTATACATTATATATAACACCCTAGAGAATAAAATGGCGGTCGTGCAATACTTTCCGTCACACCATATTTGCACAGCGGTCTTACAAGTAGGGGTGCAACAGATTGTCACCGATCCGTGAGCCGAACGGGTCAACCTGTTAGGATTGGCACACCACGTGACCTGCGGAGCACTCCGCTGCCTCGGCCTTAGGAAAGGCCGTGGCTTTGGCCTAGCCCTGGAGCGGCAGCCATCTTGGTACACCCGGCGGCCGTTTACCACGTGATCGCTCTGTCAAATGACGGCGCGATCACTTGTAAACAAACCGGCGTCATGTGATGGCGCCGGTTCCTCTCTCCCCTCTGTGTACTGATTTGTACAGTGAAGGGGAGAGATCGGATGGCAGCAGCGCTGTGGGCTGGATCTGTAGTGTCCACAGCGCTGCTCGGTGGCAATTCCAGTTACATCCATGGATCCATCCATCCATGCTCAGCCATCCTGCCATACTCTGCCCATACCCTGCCCATACCCTGCCCATACCCTGCCCATACTCTGTGATACCCGGACAATATTACAGTGGGGGAGATGACGTGGATATTAGTGGGGGAGATGACGTGGATATTAGTGGGGGAGATGACGTGGATATTAGTAGGGGAGATGACGTGGATATTACAGTGGGGGAGATGACGTGGATATTACAGTGGGGGAGATGGCGTGGATATTACAGTGGGGGAGATGACGTGGATATTACAGTGGGGACTATATGGTGGTGGAATTTTCACAGGTTTTTGCAAATTCAATTATTTGCTTATCCGAAAAATGATCCGATCTGAGGAACGATCCGATCCGTGAGTTTTTTGATCCGTTGCACCCCTACTTACAAGTGCATTTTTTTGGAAAAAATATAATTTTTTGACTTAAAAAAAAAAGACAACAGTACAGTTAGCTCAATTTTTTTTAATATTGTGAAAGATAATGTTATGCCGAGTAAATTGATACCCAACATGTCATGCTTCAAAATTGCGCCCGCTCGTGGTATGGCGACAAACTTTTACCCTTAAAAATCTCCATAGGTGACGTTTAAAAAATTCTACAGGTTGCATGTTTTGAGTCTGAGGAGGTCTAGGGTTAGAGTTTTTGCTCTCGCTCTACCAAACGCTTTTTTACTAGTAATGGCGGCGATCAGTGATTTTTATTGTGACTGCGACATAATGGCGGAGACATCGGACATTTTTGACACATTTTTGGGACCATTGTCCTTTATACAGCAATCAATGCTATTTAAATGCATTGATTCCTATGTAAATGACACTGGCAGTGAAGGGGTTAACCACTAGGTGGCAGTGTAGGGGTTACATGTGCCTAGAGGTGTGTTTCTAACTGGGGGGGGGGGTGTGGCTGTCAGCTAGTGAATGCTGATCTCTGCTCCAATAACAGGGAGCAGAGATCGGCGTCACTAGTTGCTAGGCAGAACCAGGAGATGCTGTTTATTTCCGCATCTCCCCGTTCAGCCTTCCCGTGAGACGATCGCGTTTATCCCTGCGGCGATCGAGTCCGCGGGACCCGCGACCGGCCTCACGGGGGTCCCGACCGGCGCGAGCGTGCATCTTAAAGGGGACGTACCTGTACGCCCTTATGCCTGTCCGTGCCATTCTGTCGACCTACATCGTCGTGCGCCGGTCGACAAGCGGTTAAAAATTTAAAAAAAGGGTCACTTTGTAAACATCCCTTGTAATAGAAAAAAAGTATGACAGGACCTCTTAAATACAAGACCTGGGATCAAAAAGTCCTCAATCTCATATTTATACTAAAATGTGCAATAAAAAATTTAAATAAAATTAAATGTAAAAAAAAAAAATTATAAAAATGTTGCTTTAAGAGCTATGGGCGGAAGTGACGTTTTGACATCATTTCTGGCTTGCAATGGTATGGAGATGGGTGGGGGCCATCTTCCCCCTCACTCATCTCATCTCCATACCAAGCCAGGAAGAGGACCCGATCATCTTTGCTGCTTCCAATGGCTCCGGTAAGTGGCAATGGGCACCGGAAAGCGGTGGCAGAGGGGGGCCCCCTCTTCCGCCACTGATAAAAGTGATCTTGTAGCGAATCTGCGGCAGAAAGGCAGAAATGTATTTTATCTGAAACCAGACAGCTCACTGAAGAACAGGATACTGGGGTTATGGTAAATAGCTGCTGCCATAACAACACTACCCCCCTTCAAAGCGCCGACGTATATCGGCGTGAGCCGGTCCAGAAGTGGTTAAAGCTGAACTGCTAGGTTTGGCAGCAATAAAGAGATGACTTCTCTCGTTCCTGGAACAAAATTGAGTCCATTCACATGAAGTTTTGTATCAGTAAGTGTCCTCTGAATGGCTGTGGTAGAGAGGCGAGCGAATGACATCACAATCTCCACCTCAGCCAATCAGAGAAGCCTTGTAATCATTCATAAAACACAAAGCTTCTTGAGAATGGCTGATCAATGCTCAGCCCAACTTGATTTTGTTCCGGGACAGGAAGGCCTCATCGCTGCTGGAACACTGTGCTGTATATTGCAGGCAGCCGATTCTACATATACATTTTATACAGCGCTGCCAGCGGGATAATGTATTCATGAATGAATTAGTTTGTTTGGACCAGCTTGACTCGAACTAACTATTTTAGGGCTCATTCACACGAACGATTAAGGCCATCCTCACTGCAAAACCACTAGGAGATGCGGGTGCATCCACCTTAGAGTTGTGTGCTGGGGCCCATTAAAGTGGATGTATACACAGTGGTGGCATGTGCACAATTGCATGTCAGAATTTGACTTGCAGGCAGTAGTGGGTGCTCGGATACAAATGCAGAGGTTCTGCGTTTAGATCTGTACACATTCCCACATGTCGAATCTTGACATGCAGTTGTGGCCATACACCCGCTGCATGTGCATTCACTATGGATTACCTGAATAGAACTCCAATGTTCATGCACACGCATATGCCAGTGGCTTTGCAAAAAGGACAAGCTAAATGGCCTGTCTGATGGAGCCCTTAAAGGCAACTTAACTTGGAGATGGTCTTTAACCAGTGCATGCTGATGCTGCTAAATGTGTCCTGAGCATGTAGGCATCAATGATCCTTAGGTCGTGAAAAGGTTAAAAGAAGTGGATACTTGTTTTGGTAATATTACTTTCTATTAAAACTAATAAAAAATGTTTTTGTAGGAAAATATGATATATTGCATATTAATATTTTTATTCTCATTTTGAGACAATGGGTTAAGCTTTAGGCTTGTTTAAAAAAAAAAAAAACTTGTACAGACTTCAATAGCTCAAGCTGAAACCAGCACAATAAATGATTTGGCAGCAGCTACTCAGCCATCATATGGCTCCTTCTAAAGGTCCAGCCAGACAAATGGAGCTTTCAAGTAGACTATTTATATAGTTGATAAAACATAATAATAATAATAATAATAATAATAATAATAATGTATCCAGACCAGAACCATTATAGTTACCTATTGGGTATCATGAAAAAATATGCAAGTATCAAATCCTAATAAAAGAAAGAAACTAGTATATTTCTTTCTGTTATGAAGAATGATTGGATTTCAATACAGATGTTTTTATACTTGCTGAATACCACCTTGGCACATGTTGGTGTATCCTGGGAGCCCTGGCACAGTCATCATTTCTGCAAACAGTTTGAGTTTAGTCATCAAATACATTTTTTGTTGATAACTGATGTTGCCTGTTAAGCACTGAATTCCTTCATCCGACTAAACACTGTCTTTTTAGTTTGAACAGCACACTTGATCTACATTTTAAATGCTTCTGGTGAGGGGTCATATCTGGGCACAATATCTGCTTAGTTCTTAAATAATTTTTTGTGTTCAACTTATTGCAGCTTTCCAACATGCCTGCTTCCTAGGTGATAGAAAATGTTACCTAAGGAATGACAGTTCTGTTTAATTACAAATGTATACAGTCCTTTTCTCTTGTTAGAGGTCAATAAGTGCACTCTAATCATGGCAAAAACAGCTCAGCTTTTCTTCACTTAATGATTTTCCAATCCATGCTAGTCTTATTAAAGGGTAAGTTCACCTTTGGGAACATGTTACTAGTTCCACCTGGTTTTAGGGTGAAACATGTAACATGTTGCCATTGCTGCAGCTGCTGCCTGATCCAAGCCCAGATCTACTGGAGACCTGCATGGCACCAGCAATCTGCTGATCGCTGGTGCAATACTTTACAGGCTCAAAAAATGATTTACCTGCAAAAAGGTGCTTTTATTATTTTTTGCCAAAAACGTGAACTTATCCTTTAAAGCATGGGTCTCAAACTGGCGGCCCTCCAGCGGTTGCGAAACTACAAGTCCCATCATGCCTCTGCCTGTGGGAGTCAGGCTTGTAACTGTCAGCCTTGCAAGCCTCATGGGACTTGTAGTTTCGCAACAGCTGGAGGGCCGCAGTTTGAGACCCCTGCTTTAAAGTGACCCTCAGCACAGGGTCACTTGTATAGACTAGGATACATGCTAAAAGAAGAGTCACTATACTTGCCTTTGTGATTGCGCTGTTCTTGCCGAGACAAGAAAAGCAGTAGTGGGAGCGGGTACCTGTCATAAATGGGTACCTGCTTTTAGGAAAGAAAAACAAGAGTGTCCAATTATTGCTGAGGAAGGGGGAAGAAAGAATTTCAAGTTTTAAGTGGAGCTCCACTTTATATAGTACTTATTTGTGCCCTTTAATTGAATGCAAAGCATTTGATACCGTTCAGATAGTATAATGGATTGAGAAGCTAAGGGATTGAGCGCAGCCTAAGCACCAGCTTTTGCTGTTTTTTTGCTGCAAAAAAACGAAAAACAAAACAAAAAAACAGGTAAGTCTGTGTAAAGCCTGTGTATACTTTAAGTGTTTTTTTTTTTTTTTTTTTTCAACCCCCAAAAAAAGGAGCTTACTGTACTGACTATGCAATGTTAGTACAGTGATCTCACACTGAGATTTTGTGTAATGACAAGGGGACTACCCCCCCTGCCAGAACACACCAGTCATTGCTCGCAGCTATTTGCCGGATGCGTACGGTTTTCCAGCATGCCTGTTTGACATTCGGTCCGCATCTGTCGATGCAGGCTGATGTACACATAGACCAAATGTTGGCCGATTTCTGTTGAACCGGCTGATATTTTGCTATTGTGAACCAGGCTTTAGTCTTTTTTTGTGAAGTCTCTTCTTTCTAGGCATCTGCTGCGTTTTAAAATATGAGTGGCTGAGAGTTGAAAGCACATCCTTTTTCTCTCGTCTACTTGTGAGAGGTTCATCACAGTCGCAAAGCGTACATTTAGCGTTTGGCTAAGGAGACTGCCTAGCAAGGTTTTAGACCGTGTCGTCAAGGCTCCCGAAAATGTTTTATTTTTTTATATTTTGTCTTCACAAATATAAATGTTTCTGAAGATGAAGTCTAAAACACTTTGTAACTTTATAATCTTGGAATAGTAGCTAGCTAGCTTCACAAAAAACTAATATAATTTGCTGTAAGAAATTTCAAGCTATGGTTTAATCTGGCCATTGATGAAGGGAAATTTGGTCAGTTAGCGGGGACTGGCCAAATCCTGGTCATGTGTTGCCACCCCTGCTCTTCTGTCCAGCTGATCAATGTATTGTGACGTTGAAGAGCCCCGCTGCCAGAATACAATGTCCCACTGGGAACGATTCCTCCATCTACCTTGCTTATGTGGCTGGAGGAATCCGTTTGTTTTTTGGGGGGAAAAAAATGATTTGCATTCTCTATGGCCAGCTCTATGGCCAGCTCTATGGCCAGCTCTATGGCCAGCTCTATGGCCAGCTCTATGGCCAGCTCCATGGCCAGCTCCATGGCCAGCTCCATGGCCAGCTCCATGGCCAGCTCCATGGCCAGCTCCATGGCCAGCTCCATGGCCAGCTCCATGGCCAGCTCCATGGCCAGCTCCATGGCCAGCTCCAGTTAGTCAGTTCAGGCTGTGGGCTATCGACAAATGTGTATTTCCACTCTTAGCTCGCTTAGGTTCCCTTTGGCTGTTCTGGTCACTAATTAAACTGCCTGTGTGGAAATTAGATTGTGGACTTTTTTTGTAGCAATGTCTTAGGTTAATAGTTTATGTATTTATTTGTTTATTCACCCTTCATTTAAAAATGCAGTTCAGGATAGTATGTGCCTTGATGGGACATGAGTGCTTAGCAAAGCACTTTTATATACAGTAAAACCTTGGTTTGAGAGTGTTTTGCAAGACAAGCAACATTTTTAAATACATTTTGACTGCAATATCTTGATACAAGTAGTGTCCTGTCCCAACTGAGTATAAAACAGAACAGAGGCGCCTCTAAGTGTAGCAATATGGTTACATTTAATGAAGGTACAACGTTTAGCAAGTCACATGGTTAATGATTAAAACAGACACATCTATGTATGCAGGCATCCGGGGTAAAGCTGTCCACATAGACCATCCTCCACACCACCATCAACGCCATCTCACATTCAAAACGCTCTACTGGGCAGTCTTCCTGGTCACGATTGCAGACTGACAGCAGTGAGAGCCAGCGGTGTGCAGGATGGTCTATGTGGCCAGCTTTACCCCGGATGCCTGCATACAGGGGGGTCCCCGACTTACCAACGCCCGACCTACGAACAACCCCTACGTACAAACGGGGCGCTGCGGGGACCCTCCGCCATTTTTCGTTGTTTTTCGCTGTGTTCCGGCCGTTCTGCGCATGCAAGGCCATACGGAGCCTCGGAAAATGCCGGAAATGTCCGTAATTTGGCGCGCATGCGCAGAACGGCATTAGACGGAACATCGGAAATGTCCGTAATTGTCGGTCTGCGCATGCGCGGCCAACTTACGAACATTTCCGACTTCCGTACAGGCGGGCAGTCCCTAACGAGTTCGTAACTCGGGGACCCCCTGTACTTGGATGTGCTTCTTATAATCGTCAACCATGTGAGTTGATAAATGTTGTACCTTCATTAAATGTAACCATATTGCTACACTTAGAGGCGCCTCTCTTCTCTTTTATACTCTGTAGCTCCTGTTGTATTTTTAATCTTCTAATTCCCTTGTGGCGGCTTCCATTTGTGGATGGACATTTTATGGTTACACAACCTATCACATTGCTATATTTTTTTTTTATAGACTGTAAATGGAAGGACTTATGAATAAATGGTTGTGGAACGAATCATCTGAGTTTCCATTATTCCTTATGGGAAAATTTGTAATGTATAAAAAAAAAAACACGTTGATGTCAAACTTGCAGGCTGAATCTCTGTTGCTGTCTGGTGGGTGTAACTAGTATTTGGGCAGGTTTTAAAATCTGTCCCTATTGAATTGATAATGGCAAAGCGGTAAATACCACATCTGTGGCAGCTTTGCACCCCAGAGTATCTCAGACATCCGTGTATATTAATGTAAACTTGTACCTTCGTATTTAATGGACCCTATTGTAAAAGTTAATTTGCTCAACCAGCTGCTCCTTTTCAGGTTTTACTTCTGTTATTGTATCCACTGTATTGTAAATTTCCTGAAGTCAATTTTTTATTCCACAAGAAGATCATACTATGGATTGTTAGCTTGTTTATTCATATGTCTGTGACCTAAATTGATCGCAAAACCAATGAGAAGTATTGAAGAGGGGAAACACTTTGTTGGATTGTTCGTTAGTAATTCAGTCATAATGCTCTGGGGATGGGTATTAGGAGGCTCTAGCAATTAGGTCTTTTGAGCAGAGCCTTTTTAAACGCAGGATACTATTACATGCAGCATTCATTTTTCTTGAAAAAAAGGTATTGATTTCCGAAAGATGTTTAAATAGAATATGCAGTATATTGCTCCTTTTTTATTTTTTTTTTTTTTCTCCTGTGACATTCACATATGACCAATATGGGAGACCTTGGTCAGCAACAGCTGTAGAGCTGTAGGATTATCTAATTAATGTCCATAAATGAAATTATGTAATAAACGTCACGGTCAGTTGATTTTGCCCTTGGGATAACATTAAAAAGAAACAGGGCTGTTAGATTGCAAGCTTAAAAACCATATTGATGATTTATTGAACAATAGACTGTTTTTGTATTTTTTTTTGTTTGTTTTTTTTATGCTACAGGATCAGGACAAAATGTTCATCAGTGTGAATGTTTTATCAGAAATATACTTCGCACAGTGTAGCTTTATACATTTAGCTGTACCTAGACAGTATGTTTGTTTTTTTTTTGTTTTTTTTTGTTTATAGCTGTTTTATCATTTATATTAGGTTAAGCATAATTTAAAGGTTGGGATAAGGGTTTGGGTGGGGGAATTATTCAGCGTTGGGGTCCACTTAAAGGCCATCCTTAGGGGGGTCAGGAGTTGTGGGTATTCAATTTACCTTTTGTGCTTGTTTTCCACATTGAAAACCTTTTGGCAAATACTACCTGGCTTTAGATTTTCATAGCCAAAAGCTAGGGTACAAAGGGTTGCCGGATGAAATAAGGGTAGCTATTGGTGACTAGAATAAAAAAAGATGCGGTTATTTTACAGCAGTAATGATGGTTACTGTCAATATGAAGGAAGCCTTAGGCCCCTTTCACACTGGGGCGGGGGCGGAAGCAACGGTAAAGCAGCGCTATATTTAGTGCTGCTTTACCGTCGTTTTAGCCGCGGTGTTCGGCCGCTAGCAGTGTCGTTTTAACCCCCGCTAGCGGCCGAAAAAGGGTTAAAATCCCCCGCAAAGCGTGGCGATATTGCCACGGTATTACCGCGGTGTCCCATTGAAATCAATGGGTAGGTGCGGTGAAGACACTGCTCCTATACCGCTCCAAAGATGCTGCTAGCAGGACTTTTTTGACCGTCCTTCTAGCGCACCGCTCCAGTGTGAAAGCTCGCGGGCTTTCACACTGGAGTGAATGGGGCCGGATTTTTTCGGGCGCTGTACAGGCGCTATTTTTAGCGCTGTATCGCCTGAAAAACGCCCCAGTGTGAAAGGGGCGTTTTTCATGCGGTACAGCGCTAAAAATAGCGCCTGTTCACCGCATGAAAAAATCCGGCCCCTTTAACTCCAGTGTGAAAGCCGGCGGGCTTTCACACTGGAGCGGTGCGCTAGCAGGATGACAAAAAAAGTCCTGCTAGCAGCATCTTTGGAGCGGTATAGGAGCGGGTATAGGTGTTCACCGCTCCTTCCCATTGATTAGAATGGGACACCGCGGTAATACCGCCTCAAAGCGCCGCTACGGCTGCGCTCTGCGGGGGTCTTTAACCCTTTTTTCGGCCGCTCGCGGGGGTAAAACCGCACCGCGAGTGGCCGAAAACCGCGGTTAAATTGACGGTAAAGCAGCGCTAAATATAGCGCTGCTTTACCGTCACCGCGGCTCCCCGCCCCAGTGTGAAAGGGGCTTTAGTGAAAACTTGTCAGAGAGTAGAATTCTTGTAGAGAGTTTTGTATGCACTTTACTGAAAGCTTGGCAAAAACAGAGAGGGTAGTATATTATGCTCAGAGCATGGGAAAGTCAAACTAAAAAATGCTGATGTGTAGCATGGGGGATAGAATGGTAAAAGGTTTGGTGAGTGTGAAGAGGAGCACTAGATCATTGTGTAAGGTTAAACAAAGATGGAAGTGAGAATTTAATGGAAGTAGAGCTGTTAGTGGCAATGAGGTTGTTAAAATCACCCATATTGATTTTAGGGATGTCAGTAGAAACTGAAAAAGCTATGCAGGGAAATGATCCAAGAGGACAGCCGCAGGGCTAGGAGGTCGATGGATTATTGCAGTTTGGAAGTGCAAGGGATAATACATGTGGACAGAGGCAGAAGAGTGGGGGAAGGTACTGGAATGATTTGGTGAAATAAACAGTGCTCAGAAAAATGAATGGCCAAATTTCAGATGTCCAAAAATTGTAGCCGGTTAACCCTTGCCGGATATCATGTGGTGCCATATTGAATGATCTTGTGTCTCCACAAATGATCTCTCCTCATTTCTCCCAATACTTGACGACAAACTCCTACTCTTCAGCTGGCCCCAACTATTCAAGCGTCTGTAGTTGGAATAGTCTTTGTTCGGTATCCACAATAACGATCCTTAAGGCTCTAATATTTAACTTGTCTATTTCCAAGTGGAGTCGGAAATGTGTGAAATTTGTACAAGATCTTTACAGAGGGTTCCCTTTAACAATTCGAAGACTTCATACGTGAATATGGTTTTCTTTCTATAGAACAGTTTATTTACCTCCAAATATCCCACTATATGTCTAAATATCCAGGTTACCATCTTAACATGACAGTTCTGTAGCTCATCTGTACCCAGATCAAAAGGGATAACTATGTTATGCAATTTTGTAGATCAGCTGTATTTACTCAGTTGCTGTGCAACTTATAACATCCAAGTGAAAGAATGCCAACATGTCGAAAAAATAAAAAAACAATCACTGATTTGGAAAAAGTATCACCCCCCCCCTCCTAAAAATTACTTGTACACTCAATCAGCTGTAGGTAATCACTGCAACTGAAGCTAACAGTTATGGGTGGCAAGGCACTGTTAAAAGATCTCTGTGATAAAGTTGTGGACAGGCACAAGCCAGGAGATGGATACAAACGTATTGCAATGCCTAGAGGCACAGTGAAGTAAATTTTTAAGAAGTGGGAAGTATTTGGTGCAACACTGACCCTCCCTGGATCAGGAGGTCGCTCCAAACTGGAATGCAGAGCATGGGAGCACTTGTCAGGGTAGAAGGAAGATTGGATGGGGGAAGATGCCATCACATTCTTGAGGAAAATCGGCTGCCCTCTGCCAGAAAGTTATCAATGGGGAATGACCCAAAGTACACAGCAAAATTACTACACAGTGGTTGAAGGAGAAAAAAAGGTGAATGTGCTTGCATGGCCTAGTTTAGAGCCCAGACTTAAACCCCATTGTAAATCTGTGGAATGACATGACGATTGCAGTCCACAAACTGTCACCATCAAAGTTAACTGAACTTGAACAGTTCTGCAAAGAAAAGTGGGCAAATATTGTTAAGTCTAGATGTGCAAAGTTAGTGGAGACATCCCAACAGACTAAAGGCTGTAATTAACCACTTGCTTACTGGGCACTTAAACCCCCCTCCTGCCTCGACCAATTTTCAGCTTTCGGCGCTGACGCACTTTGAATGACAATTGCGCGGTCATACAACAATGTACCCAGATGACATTTTTTATATTTTTTTTCCCACAAATAGAGCTTTCTTTTGGTGGTATTTAATCACAGCTGGGGTTTTTATTTTTTGCTAAACAAACAATAAAAGATGGAAAATAAAAATAAAAATAAAATCATGTTTAATAGTTTGTTATAAAATTTTGCAAACAGGTAATTTTTCTGCTTCATTGAGGGGCGCCGATAGGCTGCACTGGTGGTGGGCTGCACTGGTGGGCCACTGATGTGCAGCACTGTTCCTCAGGAACTGATGGTGGGCACTGACGGGTGGCGCTGGTGGGCACTGACGGGTGGCGCTGGTGCCTACTCGTAGGAGGCACAGGTGGGCACTGATGGGTGGCGCTGGTGCCTACTTGTAGGAGGCACCGGTGGGCACTGAGGGGCTGGCGGCAGCTTGCAGTGATCGGGACTGATGTCCCGATCACTGCCGCCGGTGATCTGCTTTTTTTTTTTTTTTCTCTGATTACCGGCTGTGTTGAGATAACATGATCACTGGCTGACAGCTGATCACGTGGTAAGGGATCGACCCCTTACTCGGATCGGTGATCCATCGAGTCTCATAGACTCGCTGATCACAGAGCGCGCCACGCGCTCCCTTCAGGGGGCGCGCAAAGCAGGTCCTTGCTGTAGCCGTCATTCGGCTAAAGCGCGGATCTCAAGAAGTTAATGCAAAATGTAGTTCAACAAACTACTGACATAAGGGGGTTGATCCTTTTTCCAACTCAATGATTCTGTTTTTGATTTGTTTTTTGACACATCGATGTTAAAACTTTCACAAGTTTACATGTTATTAGTTGCATTAGTAAATACAGCTCAAAAGAAAAACAACAAAATCTGTCTTAATTTCAGGCTGCAAAGCAACAATGTGATAATCTTGAAGGGGGCGATGCTTTTCTATACCCACTGTATATTTATTGTCTCTCTTTTATATAGGTGCATACATAGATACCAACAACCCTAGCTGTAAAACCCCAAGCTAGCTGACTGACACTTCCTAAATAATTTTTTCTTAATTTTTTGGTAAACATGTACAGAGGCACATACAGTGAATTTTCTTTTAGATGAAGTGCATATTTACCAATGCAGTTGGTTAAATGGACTGGATTATAAGGTCTTTAAAAAAACAGCTACCTTTGCTAATACAGTAGGTTATATAGCCTGATTGGCTGACTCAGACATAGAAACCGAGATTGTGTGGGCGTCTTTAACAACATAGCCACAGAGAGCAAGAGTTCATAGGTAATCTTGTGTGTTTGTGGGGTTGTTTGTTTATCCAGTGTATCCTTCTTTATCCCACATGAATAGGTCCTGAAGTTGTAAAAGGATATTTTTATCCATATATGACTTATGATACATCAGTCCCCAGAGTTTTTGTGTACCTTATCATTAAGGTTATGTTATGTAATTATGATCTAGCTGACCTGTAATTATATGTGCACACACTTCATGTAACAATTATTTAGTAATTCATTATCTTCACTGCTGTGATCTGTCACCACTTTGAAGGCAAATTACAGTGGGTAAAAAAGCAATGCTTTAATATTATGCAAATGATACAGCATATAAAAATCCTCAAGGTAAAGCTAAAAGGGAATAACATACACTAGTTAAAGCAATGCACACATCTTGGATATACATTTTTAATGTTTATCCCTTAATGATGGTTTTTAATGTCATTGTGCGAAAATTGCTTCTTCACAGTAGAGGACATGTAGCAAAGATGCAGCAATCTATGATATACTAGGAAAGGGATATTATGCTTGAAAAGAAACAGTTTGGGCATATTTTAACATGTTATATAAAGTGTTATCTCAGGCCAGAAGAATAATATATTAGGATGCTGGAGACTTTAGGAAGGGTCTCCTTATTGTACCCCTGGATCGAGAGTTGGCGAAAGGAGTGTCATTGAGCCTGCATCCTCTTTAGGTATCTTATATAGTATCAGAATATCCCCACCATATTTCCATCACCTTTAGGAATTTGGGCCACAGAAGCTTCATTGAGCAGTAAACCAGTTATCTCAAGGACCAGCTATAGACAGTTGGACATAGGTGGGAGATATATTCAGGGGAAAAAAATCTAGATTGTCCCTGTTGAAAGGATTTTACGGAAGTTTTACTTTGGATCATTGTAGAGTTTTTACTGCAGCAACTGTCTGGTTGGCATGATTTAATATTCATAAAAGTGAGACTCTTTATTATGGATCGCGTTTTTTTTCTCTGCAGTACCATGAGACCAGTTTTCGTAAATGTCCACCTGAGTGTTGTCAGTAGGCTATGGATTTCAGACATATTATTTGTACCTTTTGTCTTTTCTGTGCCATGCCATCCTCTGCATTTATCTGTAGCCTTCAGGAGACCAATTCTAAGGGGGTTGTTACGCAACTGAATTAATTATTTTTTCATAGATAATTCTTAATAAAAACACATGCCCCCAATCATTCTTGAGCAGCTGTTGAAGCATTCCTGAGGAACAAGCGAGCAGCTGGCCTGAGAAAGGCCAGTCCCAACAGGAGCAACATGAGGAAAATTCATTCTGAAGGGGATTGTTAGACATGCCAATAGCAAGAATGAAAATACCTGCAGAAATATTTGACCAGTGAGAATTGGAGGCTGTTAAAGAGAGGCATATAAGGTGCCCTAAGCAAATGGGTGGCCAGATTGCATAGGTGCTGCTAATTATGGAATATATGTGTTGACTCTAGTCAAATTATTTGTCTAATCTGCACACATGACCAACCTCCATTTATTTAATATCTAGTACCATTCAGAATCGGTAAAACTTGCTGGGGGCTTTGGGACTTGGAGAACATCTACAGTAAAAATTCAGTAATGTGCAGATTTTTTAGAAATAGCAAAGCTTTTACTTGCATCTGTAGTGTTGGAGTCATTCATTCTCATGGGAAATTTACGGGGCTGATTAGTATTTTATTGTTGAATTGTGGCAGAATGGTGATTGAGAAGCTCATATACTGGATCAAGCACCAGCATGACAAAGCAGAGGAGGACTTGGTGTAGAACATGTCCTGTTCCTTTTCTTTTTGGTAGGGACTCGGAACACTTGTATGTAATACTTTTAGCTATAATTTTGGACAGGCTGACTATGAGCCGCAAAACCTACCAAAACAGAGCAAAATATCATAAAGCTACCCCTCCCTAAGATTGACTGATGCTGATTGAGGAAGTTTGAAAATATTAAACAAATGCGATGGCAAAAGTAGTCACCCCCTTGGCTTTTTACCTTTTTTGTTACATTACAACCAATGTTTTTTTAATCTGAATTATATGTGATGGATCACATGCTGCTCTAAAACCTGGATATATCTTTCAGCATTGGTGCCTTTCCAGATTTGCAAGGTGCCCATTCCATGCACACTTATGCAACACCCCCCCCCCCCCCCCACCGTCCCAGATGCAGGCTTTCAAACTCGGCGCTGATAAGCCAGAAGGTCCCTCGCCTCTTTAGTCCAGAGGCTATGACTTCCATGGTTGTCAAATTTTAATTAATCTGACCACAGAACATTTTTCCACTTTGCAAAAGACCATTTTAAATGAGCTTTAGTCCAAAGATGGTGGCGTTTCTAGATCATGTTCAGATATGGCTTCTTTTTTGCATGATGGAACAGCGAATTCTTGGAAACATTCCTGCGTCCATGCTGGAATGTCCATCACAAAATCATGCCTGTTTTTAAAGCAGTGCCGTCTAAGGGCCCAAACATCACGAGCATCCAATATTGCGTTTCGGCCTTCTTTCATGCGCTCAAACATTTTCTCTAGATTCTCTAAATCTTTTGATACTATGTACTGTAGATGATGATATATTTAAAGTCTCTGTAATTTTACACTAGGTAACATTTGTTATGAAGTTGTTTGATAATTTTTAGATGCAGCTTTTCACAGATTGGTGAACCGCTGCCCATCTTTACGTCTGAGACACTCTGACTCTCTAAGTTACTGACCTAATGGCGTTTTTGTCATTAATTTCAAAATGACAAAATAACATTTGATATATTTTCTATTGTGTATAAAATATGGGTTTATGAGATTTGCAAATCATTGCATTCTGTTTCTATGTAGATTTTACACAGTGTCCCCACTTTTTTTGGACTTGAGTTTGCAAAATCTCATTGGTTTCAGATATGGGGAAAGTCAATATTTTTTTAATTTTTTATAGCTGAATATCTTTTCACCTAAATATTTTGTTTGCATGTTGAATACAGTCTGAAGTGTTAATTATTTATATTTGTGTTAAGTTCCTTTTTTTCCCCTCTTACTTATTGTTGTGTAATGGCTTTTGAATCTTCCGCTGTAATGCAAGATAAGCTTCTATCCTCTCCTAATTAGAACAGGGCTGGATATTGGAGTAAATCAATTAATCTTTACGTCAGAGCTTTAATCTCCAGCCTGTGTGCTTTGAAACATGTATCACCCAGCAGTTTTCTTATACAAGACCATATCTAAATCTGAGACAGACACACTTTTTGTAAGAATACGGTTGTGAAATATTCATAACTAAAAATTTATATTTTTTATGGGTTATATATATAGTGTACAGATTTGGGAAATCTTTAGTTGTTTTACTATCAGTAACTAATTAAAAAAATATATTGAGAAAAGATGAAATAAGTGGTGATAGCACCTATGTATGCTAAGGATTGTACATGTCATTCTAAGGGGGCTAGTGGAAAAAAAAAAAAAAAAAAAAAAAAACTTGAGAAAAAAGAATAAAGTGGTTGTTTCCCATGATGACCAATGTTTTTTTAAATCTTTTACTCCCTGGACTATAATTATATAGTTTTCAAGTTTTATATGCTGAATATATATTCTTTCCTACAAAACATGTGGTGCCAAAGGTTGCAAATATGCACAATAAAAACCTGTGACTTTGTGTAACATTAAGGCAGGCTTGATCCACGTGCTAGCTTGTTGACATTTTGCCAAGGCACTCCAGGGTGCCACAGCACCATGGTTAAAAAAGGATGTAATAGAGGGTCCCAGCAACTCCAGCCAGTGCAATCTGCATCACTTTCATAGCCCAATATTAACGATGAACCTACCTGCCAGATACTAATATACCACCATTAAAGAAAGACAGACAAGGAGAGGCCCAATAGTGCAGTATCGTTAAAAGCAGTGAGCGTTTAATAAGTAATGATACTCATAAAAGGAAAAATAGAGACCAGCATGGAAGCCTCGCTGCACTATGCTGGCGAGCCTGATGTCACCGCTAGCTCCACCCAATGCATTATGTCATAGCAGACGTTGACCGGGGACCATGTGTTTTACTTTTACACTTTAATATGATTTACGCTTTATTTCACAATTTGTGTTATTTTAGTTATGATATTCTTTATTGATTTTTTTTTTTAACCTCCTCCCGCCCGCGCTATAGCCAAATGACGGCTACAGCGTGTGCCTTAATTGCCGGTAGGGCGTCAATAGACATCCTCCTGTGCATGAGCTGCATGTGCGCCCTGTGATCAGCAAGTCAACGAGACTCGGCTGATCACAGATCAGAGTAAGAGGCCAATCCCGACCTCTTCCACGTGATCAGCTGTCAGTCAATGACAGCTGATCACGTGATGTAAACAGAAGGTTGGTAATTGGCTTCTTTTCCCCCTATTGGAGTCACCAGTGCCACCTTGTCGGTGCCCATCAGTGCTGCCTCATCAGTGCACATCAATGAAGGAGAAAAATTACCTGTTATCAAAATTTCAAAAATTTATAACAAACTATAAACCTGTTCCAATCCCCCCCCCCCCCCCCCCCAAAAAAAAAATAGTTCCTAGCGAAAAATAAACCCACCCAGCAATGATTAAATACTACCAAAAGAAAGCTCTATTTGTGGGAAACAAATGATAAAAATGTAATTTTTATCATGACCACGGAATTGTCATTCAAAGTATAACGGCGATGAAAATTTGCCTGGGCAGGAAGGGGGTTTAATTGCCCAGTAAGCAAGTGGTTAAAGGGCGAGCGCACCTGTTTTATGCCTAGAATTATGTTCTATAGCCTATTCACTAGTATATATATATTTTTTTTTTACATTGAGAGCAAAGTTTTTTTTTCTGTTTTCTTTTTGTGCTTTAACTGCATATTGGTCATCTATGGTAGCAGCTAACCGTTTACTCCCTCCCTCCACACGGAGACTGACTTGCTAAATTTTTTGTTACTTTTTGCATTATAAAGGAAACTATTTCATTTTACATTTGTGATGGTGGCTGCACCAAATTTTAGGAGCTCTTTCTTTCTGTTTTTTATTGCTTGCAGATTCATTTGGTGGTAAATACCTTGTAATACCAAATATCCATTAAACACAGGCAATAATAGTCTTAGGACAGCTCTTTGTCAGGATGACAGGTTTATCTACTAAGAAGGCAAAGCCCAGTTCCTTATTCCCCTGAGTGGTCTTTTCAGCCACATCGTTGTTCAGCTCCTCTGAAAGGCGAGCGCTGCTGAGTTTTAGGATCTTCTTTATTTCCCTCTGGTTTAGAAACAATCTCAGATGTGACCAAATGGTGAAAGTGAATGCATTGTATCTAATCGAATGATCCATCCTCATGCCAACTGAAGAGTTGTACTGGGATCGCTATACAATAATTTTGGATCATACAATGGCCAAAGCATTTGCAGAATCTTGTTGCCATGACTACATCTATTAGTTCAAAAAGTATTGACTGTTGTTAAGGCAACGGAGATCCCATTTTTACTGGACCTTTTACAGATTTAGATAACAGTTTAAGAAAATATGAGGCAGTCTCTATTTACAATTGTGGCATTTTTGCTTTGTACTGACAGGTCAAGTAATGTATTTCAATGGACAACTAATTAAGATTTTGGATTGCTCAACACATTTTTTGCTGTAGAGCAGTTCATTTTAGCACAGCTGAAATTGAATCTTCCCTTTTTAAAGAGTTGTAAAAAATACATCTTAATATTTGGTTTGTATCATCTAGCAATGTCTTCAAAGATCCTATCTAAGTTTTCTAAAAACTACTTTCTGCATCACTTTAAATAGTAAAGGTTACAGTGACTTGTGCATTAATGGTACTGTGATCTGATGGGAGTATGTTGTAATGATTCTTTCTGTGGGCACTCCCTGGATTTAAAGAAGATTTATATTTATATTCATATGTTGTGGTTGTTTAGGGGTCCACCTGGCCCACTGATTGGCTCCCGCTGTGTCCAATCACAGCAGGAGTGGGTCGCCGGCAGCACACATGCGAGCCGCAGACTTGGAAGGGCAGAATCATGTACAGGTACGTGATTCTGCCCATGGGAGCTGCCGTTCCGCAGTACGTGGGGTGGTCGGCAAGCGGTTAATGAGCCTTGAAGTGGAAGTCCATGCAAAATCTAAAATCCCTGCATCTATAGACATCAGGGTTTTAACACTAACCTCTCTATCCCTGTAAAGAAAATATGAGTATACATACCTTTTTGGAAGCCGATCTAACCCCATCGCCAGTGCTGGAAGCTCTGCAGAGGACACAGAATACAATGGCTCTGAAATTAATGGGAAGTGACGTCACCCATAGTGTTACTATGGGGCTTCCGGTGTCCTCTGTCTCCTGCACCCGCTTACACAGAACAGTCGCGGCTTAGAGCTCAGCGTGGGATTCGGTCAGATCGGCTTCCAAAAAGGTATGTATACTGTTTTTTTTCTTTACAGGGATAGAGAGGTTAGTGTTAGACCTCTGGTGTCTTTAGATGAAGGGATTTGGGATTTTGCATGGACTTCCACTTTAAATGCGCTAAAAGTGCACATTAAGGATATAGGTGCGTTGGTTCGTGTTCGTGTCAGCATTAGAATTTTTTTCTAGTGTGAACTTAGCCTAAAGTAGTATTAAACCCTAACTGCACCATTCAGGTTTCGGTTTAGGGCAGGGAGCCCCAACACTTGGGCTGCCGATTGGTACTGGTCCATAGCCTGTTAATAACTGTACCACACAGCAGGAGGCGGGTTACAGTGTGATGGGGGGAGGGGGCTATGATTGCTAGGGGCACTGTAATGTAAAGGGGGGATATAAAGAGGACCATACTGTAAAGGGGCACTGTCATATAAACTGAGGGAGACTAAGGACACTGTGGGACTGCTTTAAAGGTTGAACTGTTATGTAAAGGTGGGCTAAGGATCGACATGCACAAATAATCCCCCCCCCCCGGTCCCTAGAAAAATTGGCTATCGCGAAATATGTTCCTGGTGCCCAAAAGTTGGGGGCCGTGCTTTAGGGCGACCAAAGAAAGTGTACTCATGAAGTATTTTTCCTCATTTTGTCCCAGAACACCCACTTTTTCCATGTCTGATCAGCCCCTTGTTCAATTATTTTCAGCTGTGCTTCTGTAAATTTCTGGTAAGGGAGCGTGCACTATTTACCTCACTAAAAGGTCACTTAGATTCATACGCCTGGACTGTATAATCCCTTGTGCTTTTTACATAAAGGGAAACCCTTGGAGGAGGTGATTTGGGCTCTTGCTTCCTGTGCACTAGGAGTGTTGACATGACAAAATGCAGTCTGAGCTCACGCATGCAAGTGTGACTATGCTGGGGCTCCAGAGGGACCCTGTACCACAGCATATTCACCTTATGGTGGGATACAAAGAAGGGAGTATTTGTGGTATACTGCTATTTTTTTTCCTAACAAGGATTTAATACCACTTTAAAGCTTAACTCCAGGCCAATGGCTAAATATAAACCTGAGGTAAATACATTAGTGGGCTTTTCTAACCTGTCAAAGGATTTGGGGTTTTTATCAGTTAGTCTTGTGATTCACACACATTTGCCACACTGACCAGGTTGTGTAACCATAAAATGTCCATTAACAAATAGTAAAATCCAGCAGGAGCCACAGAGTATAGAAGGCACCTCTAAGTGTAGCAATATGTTGCTAAATGTTGTACCTTCATTAAATGTAACCATATTGCTACACTGAGGCACCTCTTTTATACTCAGTTGTGACGCTACTTGTATATCAAGTCAAAATGTATTTAAAAATGTTGCTCGTCTTGCAAAATGCTCTCAAACCAAGGTTTTACTGTGCTATTAATCCATTTTGAGGACAAGGACTTTCAGGATGCTTGAGGTACTGGTAATGGGACTTTCTGTTTTGTTTCTCATGAACTTGAAGAAACATCTAGAAGGATGAGATGAGCTCAGAGGTGGACAAGTCTTTCATCCTTGCATAAAAATAAAAAGTTTTAATAACAAAAAAAGCAAATGATTAAACATTAATGCACCCAAACACCTTGCCAAAGTGGGTGAGAAATTGAGACAAATTGCATGGTAATAAAGTAAAAAAGGATTATGCACTTCTTTGTTGTGATCTAGATGTAGTAGGCAGCCTATTCAAACAAATGAGCTCTCCTACCGCAACACAAGGTAATGCGTGCAAAATGCGCAGCAATGCACATACACTAACACATCTCACAGATGTGAACTCAGCCTAAGTTAGATGCATATCATTTGAATAAAATAATACATATACTGTTATAGTTGTACGTAATGTAATGTTCCTTCTTATACTCTTGACCTAATCAATAAATGTACATTTTCACATAGATTTCATATAATATTTGTGCTTTCCCAAGCTGTAAAAATAAAAGTATAGATAGAATATTTTAGGTCCGTCTCATTCAAAGATAATCCCTATAAAAATCTAACATCATTAGTAGATTAGTAAGGATTCTAGCCAGTACCATCCAGTTTTCATAATTGCTCTTCCTAAATGCTAGTCTTGTATTTCGGTATTTGACAGAGTTAAGTCAGATTGGTAAAATTGCAATGAG
This sequence comes from Lithobates sylvaticus, assembly GCA_028564925.1. NCBI lineage: Eukaryota > Metazoa > Chordata > Amphibia > Anura > Ranidae > Lithobates > Lithobates sylvaticus. The sequence continues at coordinate 129,754,737 of CM053036.1, read as the reverse complement.
AGCGAGTGTTAGATCAAGTATGTAACTGTGTCTCTGCTAGATAATTATCTCTCTAACAACTTATTAGCTGCTCTGGTTGTTGATTACACCTTTTGGGTGACACCCATCAATATTGGATGGCATGCTAAATAGGTACTAACTGCTACTGAGTGGCAGTACTCGAATCTCTGGGGAGTTGTTGCAAGTAATAGCCTAAGAACTTCACAGCCTTATCAGATGTAATTGCTTCTCTGTTTAGTGTGGTGTACCTGTTGTCTTTACAAGCCCAATGACATAGATAAGGCATCCAGTAAAATCCTTGTGCACTAAATGCAATAAAAGTGGTGCTGTAATCTGCTTTTATATATATATATATATATATATATATATATATATATATATATATATATATATATCTATGTGTGTATGTATGTATAGTACAGCTATATTTCATACAAAGGAGCCATTTCCTCTTTCAACTCTGTTGCACTTTGCTCTCATGTTTTATGTTGTAAGTCTCTTATCCATTAACATATGACTATAAATGAGTCTGTGAATTATATAGCTGTGTATAGATTAAAAAGTGGCAAAATTCTAAATAAAGAAAAGTGCTAACACTATTTCTAGATTGAGTATAGTCTATACAGAGACGGAACAAATTCTCTCCTTATAAATGCACTTCATTTACCCTTCTAACCAAACCTTGTTACTATCTTAATGACCTCCATGAAATTAAATGTAATCATTTAAAATATATATAAACTCTATCAAAAAAAAAACAACATAATTTAAAGGGGTTGCAAACCCTCGTGTTTTTTCACCTTCATGCATTAACCACTTTCAGACCGGACCAATTTGCAGCCAAAGGACCAGGCCCCTTTTTGCAATTCGGCACTGCGTCGCTTTAACTGACAATTGCGCTGTCGTGCGACGTGGCTCCCAAACAAAATTGACGTCCTTTTTTTCCCACAAATAGAGCTTTCTTTTGGTGGTATTTGATCGCCCCTGCGGTTTTTATTTTTTGCGCTATAAACAAAAAAGAGCGACAATTTTGAAGAAAAACGCATTCTTTTTTATTTTTTGCTATAATAAATATCCCCCAAAAATATATAAAAATTTTTTTATTCTTCTACATATTTTTGGTAAAAAAATCGCAATAAGCGATTATTGATTGGTTTGCGCAGAAGTTATATGATTTACAAGATAGGGGATAGTTTTATAGCATTTTTATTAATAATTTTTTTTTATTAGTAATGGCGGCGATCAGTGATTTTTAATGTGACTGTGACTGCGACATTATGGCGGACACATCGGACATTTTTGGGACCATTGTCATTTATTCAGCAATCAATGCTATTTAAATGCATTGATTCCTGTATAAATGACACTAACAGTGAAGGGGTTAACCACTAGGTGGCAGTGTAGGGGTTAAGTATGCCTAGGGGTGTGTTTCTTACTGTGGGGGGGCGTGGCTGTCAGCTAGTGAATGCTGAGCAGAGATCGGTGTCACTAGTTGCTAGGCAGAACGGGGAGATGCTATTTATTTCCGCATCTCCCTGTTCAGCCTTCCCGTGAGACGATCGCGGGTCTCCCCGCGGCGATAGAGTCCGCGGGACCCACGACCGGCCTCATGGGGGTCCCGACCGGCGCGGGAACGATGGCACGGCGGCATTTAAAAAGGGACTTGTATATACGCCCTTATGCCTGTCTGTGCCATTCTGCCGACGTACATCGCCGTGCACCGGTCAGGAACCGGTTAAGGTGAAAAAACTTCTGACACTGACCAGCCCCCCGTTTTACTCACCTGAGCCCATTCATTCCCACAGTGGAGACACGCTGTCTCTCTGCCTGTTGTCTCGGCTCTTGAGTGGATAGATTGATAGCAGTGCAGCCGTTTGCTCCCGCTGCTGTCAATCAAATCCAATGACGCGGGGGCGGCGCCAAGTCTGGCATTCTGTGTGAATGGACACACAAGCAGTTCTCTGGAGCGCTCCCGCACGGGTGTCCACCTTAGGAGAGCCTTCTCCAACATGGGCACTCAATGCGGGCAGGAGCTACCAGCGCCGCCGGGGGACCCAAGAAGAGGCAGATCGGGGCCACTCTGTGCAAAACGAACTGCAGAGTGGAGGTAAGTATGACATGTTTGTTATTACAACCCCTTTAAAGTGAAACTAAACCCAGGAGCCTGCATTCATTGTAGCTGGTCTCCCACAGTACACAGAACATGGAAATGCAATTATTTTAATAAACTGCTAAATGCCCTCTCTCATCAGTGATATATAGCAGTCTTGGGACTTTTATCAGTGTCTAGCTGAGCGCTAGTTAAAGCTTGTAGGAGGATTTTTCATTCTCCTCTGACTGTCTGTGAGGCTGCATGACCCCTGACTCTGTCTGGACAGTGCTTATTGGCCCTATGCTGATGCACCCTCCCGAAATAAAAACCTCTCTAGCAACACACACCAAACTGAGCATGTACAGAGTGCCCCCAATGCTCTGTACTATCAGAAGATGGATTGGGGACTGTGGAAGAAGGGGAGGATCAGAGAAGACAGGATCAAACAGCCTTTTTACACAATGCAGTGGATTAACCCCTTAGGTTCCACAGGGAATATAACCAGCATACTTTACTGCATATACAGAGTGATTATATCTGTTGTGGGTTTAGTAATACTTTAAATGTAATCCTAAATGGCCCTAAAGGTTTCCTTATTTGCTTTGTGTATGCCATATGCCTTTACAAACTCAAGTATTAAAAAGGCCTGGATTCTTTTTCGTAAGTGCACAAAACATAACTGGATACTAATATTAATGGGTAAAGTTGATCCATGGACTATCCGATTGCCTCTTGGGGGATCAGACATGATTTTTTTTGCCTCTCTGGAGCAAATTGGATCATGCTTTACTGTTTTTTTTTTGTTTTTTTCCATTCCTCTGGATCAACTGTGTATATGGAGGTTTTCTATTTGTATGTATGTATGTATGTATGTGTGTGTGTGTTATATATTTTTTTCCTGTGTGGGTTGAACTTGTGTTTTTTTTTTTTCAACCTGACTATGTATCTATATGTAACTATTGAGCCGTATAACTACTAGTGACCTCATCACTGTGTTGCATATGGTCTATAACTGAGATCAGATCTGTGGGTGGTACCCGACGTGTCCTCCCACTACAGGCTGTCTGTATCTACAGGCAGATTCAAGACCAGTCACTCTGCATAAGGAGAAGGAGCAGCACTGACTGGTCCTTATTGCAGGAATGTTCTGAACGGAGACAGTACACATTTTTTTTTAAAGAACTGCAGCAGTGTGATCCCGCCCCGAATGTGCCTTTACTTATGTATCTACTACATTGTTTTTTCTGTTTTTTTTTTTGTTTTTTTTTGTTTTGTTTTGTTTTTCAAGTCCTGTAGACAGAAATGGAAGTTATCCATACTCTCACAAAACATTAGACAAAATGAAAGACAAAGCAAGTTTACATTCACAAAGTGATGTACTGTATGTAATTTGTCAAATGCATTTATACAACTGAAGAGTTAAAAAAAGGAAAGTTTTTGATTAAAGCTACTTGCACAGTGATACAGGCTCCTCTCCTGTACTGAAACTGCTTGCTGTGATTTCACTGCACACCATGAGCTTCTCCCAGTGTGCTTTAGAAGCCACGGCAAGGTAGAGCCTGCCTTCTTTTCTGGCTGGGGAACGTTCATCATCACTGTCCCATAGCCTGCCCCTTTCATTCATTGAATTTCAGTTCTTTCAATCATGGAGGCATCAATAGCTGATGTGGTTTTTAAGCAGAACAATCTAGATGCAGCTTGCGTAGGGATGCCCAATCTTCCAGACTGACGCCTGCCCCTGAGGCATTGCAATATTTGCTGACAGTCACCAGCTCTCTGCTCAGGGAGCTCTGAAAACCGAGCGATTAGTGGTGTTTGCTCGGTTCTCAGTCTTTGAGCCGATGGACAGATGCAGCATCGGTTCTTCACCCTGAAATAAAAAAATTATGATAGGGGCTAGAGCTGCACGATTCTGGCCAAAATGAGAATCACTATTTATTTTTGCTTATAATAAAAAGATCACCATTTTTCTTACGATTCTTGCGGCGTAAAATCTTTCCCATTATACAAAAAAAAATTCTACTAACTTTACTGGTTAGTTTTTTTTAAAAATTCATTAAAGTTTCCCCCCAAAAAATTGCATTACAACCACCATTTTATTCTCTAGGGTCGCTACTAAAAAAAAAAAAAAATATATATATATATATATATATATATATATATATATATATATATATATATATATATATATATATATATATATATATATATATAAATGTTTGGGGGTTCCAAGTCATTTTCAAGCAAAAAATTATTTTAGCTTGAAACCAACAAATGTCAGAAAAAGGTTTAGTGTTTAAGTGGTTAAAAATCCCTCATTTACACACCAAAGTGTATTCCTTTGATCTAAAGGACAAATCGTTACAATGTTTATAGTTGAGTTCCAGTGCTCTTTCTTTTGATGGCTGTCGGCTTCAGCAGAGCAGAGAGAATTCTCTGCATAGAAAGAATCGGGAAATACTTTGTCACGATCGCAAGGGGGGAAATAATCACGATAACAATTAATCGCGCAGCTCTAGTATGAGCCATTCTGAGTCATATTTGTTCCCATCTGCAGTCACTATGTATGTGTATCCGCCTCATATTGGTGATCAATTTCTACCTCCTTGATTTGCTTAAAGTGGTTCTTGAAATAACATTAAAAGACGTTTAATAATAGGACACTGACCTGTCCAGGAATCCAGCACCATCCTCACCAGAGCCGCCTCTTCGGCTGTCTTCCGGTCCAGGCACCAGCATGTTTACTTTGCACTGCACATGCGTGAGTCACACTGCGCTTTTATGAATGGTCCCATAGCTTTCTGGGACCTGTGACATGTCCCAGAAGGCTGCGGGGGAAGGGGAGAGGGGCAAACTTCTGCACAGATTGCCACGGTGATCCGACTAGAGGTTGGATTGGTTACCTGTCAAAACCAGTGCAACAAATTAGAAGAGGTGGGGAGGAGGCAGACAAACAGAACTTCCTCTTTTAGGTGACATTCTGCTTTAAATATGATGGTCATCTCTTTTAGCAGCGCTTCAGGACACTTCTTGATAACACGAAGGTCAAACCTCCAGTTTGGATACACAGTACCTGGTACAAACATCACCTGGGTTTTGTCAGCCTCTGTCCCCCTTCTTCAGAGAATTGCCCTACCTCGCTCTATAGGGGTACTACTGAGAACAGTATTTTTTTTTCCCAAGTCTAAAGCCATGCCTTTAATTGACCTCCCTAGCTTTTTTTTTTTTTTTTTTTTTTTTTTTACCAGTATTTTTTTTTCCCTAGCTTTTTTTTTTTTTTTTTTTTTTAGACCACTGAAGACTCTGGCCAAATGCTTAACACATAAAATTGTATGTATAGTGTATTTGTGCTGATAGTCTGATTACATAATCTTTGTGATTTTGTTGTTCCTCCTAGTTCGTCTTTCATGATACTTGATATTTGAATGAGTGTCTTTGCTGACATCTTTATTTTTTCCTTTGCAGTGCGCCTCCATGAAAGTATTTCAGAAGAAGGTTTTCATTATCTTGTTTTTGACCTGTAAGTACTTTCCTTTGATTATTACAAAACAAATTGGGTTTTAAAAGTTGTGTATATATTGTGCAATTGTCCCATCTCCCAAGGTTCTAGATGTATTCCTGGACATTGATTTATCCTTTAAGCCCCACATCCAATCACTGTCCAAATCTTGCCGCCTCAACCTTCACAACATCTCCAAAATACGTCCCTGTCTAACCAATGACACCGCAAAGCTCCTAGTAAACTCCCTGGTCATCTCCTTCTAACTCCTGGTCAGCTCCTAGTAAACTCCCTTCTTATTGGCTTACCTTTACATAGGATATCCCCCCTTCAGTCCATCATGAATGCTGTTGCCAGGCTCATCCACCTTACAAACTGCTCCGTGTCTGCTTCTCCTCTCTGGCAATCCCTCCACTGGCTCCCGCTCACCCAACAAATTAAATTCAAAATACTAACATCTTACAACGCCATCCACAATTCAGCTCCCAGCTACATCACTAACCTAGTCTCAAAATACCAGCCTTATCGTGCTCTTTGTTCCTCCCAAGACCTCCTGCTCTTTAGCTTCCTTGTCACCACCTCCCATGCTCGCCTCCAGGACTTTTTCATCGTCAGTAGAGGATCGAACAGTAGAAGAGCTGACTTGTGCCAGTTTATGGCAAAGCCCGATAACTGCCCATACTGATCGATTAGGCACATCACTGCCCTCAAGGAGTCCCTAGTATCTCCCATGTAGAGCAGAGTGTCATCTACGTACAGGGAGATTTTGTCCTCTCCCTGTCCCCTACGAAAGCACACAATGTTGGGGGAGGCCCGCACATAGCTGCCAGGGGTTCCAATACAAGGGCAAACAGCAGGGGTGACAATGGGCACCCCTGCCATGTCCCACAAAAAAGAGGAAAAGGCTCCCACAAGGTATCATTAATCCTTATCTTCCCCGTGGGGGCAGCATATAGGCTTTGCACCCAAGATATCGATCTGTCACCTAGACCAAATTGACGCAGAACCTCCCACAAATGGTTCCACTCCACGCTGTCAAGCTTTGGCATTGTTGAGGGAAAATATAGCCCTGTTGCCTGGGTTGTTTACTGGGATTTGAGTGTTTTGGAACAATCTGCGGATATTGAATGCAGTAGACCGAGCAGGAATGAAGCCAGACTGGTCAAGATGGACCAATTCCGCCACAATCCCCGACAGTCTAGTGGCCAACACCCATGCTACTAATTTGAAGTCCGCGTTGAGCAGTGAGCTAGGCCTATAAGAGTCAGGTTGTACCTTCTTCCATGTTTGCTATGTCCCTCTCATGGCGTCTCACAAACTACAAATAGGATGACTTACAGCTTTCTTTCAACAATGGCTTTCTTCTTGCCACTCTTCCATAAAGGCCAGTTTTGTGGAGTGCACAACTAAGCCACCTTTTACATTGACGCAATTTGGCAGTTCAAATAGCAGCCTATTGCCGGCAATGGCATCGTCCCAATCGGTTCAACACCAACTTTGCTGATCCACACCGATTTCCAAAAGTAGTTCCTGGACTACTTTTGGTGACTTCAATAGACAATCTGTTAATGACCCTGCATATATGTCTTTAAAGTCGCCCCCAAAGTCTGACTGAAATGCGGTTTGAAATCGTGTGAGTTCAGAGGAAGTCGCACAATTTCAAAGCCGTGTTCAGTGTGAACGAGGGCTAATAGTTGTCCTGTGGATAGTTTCTTCCACCTAAGCTGTGGATCTCTGCAGCTCCTCCAGAGTTACCATGGGTCTCTTGGCTGCTTCCCTGATTTAAGGCTGTCCCTTAACAAGCCTGTCAGTTTAGGTGGACAGCCATGTCTTGGTAGGTTTGCAGTTCTGCCATATTCCATTTTCCGATGACGAATTGAACAGTGCTCAGTGAGATGTTCAAAGCTTGAGATTTTTTTATAACCGAACTCCTTGGCCTTCATGATGCTTTTTGTTCACTAAGGTTCTCTACCAAACCTCATAACGCTTCACAGAACAGCTGTATTTATACTGAGATTAAATCGGATGGACTCTATTTACTAGTTAGGTGACTTCTGAAGGCAATTGGTTCCACTAGATTTTAGTTAGGGGTATCAGAGTAAATGGAGCTGAATACAAATGCACTCCACACTTTTCAGATGTTTATTTGTTAAACATTTTTAAAAACCATTTATCATTTTCCTTTCACTTCACAATTATGTGCCACTGTGTTTTAGTCTATCACATAAAATCCCAGTAAAAATTTTTGTTTTTGGTTGGAACATGACAAAATGTGGAAAAGTTCAAGGGGTCTGAATACTTTTTCAAGGCACTGTGTGATCTATTCAATGGCAATATCAAGGATAGGGTAGATGTGTCACCTGTGTGTGTTGCAAAAAAAATCACATCATAAATTTTAGCCACATACACATTAGTGTGAATACTAAATCCAGCAAGTAAATGTGCATCAGAAAATTGTTGAGCTCCATTAACCTGGCAGTAGTCCTGGCCAGCCACAGCATCCCTTAGTTTAACATGGTTTCTTTAGCTCAGCTTAATGTATAGTCATCAACCTGAGAACAAAAATAAACTTGATAATGCAATATACAGTTAAACCCACCTGGTTGGAGGTTACCTCAGAACATAGCTAGGAAAGTACTAGAAGCAATGTAGTAAAGTCCAATACAAGCTTTTATGAAAAGACCTAATCAATTAGAGCCAACTTGCTCCAGGCATTTAAAGAGACCCCCTTCATTGGTGATTGTAAAAGAAGAGCATAATCTGGCCAAATTTAGGATGACACCCCGGAGGGTAGATTACAGTGGCAGTAACTGAGCAAAGTATCTCTTCCAAAAGCTAGTTTAGACTGATATTGCTGCCTTAAAACAAAACCTCATGTCTGACCAAAACTTCTAGTTAAAGGAATTTCCTACTCTAAACGATTCAGCGCCCCACACTGTCCTGTACCTTGCAGGCCAGAACACTGGAAAGGAGCTGAAAATATTATCACATTGCCCTCGGTAACAACTGGGTTACAGGTAAATGTTACTCCTCCAGTCAAAGTTTCAGAATCCCCTCCCCCCACCTTTTGGTGCTTTGTTATGCTGTATTATATACTTGCAAGCCCAGCAGATCCAGGCCTTCTCTGTTTTCGCACACCACTCTCCTATTTCTGGTGCTGCCCCATGCCCTCCTCTTCCTTTTTTATGTCACAGGGAGCCGCCTGACTCTTCCTTGGTCTTGCTACCGGCTCCCCAATGACATGGTGCTAGATCTCACACATGTGCAGACAGAGATCTGGTGCTGTGTCTTTGTTTACATATTCTATGAATGGAGGATAGAAATGCCTGCTGGAATATCAACATCACATATCCCAAGAGGCATTATTTTCCTTCATCGATGGAACAATATGAAAACCGACACAGCACCAGATCTGTGTATGTGTGATATCTGGCACCACCTCTGTTTACGTACTATTCTATGAGTGAAGGAAGTAATGCCTCTTGGGATATTTTGCAGAAAGAATAGGGGAAAAAAAAAGTGAATAAAGAATTAATTATAAAACTGTGGAGGATCGATTAGCTTGGTGAATTATTATTTTTTATTTTTAGGGTAAAGGTCCGCTTTAAGGTTTATATAGGTGGAGCAGTGCAAAATCATAGTGATGGCTTCACCATTTTCACATGTTGCCAGAAAAGTCTCCTATCTGGCCTTCTTTACATGGAGAGATGTCATGCTCACCCAGTGCTAGGCTGTCTTTTCCTGGCACAGGGATGCACAGATGTTGCTTGCATCCCCATGCTTGCGTCCCCATGCTGGCGTCCCATTGACCTCTATTGATATGCTTCTGCATGGACGCAGCTGTTGTGTTCCAATATGAGATATGGGGACCCCAAACTCACCCTGTACATCTACGTGTCTCAGTAGAGAACAATGGGGCGCTGGCACGAGGATGCATGCAATACCCATGCATCCCCTTGCCACAAAAAGATGACCCTGCATGGGGCGCGCATGTCATTGCCCCGTGTAAATAGGGCCAGAAAGTAGGCTTTTCTGGGAGAAGATAGCCCTACATTGGGGGCACATGAAACCTCTCTTTAGTTCCCCCCCTTAAATCAATTATCATGTCTGCTTATGTTGTTTCTGCAGCATAATAAATATGTATTTGCATATTGGGTTTATGATGGAGAATAAAAAATCACTGCCTTGATGTATACAATTTTCCTGAAATAATAAAAATGTAAACCCTTTGATGCTTGGCGAAAAAGAACAAGTGTGATTTCTACCTTCCCTGCTTCTAATGGGATACATTATGTTTGTTTGTCTGCTGGGAAATGTTAAGGGTCCCTCCTGGGTAGTTAATGCCTAGGCTGAGGCACTGTGCCTGCTATCAGTCAGTTGGCAGTTCCTAAGAGCTGCTCTTAGCACAGTACCGCTTGACCCTTTATGGTTCGCTCTTGTAGAGAAAAAAAAAAAAAAAAAAAAACGCTCAGCCACAGGCTGCCCTAGGGCTTTCTGCTTTGCTTTGCTGTTTGCTTATTTATTTCTTTATTTTTGCCCATTTTTCAGCAGTCTTTGTCTGTATCTTTTAGGGTCACAGGTGGAGAGCTGTTTGAAGACATTGTAGCGAGAGAATACTACAGTGAGGCAGATGCCAGGTAAGAATAAATCCTTCACATTCTAAAGTCTGAGAAGTCATTTCTCTGTCCTCTTCCTGCCTTTCAAGGGAAAATCTTTTGCCTCAGAGGCATGATGCCTATGGAAAATATCAACTCACTGTCATTATTATTACTCTGTGAGCTCGCTTGTTGCAGTGACATAAACAAGCCTATGAGGAATGAGTCTGTGGAGTGTTATCTCATTCTCAGGGATAAGAATGCATACATCCTTCACTGGCCATCACTTATTGTCATGCTATGGTGTATACTGGTGATATACGTGACTAACGGGGTTTTTATTTTTTGCCATGTATACGTCCGCTGGCATCTAGCGATTCCTAAGAAAATGTGTTGGGAATGCACAGAGCAGAAAAATGGTTGACTGATCACTTGCATAAAAGTTATAGTGTGGTCTTAAAGTGATTAAGTCAGAATGTTTTTTTTATCTTGATGCATTAAGATAAAAAAAACCTGTGTGCAGCAGCCGCCTCGTCTGGGATTGGCTCCCGCTGCTGTCAATTAAAGTCAGTCAATCGCGGGGTAGATGGGGCAGGGCCAAGCCAGGGCTCCGTGTCTGAATGGACACAAGGAGTGGTGACTTGGCTCAGGTGCCCCTGTAGCAAGCTGCTTGCTATGGGGGGCACTCAAAAGGAGGGAGGGGCCAGGCGCACCGAAGAGGGACCCGCGAAGAGGAGGATCTGGGCTGCTCTGTGCAAATCCGTTTCACAGAGCAGGGTAAGTAGAACATGCTATTTTTAGAGAAAAAAAAAAGACTTTACAATCACTTTAAGGTATTCAAAGATTTTGCAAAATTACTTTGAAATTCAACGCTTTTAGAAAAACACATCTGTCTGTTGGCATACTCAGATCTGGTCAGGGCTACTAGCAGATACAATCGTTTATAACCTTAAAGTATAACTAAAGGCAAAACTGTTTTGTTTCTTTTAGTTTTGCATAGTGTGGAGATGGATTAGACCTTCTGTCAGTTTTTATTTCTGTCTGTGCCCCCGTTAGGGAGATTTATCCTCTATTTGTCCTGTTTACCATTATCATTTAGACCTCATGCACGCTCGATGTTATAATAACGTTATAATAATGTTATTAAAACGCTATTGGCTTTGCAGCGAGTTTTCAACGTTTTTGCAATAGCATTTTTTTTTTGTTAGGGTTGTTGGCGTTTTTCAGCCTTTTTTTTTTTTTTTTTAAATGGATCAAAAATGTTAGATGCTGGTGAGCCATGTTTTTGAGCGTTTAGCTGCATTTTTTGACATTAGAGCATTTCTACAGCTGAAAAACTCCTCTCAGAACCCACTAGTTTTGTTGTTTTTTTACAGCCAAAAACGGCTAACAGCCTATGTCGATGTGCATGGACATATAGGATAACATGATGTAGAGTTTGACTGTAGAAAACAACATCTGAGGCCAAAAACAGCTGCTGTAAAAACATCCCAAAACTTCCAGTGTGCATGAGACCTGAAAGTTAAAGAAAATCCCAAATTTTGGGTTGTCCCAGAAAAGTAATGGCAAGGAATTCTTCCAATGGGGACACTAGTTCTGGCGACCTGGGGGTCCCCAATATAGTCCAATAATTTGCAGGGATTTACTCTTACTTCCTGTTTGGCTATGGGAAAGGAAGTGAAGACAAATCTCCACAATCCAAAAAAATAAATAAAAATAAAAAAATCATTCTCATGCTTACAAGTAGGAACAATGAAATATATTCAATAATAAAATACAGCTATTTTTAATGACATCCTTAATGCTCGGCATGTCTAGAATACACACAAGATCCCAATTGTGATACCTGTTCTCTAGGTAGAAGATCTGACTTCAGAGACTGCTCCCAGTATCTGGTTCAGTCACTATTGGAATTTCTTACATAGCCTTTGAGCATAGACATAGCATCACAGGCATGCCACGTGACCTCCAACTGCTGATCCCCACTCAGCTCTGTCACATGCATCACCATCTCACTGTCTGTCATCATTGACCGAGTCTGCACCCTGTAGAGCTGAATCAAAGCATTGGGGAAATTGCACTTCTGTATGGCATGGGGATATCCTCACTTAGCCTATCCAAAATACTTAAAATGTTAGTTTTATGATGGAGATGATGCTTCAAATGCTAGCTATTCAGAATGTACAGCTCTTTCAAAGCTCGCCTATTTGTATTCTAAAATGGCCCGGTCATGTCCCTGTCATTGCAGCAGTATTGTAGAGATTGGCAGCCCATGAAGGCAATAATACAGCACATGTGGATGTGATTGGCCAGTCAATCTTCTGGGACCTGAGACGTGTCCCAGAAGACTGCACAGAGGGGGGGGGGGGGTGAACTTCCGGCTCCCCGAAGCCCCGGGAGGAAGTGGGAGCTGGATGCCCCTAAAAAGAGGGTATCAGCCCCCCCAAAAAATCACATGCCAAATGTGGCATGTCAGGGGGTCACCTTCATTTAAAGCGGAAGTTCCATTTTTGTGTGGAACTCCGCTTTAAGGAGAAGCTTGAGGATGCTCCCTCACATCAAATTGTATTTTTTTTTTTTTATATGGTCAATTAGCCCATTCCATATCGCCTATTAAAGGGTAGGTTTACTTTTTTTAAAGATGATCCATACACTACACTAGCAGCCCTGGAGCCTGTAGGAATCATAATGCTCACAATGGAGAGTGGTTAACCACTTGCCGACCGCCCCATGTAGATATACGTCGGCAGAATGGCACGTACAGGCAGAACCACGTACCTGTACGTGCCATTCTTTAGGCGGTTGGGGGGTCCGATCGGACCCCCCTCCGCCGGCGGGGACGGTCGGCATCGCTTCAGGAGCGATCCGGGACGAGGGGACGGCCAATGGTTTCTGGCCACCCCCTCGCGATCGCTCCTGGCGAATGAAAAGCTTCCCCTTCCTGTCTATTGTATAGACAGGAAGGCGGAAGTGATGTCACGCTCGGTGCGCCGGTCTATGTGACCGGAGACGCCGAGCGGCGAACATGTTAAGGTCAGTGCACAACACTACACTGACACCAGTACAGTTAGGCACACAAAACACCCCCCTGTCACCCCCTGATCACCCCCCAGATCACCCCCTCCCCCCCCAGTCACAGTGTCACTAATTGCAGTGATCATTTATTTACTGATCACTGCATTTAGTGTCAGTGTGACTGTAATAACTGTCAGGGCAGTTAGTTTTAGGTCCTAGGTAGCCCCCTACCCCCCCCTAATAAAGGTTTAACCCCCTGATTGCCCCTAGTTAACCCCTTCACCCCCTTTTGCCAGTGTCACTAAGCGATCGTTTTTCTGATCGCTGCATTGTGTCGCTAGGTAACCATTTTTTTTTTATTTTAACCGCCATGTTTTATATAGGTTCATAAATAGTTTTATAGGTCAGGTACCCCCATATTACAACCTAAATAAAGGTTTTAACCCCCTGATTGCCCCTAGAGTTAACCCTTTCACCAGTAATCACCGTATAACTGTCACTGGTGACGCTGGTTAGCCAGTTAGTTATTTCGTTATTTAGGTTCCCCGTCAGGTTTTTATATAGCGTCAGGTACCCCCATATATTACCTAATAAAGGTTTAACCCCCTGATTGCCCCTAGTTAACCCTTTCACCCCCTTTTGCCAGTGTCACTAAGCGATCGTTTTTCTGATCGCTGCATTAGTGTCGCTAGGTAACCAGTTTTTTTTTTAGGTTAACCGCCATGTTTATATAGGTTCATAAATAGGTTTATAGGTCAGGTACCCCCATATTACAACCTAAATAAAGGTTTTAACCCCCTGATTGCCCCTAGAGTTAACCCTTTCACCAGTGATCACCGTATAAAATGTCACTGGTGACGCTGGTTAGCCAGTTAGTTATTTCGTTATTTAGGTTCCCCGTCAGGTTTTTATATAGCGTCAGGTACCCCCATATATTACCTAATAAAGGTTTAACCCCCTGATTGCCCCTAGTTAACCCTTTCACCCCCTTTTGCCAGTGTCACTAAGCGATCGTTTTTCTGATCCCTGCATTAGTGTCGCTAGGTAACCAGTTTTTTTTTGTATTACTGTTACGGGTGACGCTGGTTAGTTAGCTTGTTTTTTATACTGTCAGGGCACCCGCCATTTATTACCCAATAACGGTTTAACCCCCTGATCGCCCGGCGGGTGATATCAATTAGGTTTTAGGGTCAAATAAGGTCTGCGTCGCCCCAGGTTAGTGCCAGTACCGCAAACACCCACGCGCAAAGCATACACCTCCCTTAGTGGTATAGTATCTGAACAGATCAATATCTGATCTGATCAGATCTATACTAGCGTCCCAGCAGTTTAGGGTTCCAAAAAAACGCATTGTTAGCGGGATCAGCCCAGATACCTGCTAGCACCTGCGTTTTCCCCCTCCGCCCAGCCCAGCCCACCCAAGTGCAGTATCGATCGATCACTGTCACTTACAAAACACTAAGCACACATAACTGCAGTGTTCGCAGAGTCAGGCCTGATCCCTGCGATCGCTAACATTTTTTTTGTGGTAGCGTTTTGATTCAGTCGCTAACAGTCAGGAGCTTTTTTACCTGTGAATCTCAAAAAAATAAAAAAAACAAAAATAGTTGTCGTTTTATTGTTCTCTCTCTCTCTCTATTGTTGCTCTTTTTTTACTCCATTCTATTCTGCAATGTTTTATCATGTTTTATCATGCTTGCTTTTCAGGTATGTAATTTTGTTTACTGTGTTTTAGTGTTAAGCATTTTTTTGTTTTCAGGTGCGCCATTCAGTTGCAGCGCAGATTTATTTATCTTGACAGCAACAGCGTTTGCTCCCACGATACATAAAGCCGCGACTCCAACGCTGTAGGAGGTGATTTCACCACCACAGTTAAAAAAAAGAGCATATGTGCCGAAGCATGGGGGCAGCAGGGGGGGCGGAGGAGCGATTGGCTCCTAATGCCACGTACATACGGTCGAAATTCCGACCGTGTGTACACGGCATAACTTTTGCGGGAGGATGCCCCCATGCATCGGCATATATAAATGGTGCATGTATGCCCATCATTAGAAGTGGGTGGATGAAGGGAGGTATTCTAATGGTGGGCATACCCACCAATCAATCTCTTTTTTTCGTTCAGCCAAGAGGCTGCATGAAAAAAAAAAAGATTACAATATATGTCCAGTATGTTGCTGGACTTTGAATGGTTATACCAGAATGATGCCTGCAGGTTTAGGTATCATCTTGGTATCATTCTTTTCAGCCAGTGATCGGCTTTCATGTAAAAGCAATTCTAGCGGGTAATTAGCCTCTAGACTGCTTTTACAAGCAGTAGGAGGGAATGTCCCCCCTCCCGGATATAAACCGCGCCATTGGGAAATTGGGAAAGCATTTTATCACACCAATCTTGGTGTGGTCAGATGCTTTGAGGGCAGAGGAAAGATCTAGGGTCTAATAGACCCCAATTTTTTCAAAAAAAGAGTACCTGTCACTGCCTATTGCTATCATAGGGGATATTTACATTCCCTGAGATAACAATAAAAATCATAACAAAGAAAAAAAATGGAAGGAACAGTTTAAAAATAGAATAAAAAAGCTAAATAAATAAAAAAAAAACTAAAAAAAAAAAAAAAAAAAGCACCCCTGCCCCCCCTTCTCTTGCGCAAAGGCGTACACAAGCGTTGGTCTGGCGTCATATGTAAACAGCAATTGCAGCATGCATGTGAGGTATCACCGCGAAGGTCAGATCGAGGGCAGTAATTTTAGCAGTAGACCTCCTCCGTGAATCTAATGTGGTATCATGTAAAGGCTTTTAAAGGCTTTTAAAAATGTATGTAGTTTGTCGCCACTGCGTGTTTGTGCGCAATTTTAAAGCATGTCGTGTTTGGTATCCATGTACTCGGCCTAAGATCATATTTTTTATTTCATCAAAAATTTGAGCAATATAGTGTGTTTTAGTGCATTAAAATAAAAAAAAGTGTATTTTTTCCACAAAAAATGCGTTTGAAAAATCGCTGCGCAAATACTGTGTGGAAAAAAAAAATGCAACACCCACCATTTTAATCTGTAGGGCCTTTGCTTTAACAATATATATAGTGTTTGGGGGTTCAACGTAATTTTCTTGCAAAAAAAAAAATATGTTTTCATGTAAACAAAAAGTGTCAGAAAGGGCTTTGTCTTCAAGTGGTTAGAAGAGTGGGTGACGTGTGACATAGGCTTCTAAATGTTGTGCATAAAATGCCAGGACAGTTCAAACCCCCCCCAAATGACCCCATTTTGGAAAGTAGACACCCCAAGCTATTTGCTGAGAGCAATGTTGAGCCCATTAAATATTTTTTTTTTTTGTCCCAAGAGATTGAATAATGAAAAAAAAAAAATATATATATATTTTTTTTACAAAAAGTTGTCACTAAATGATATATTGCTCAAACATGTCATGGGCATATGTGGAAATACACCCCAAAATACATTCTGTTGCTTCTCCTGAGTACGGGGATACCACATGTGTGGGACTTTTTGGGAGCCTAGCTGCGTACGGAACCCCAAAAACCAAGCACCGCCTTCAGGCTTTCTAAGGGAGTAATTTTTTTATTTCACTTCTCACTGCCAATCACAGTTTCGGAGGCCATGGAATGCCCAGATGGCATAAAACCCCCCAAAATGACCCCATTTTGGAAAGTAGACACCCCAAGCTATTTGCTGAGAGGTATTGTGAGTATTTTGCAGATGTCGGTTTTTGTCACAAAGTTTTGAAAATTTAAAAAATAAAAAAAAAAAATTTTTTTTCTTTACTTTCTTCATTTTCAAAAACAAATGAGAGCTGTAAAATACTCACCATGC
Organism: Lithobates sylvaticus; assembly: GCA_028564925.1. Lineage (NCBI taxonomy): Eukaryota > Metazoa > Chordata > Amphibia > Anura > Ranidae > Lithobates > Lithobates sylvaticus. The sequence goes on along the minus strand of CM053036.1, from coordinate 129,737,714 downwards.
CTCTCAACAAATAGCTTGGGGTGTCTACTTTCCAAAATGGGGTCATTTGGGGGGGTTTTGTGCTATTTTGGCATTTTATGGCCTTCGAAACTGTGATAGGTAGTGAGGAGTGAAATCAAAAATTTGCACCCTTAGAAATCCTGAAGGCGGTGCTTGGGTTTCGGGGCCCCGTACGCGGCTAGGCTCCCAAAAAGTCCCACACATGTGGTATCCCCATACTCAGGAGAAGCAGCAAAATGTATTTTGGGGTGCAATTCCACATATAACTATGGCATGTGTGAGCAATATATCATTTAGTGACAACTTTTTGAAAAAAAAAAAAAATTTTTTTATTTTTGTCTTTATTCAATCACTTGGGACTAAAAAAAAAAATATTCAATGGGCTCAACATGCCTCTCAGCAAATAGCTTGGGGTGTCTACTTTCCAAAATGGGGTCATTTGGGGGGGTTTTGTACTTCTCTGCCATTTTAGCACCTCAAGAAATGAAATAGGCAGTCATAAATTAAAAGCGGTGTAAATTCCAGAAAATGTACTCTAGTTTGTAGACGCTATAACTTTTGCGCAAACCAATAAATATACGCTTATTGGCATTTTTTTTTACTAAAGACATGTGGCTGAATACATTTTGGCCCAAATGTTTGACTAAAATTGAGTTTATTAGATTTTTTTTTATAACAAAAAGTAGAAAATCTCTTTTTTTTTCAAAATTTTCGCTCTTTTTCCGTTTATATCGCAAAAAATAAAAATCACAGAGGCAATCAAATACCATCAAAAGAAAGCTCTATTTGTGGGAAGAAAAGGACGCAAATTTCGTTTCGTTACAAAATTGCATGACCGCACAATTACCAGTTAAAGTAGTGCAGTGCGAAATTGAAAAAAGACCTCTGGTCCTTAAGCTGACAATTGGTCCGGGGCTGAAGTGGTTAAAGGCCACAGCACAGCTCTCTCAGTGGACGGCATGCCTTCCCTGAGAGCGCAGTGTGCATGCACCGATGACACCAGCTGCTACTAAAGTAAATATCTCCTAAATGTTGCAATTTTAGGGGATATTTACTGTAAGCCTTATTATAGGCTTACCTGTAGGTATAAATAAATGGAGCAGAGTTTACTACCGCTTTAAAGGTCAGAAGTCACAACCTGTAGATAAATTCAGAGATTGATCTTAAGATAGCCATAAGTATTAGATTACAGTTGTACAATCTCAGTGCAGTCGTCCAATAGTGAATGTGGATTTTGTTTGGGGAAAGTCCAGAATTGATTAAGCAAAAGTTTTTTTTAAGTACTTTCAAATTACATTTACATCGGATATCCTGATTGAAATTTTCTGTACAAATGTTCATATAAAAATCTACCAATGCATGGCCAATGTAAGGGTAGCTTACTATAGTCCATGGAACTGTATAGTACTTGCACCTTGCAAGCTTGGAGGAAGCTGATGAAATTACACCGGATCTTTGCTGGGTTTATTCTGCCTATAAAGTTGATCTTAGCACTGTTCATAGCACCTATGTAGTTGGAAGGATGATGAAATCCCATAGATCAACTTTTATTTTAATTTTTTTATTTTTTGCAATCTGTTCTATTTTAGCACTCTTATGCCGCGTACACACGGACGGAATTCTCGTCGGAAAAAGCTCTGATGGTTTTCCCGTCGGAATTCAGACGGAATTTCGCTCAAACTGTCTTGCCTACACACGGTCACACCAAATTCCGACGGTCTGTAACACAGCGGCATAAAACACATTCGACAGCACTATGAAAGGGAAGTTTAATGCTTCCGAGCATGCGTAGAATTGTTTCTGAGAACGCGTCGGAATTGCATACACACGATTGTAAAATCCGATTGAAAGGTTTTCCGTTGTAAAAATTGAGAACAGGTTCTCAATCCAAAGTCCGTCGGAAATTCCGACCGAAAAAGACCGATGGGCATACACACGGTCGGAAAATTCGTTGAAAAGCTCCCATCGGACTGTTTCCATCGAAAATTCAGACCGTGTGTACGCTGCATTAGTGTTAAAGGAAATGTGTATTGAGGAAGTATGAAAACAGTAGCTCTCTGCCCGTCATACTGATCCATTACATTCAGTGCTTTCACTAGGAACAAGCTTGCAGGTTAGGGGGTGCTGACTTTTTGATATGCATTGTTGTTTGAAGTCGGGCTGTCGGAAATCATCGAATCCATAGACAGCCAAGCAACTAGCATTTACAGCAATGACATCCTCTATTTCTTTCAGTACAGGGTTTTTTTTTTTATTTTTTTAATTACACCTTTGAGGAACAAGCACAGAAAAATCAGCACACATACAATAGAGTAGAACATGTAGGAAGGAAATAATTGGGCATAGAGTTATATATTTGCATGGATTTGGCATATGCTAAAACACTAACATATTTCTAAGCACACATACATACTGACTTTGCCAATAAAATACCATCTGGAAGCAAAAGCAAAATGTGCCTTTGGCTGCCAGCTTGTGAAATGCCTTGCATGTGTTTAGATTTGGATTTTTTTTTATGTCCTTTTTATGAGGATGCTCATAGCTAAAATTAGTCTCGCTATCCTCCCTGATCGCACTTTGCGTTGTCACTGGTCATGTTTTTTCTAGTAAGACATTTTTACGCCTCTTTCTTTGCTTTCCCAAATTTTAACATCCCATCTAGGCAGCTGCATTGCATCGTCTTGCCCATGCGTAGGTGTAACAGTGCAGCATAAAAAATTGAAGTGGAGCTCCAGGCAAACGGATAAATACAGGGTTGAAATACATGTATGTTTACTGTTTTTCCTGAGAAAGAATTTAGCTTTTTTTTCCAGCCATTCTTGGGATTCGCACATCTCTGCTAGTCAGTAGGATCGCTTTGCTACTTCTTGGTGTATAGCATTACTCCTTCCTGGGTCAGCGCTATAAGAAAATGAAGAAGGGAAAATGCCAAACGAGGAAGAGAATTTGCTTAAAGCAGAAGTTCACCTTGGAATTACTCAATAGGACATTAAATAGCCATATAACACATGTACCTTGATAAATGCATAGCACCACGTTTGATTTTTGTCCATGCTCCGGTTGTCCAACAATCCGCATTCAAAACGGACAGCCATTTATCAGTGACACCATGCATCTTATGGCCGCTGTCACACATTTTATGTTAAGGGGCACGCTGATGGGCACATTTTGTTGTTCCCATCAGAGTGAAGCTTACATTAAATATGCCAATCAGTGTGCCCCTTTACATAAAATAAGGGGCATTCTGATGGGCACATTTAATGTAAGGTTCACCCTGATGGGCACAACAAAATGGGCACTCTGATGGGTACATTTACGTTGAGGGGCATGCTAATGGGCATATTTTGTTGTGCCCATCAGAGTGAACCTCATCATAAAATAAGGGGCATTCTGATGGGCACATTTTATGTTGAGGGGCACGCTGATGGGCACAACAAAATGTGCCCATTAGCATGCCCCTTAAAGTAAATGTACCCATCAGTGTGCCCCTTAACAAAATAAAGGGCATGCTGATGGGAACACTTGATGTAAGGTGGCACTGTGATAGGGACGCCTTGTGTAAAGGTACACTCTGATGGGCTCACCTGACTGATGTAAAGGAGACACCAAATGTAAAGAGGCACTCTGAAAGGACCTAATGTAAGGGGGCACTCTGGGGACAAATAATGTAAGGGGGCACACTGATGGGAGACACCAGATGTAAGGGGGCCTTCTGATGAAGAATCCTGATGTAAGAGGGCACTCTGATGGGAATACCTGATGTAAGGGGATACTCTGATGGTGGCAACTGATTAATTTGTGTAGTCTGATGGGAATATACCAGAGTGTGTGTAGGAAACAGTAAGAACATTTTTTTTGTAGTTACCAGACCTCCTTGAATTGTAATTCACTACCTCTGCACTACAGTGATCTGCATGGGTCCTTAAAGAGTTCAAGTCTTTAAAAAATAAAAATAAAAAAAAAAAATAATAATAAAATTTAAGTCAGCAGCTACAAATACTGTAGCTGCTGACTTTTAATATATACCGACACTTACCTGTCCAGGAATCCCACGATATCAGCATCTTTAGCCGATTCGTCATCTGCTTCGGGTTCAGGCGCCGGCATCTGTAGTAAGGGTAACAGGAAGTAAGCCTTGCAGCTTCACAGCCTGTTTCCTCCTGAGCATGCGAGAGTCGCGCTGTGCTTTCTGAATGGTCCTTCGGTCTCATGGGACCTCTGTGTGTCCCAGAAGGCAGCGGGGGGAGGGGGGAGAGGGAGCAGGTAATGTTGCAGATTGCTGTGCGGCAAACTTACCCAGAAGTGGGAGTGGGTACCTGTCAAAACTAGGTACCCGCTCCCCCCCCCAAAAAAAGCGCCAAATGTGGCAGTGGAGGGGGGGGGGGGGAGGGTGCGAACAAGCGGAGTTGCCCCTTTTGGGTGGATCTCTGGTCTAAAGTTGTTTTTTTTTTTTTAATTGGCACAAGGAATGTTACTTAATGAGAATTGTCCCTTGTGATGCTGACTGCAAATTTAATTGAAATTCTTCTGACCCCCCCAATCTTACTGCTACAGCCATAATCTTTTGGTGCCGTGGGGGTTAATATGAGTCTAGCTACCTGTAACGTGCACCTTTCAAGAATGCTGACTGTCCTCGCCCTTTCTTCTCAACACCTCTGTTCACAGAAGCTGTACTATAGCTTTGATGAATGAAACACAATCTATGAAGGGAGGACAGGCATATGAATGAAAGGTCCGCTTTTTCTATATGTTTCCTTTATGAAAGCTATAGTACAGCTGCTATGAATGGAGGAGGTGGGTTGTAAGGACAGATATAGTCGGCACGCTTGAGTGCATATGGCAGGTCTCTGGACTGGTATTTACCCTGCAGCAGTGAAAGATTACCGCTGCTGGAGGAGGGAGGACCAGAGGACTGAAGGTTTCAACTAAAACCTTAACCAGCAGCAGAAGGGTCACTTTTCATTGATTGTGAGTATCATCTTTTGTGCTGATTTTATATAAAGAAAAAAATGAACACCATTAACATGGGTGTAAACCCACTCTCATCCTTTCTAAACTACTGCCATAGTGGTTATCTATAAGGATATACATGCCTCCTGCATGTATCCTTACCGGTCAAATGTCTCCCCTCTGTTATGTGACCCAAAAAACTGCAGGTTCTGTGGGTGGGTCTGTGGTCTGTGGTCTGGAGCTCGGTGGGTGGAGTCGTGATGTCAGTAGATTTCCCACCCACCTCTACACTCCCCTTGTCAACATGCATTTTCTCCTGTGTATTTCTTACACTGAACTCATATGCTATGATCACTAACATCCAGTCAAAACCCAGAAAAGTCACCACATGACTTCAGCATGCCCAATCATGCTGAGGTGTGGAGCAGCAATCCTGGGAGACCTGGAGAAGAAAGGAAGTCTGAAGTACACAGAATGTCTCTCTCAGGCTTGTGCATGAGATATGTAAATCACCTGTCACTCACAGCAAGGGGGAGAAACTACTCCTATTTCTCTGTGTGTCTGTTTTTATCTCACTGAAAAAAAAAAAAAAAAAGAGGACTGCTCAGACCTGGATTAACTCTTCGTGGCAAGACTGGGCACAGATGACATGAAATCCTATACTGTACAGGGTGCAAGCCTTAAAGTGAATGTAAACCCGAAAAAAAAATTTTCATTAAAGCTTTAAGATAGAAGAGACAGGTTGGGTAATGCTCTGAATAACATTTTCATCATTCAGATTCAAGCAGCATGTATTGTTATATATATATATATATATATAACAACACTACATTACCAAAACAATTGGGACTCCTGCCTTTAGTTTACACCCATGTGAACTTTAATGGCATCCCAGTCTTAGTCCGTAGGGTTCAATACTTAGTTGGCCTGCCCTTTGCAGCTATAACAGCTTCAACTCTTCTGGGAAGGCTATCCACAAGGTTTAGGATTGTGTCTATGGGAATATTTGACCATTCTTCCAGAAGCGCATTTGTGAGGTTAGGCACTGATCTTTGAGAGAAGGCCTGGCTCGCAGTCTGTGCTCTAATTCATCCCAAAGGTGTTCTATCAGGTTGAGGTCAGGACTCTGTGCAAGCCAGTCACGCTTTACCACTCCAAACTCGCTCATCCATGTCTTTATGGACCTTGTTTGTGCACTGGTCCAAATCATTTGGTGGAGGGGGGGATTATGGTGTGGGGTTGTTTTTCAGGGGTTGGGCTTGGCCCCTTAGTTCCAGTGAACAGAACTCTTAAGGCGTCAGCATAACAAGACATTTTGGACAATTTCATGCTCCCAACTTTGTGGGAAGAGTTTGGGGATGGCCCTTCCCTGTTCCAACATGACTGCACACCAGTGCACAAAGCAAGGTCCATAAAGACATAGTTGAGTGAGTTTGGGGTGGAGGAACTTGACTGGCCTGCACAGAGTCCTGACCTCAACCCGATAGAACACCTTTGGGATGAATTAAAGCGCAGACTACGAGCCAGGCCTTCTTATCCACATCAGTGCCTGACCTCACAAATGCGTTTCTGGAAAAATGGTCAAACATTCCCATAGACACACTCCTAAACCTTGTGGGCTGCCTTCCCAGAAGAGTTGAAGCTGCAAAGGGCAGGCCAACTAAGTATTGAACCCTACGAACTAAGACTGGGGTGCCATTAAAGTTCGTGTGTGTAAAGGCAGGTGTCCCAATACATTTGGTAATATATTGTACATTTGTGGTTTGATTCCTGAAATCATAGAAAAGCCCTAACCTAACCGCTTTAGTATCAAGTGGTTGATGGAATAGCTGTAATTTTTTTGTTATGACTATATTAATTGATTTTTATCTTTGAAAGCAAGCTCAGTTCCCATAACTATTGTCATTTCTGTATAGTTTTTGGCACAGTTGTACTAAGCATGTAAAATGCTGACACTTGGGGCATTGTTGGATCTGTAAAGACTAATAAAAAACTGGTTGTGGCTGCATGGCTGGGAACAGACTATTCATTGAATTGTGTCATGGCTGTCAGACAGCAGGGATACCTTCATTTGGTGTTTACAGAAGTTAAGTAATAAGTTTTCACAGCAAAATAATGATCCCACAACAATCTGGAGACACTTGTCTTCAAGTCAGGAGGATCGACTAGAAAATAGAATGTTTGCCTTTCTTTGAAATGTGAGCGTTAGTCTCTTTTCGTATTCTCTTTTAAGAGTAATGTGTGACCTACAAAAAAAAGTGTGTTTTTTTTAATTTCCTGTTCGATCCAGTCCCGAAGGCATAGAGAAACTCGCAACAGAGAAGTTTTTGTTTCTGCTACAAAGCATGATTGATATGGTATCCACTAATAGGCTGTGCTTAACTGGCGGGAAACTAGCAAAATAATGGAACCGAGATCCACTTAGGGAACATTCCCAAATCTAAGTTGCTATGTGTGCCAGGCCCCGAGACACTTGAAGACTTTGTCCATTTTTGGGCAAGATGTTGCATGTTAAGCTTGGCTCTCTCACTAAGCCATTTGGGTGGTATTTGGGGACCTCATGCCGGGCCTTTATACTAGGAGGCTCTCCTGGGAAACGTAGGCTTTTTTTATAGCAAAAATCTTTTGCAGATGTTAAACAAGCTTAAAAGGAAGAAGATTCAGTTCATGTCGAGGAACAGTAACTGTTTATTAAGTAACAGTAGTATTTTAAATGTAGGACCCATTGCTTTTAATCTTGATTCATATTTTTATATACCGTACACATTATTATGTTTTTGTTTTTTTCCTTTTTTATTTTTATTGTGTGAATGTATTTCAATATTTAAAAAAAATGGTTGTCTTGCAGTTTGTATCAGGTGAATGCCATCTGTTTGTTGGGCCTCTTGCACAGCATGTTTAGGTATTTGGGCGATTCTTATTTTATTTTTTTTGCAGCACATTGTTTTTAATGGACCTGTACACACAGGTGTTTAAACTTGCACTGTGTATACAGTAGGTCAGTAAAAAAAAAAAAAAAAATCTGGTATTTCTACGGGCGTATACACACGTACAGAAGCTGCCACCCAACTGTGTTATCACTACACTATATATAGAAACTAAACTCCAATATTCGTGAAGCGCTCTCAGCTTAGTTAATCATAAAGTGACATGTGCAAAAAATAATTAAAAATCTCACAAATACATTAATCAAAGAATGTAAACCATAGAATCATATATACATGTGTGTAAATTGTACATATTGCATTTCAGAATTGTGCACATGTATCAAAAAAAAAATCAGTAAAACAATATGTAGCCCATAAAGAAGTCCCATACACCATACAAACTCTGTGCAATCACTATATGAAAATCTGGAGAATTTCCGTAAAGCTGTGTGCATTCTTCACATCAAAACATACCACCGCAGTGCCCTTCACCACCCCTCTTCTGGGTATCTCCTCACCTAATACTGTGGACCCCAGGGTGTATAAATAGGGTCACATGCACTTTTTAATGCAATGGCTCAGCTGTTCATCCACTCCAAATGCTGGACCTCAGATCATAATTTCTCAGAAGCAAGTCAGCCAGAAAAGGAAAGCACAGACAGCCAATAGTGCAGACCGTTTCACAAACGTTTATTCATACAAATGGGTATTGCACTTACATGTATTCCATAATAAACAGGCAATGTATAAAACTGGCAAAAGCCATTCTCAAAGATGGCATCTCTAACCCCGCCCAGCATGATGACGTCACTGTCCAACTGACGTGTTGCGCCCTGATTGGCTTTCTTAAAGGATGGCAAAAGAGTGGTCATGAAACTGTCTGCACTACTGGATGTCTGTGCTTTGTGCACCTAAATTGTGATCTAAGGGCCAGCATTTGGAGTGTGCATGAGACATGAAACAATTCATGGCCCGTAACCTCCAACCTCTAGTGCAACAGACCACAGCCAAGTGCGCAGCATGGCGCTCGCTCCCTCTGTCTCCTGTGGGTAGAGTCAACCTACTGAAAATGGTGCTCCTCCAGAAATTTCTCTATTTTTTTAGGAATACACCGATCCACATTCCTAAGGCATTCTTTAGAAAACTGGAGGGCCAGCTGGGGAACTTTGTATGGGATGGGAGACCTCCACGGGTGGCAAAGCAACTACTCCACCTCCCCCTTTCTGGAGGTGGACTGGCTCTCCCTAATTTTCAAATTTATTACTGGGCTGCCGTGTTGGTTGCGGTCAGATGGTGGTTCTCTGAGCCCAGACAAAACCCGGCGGTCAGACTGGAGGCAGCCATTCTGGGCTCATATGCAGCCCTTAGTAATCTGTCATTCAGAGGCAAACAGGCTGACACTGCAGTCACCACCCCAATGAAAACAACGATACAGGCATGGCAGGACGCAAGGAGGATATATGTAAAACCCTTCCATGTGTCCCTGTACGCGCCTCTGTGGGGCAATCCCCACTTGCCCCACTTCCACTCCCTACCGAATCCTTCAGAATGGGCCACGAAGGGGATACTCACTTTGAAACACATAGTCAAACACGGTACGATAGCCTCCTTCCAAGACCTGAAGTCCTCGCATGCATTGCCTGAGAATTGGGCCTTCCGCTATTGGCAGCTGCGGCATGCCTTTAAATCTCCAGAAAATAACTATGGAAATGGACTCAGTTGAACGTCTCCTGACCTCCAGCACTATGGGCCGACCCCTGTCCTCCCATTACCTATATCTGACGGTAGCTCATGATGCCAAATTGACCAAGTCCTTTGACAAGTGGAAGACTGATATACATACTCTGGATAATGAGATATGGGAAGAATGCGTAGCCACCTACATTCCAACAATGATAGCTTCACGTGACAGGTTTACTCAACTGAAATTTTTGCACAGGGCCTATTACACCCCGCAAAGGCTGGCTAAGATATTTACACTACGTGACCAGTTGTGCCCCAGATGCAGACAGGAGGTGGGATCCTTTTTGCATATGGTTTGGTCCTGCCCCAAACTTATCCCTTACTGGACCCAAGTAGCTGACGACTTGACGGGAGTGTCGGGCACTCGTGTCCCTCGGGACCCCTTGACTCTCCTCCTGAGTTATTTGGAGGAGATCCAGGGGGATAGATACACCAAGCTGTTCCTTACGTTCTCTCTCTTCTATGCCAGACGAGAAATTCTCCTCAAATGGAAGTCAATTTTCCCCCCTGACCCATGAATCCTGGTGCCGCTCCATTAACGCAGTCCTCCCCCTTTACAGACTTACCTATGAAAGTAGGCAGTGCCCATTAAAATTCGATAAGGTCTGGGCTAGGTGGCTGGATGCACATGGCTGATTAGGATGTGACGGTATACCGGGACCCCCTATAACTATGTGACTTGCTGCCCCCTCTCCTCTTACCACTAGGCTCTGATCCTCGTCCCTCCCCTCCCGCCCCGTCTTGGATCATCAACCAGCCAACCTATCTGGACGTTAAATCAAGTGGGGTGATAGGATAGAGATAATTTGTCCTGTACTGTAGTTGGGGGAGAAAAGGGTGTTGTCTTATATGAACTTATTACCCTGTTTTGATGTGCTGGATTATGAATGCTCCTCAAGCACCCACTGTTTGTACTTGCATACCACTGCCTTTCTAGTTTAATGTAACTGTAACCCTGTTTTGTCTTTCAATAAAACATCTCTGTTACAAAAAAAAATAAAAAGTGCATGTGACCCCATTTATACACCCTGGGGTCCACAGTATCCGGTGAGGAGATACCCAGAAGGGGGTGAAGGGCACTGCAGTGGTGTGTTTTGATGTGAAGAAAGCACACGGATTTAAGGACATTTTCCGGGTTTTCATATAGTGATTGCACAGAGATTGTGTACTGTATGGGACTTCCTTATGGACTACACATTTATTTACAGATTTTTGATACTTGTGCACAACTCTGAAATGCAATATATATGATTTACACACCTGTATATATGATTCTGTGGTTTATGTTTTTGATGTATTTGTGACATTTTTTATTATTTATTGCACAATGCTTAATTAAGCTAATGGCGCTTCACGAATATATCGTTTAGTATACACATACGCCACACTCCCTCAGGCTGGGTTCACACTATGTACGGAGCGGCTCACAGCAGGGGGTCTGCTGCATCCCTGTTCACTGTTTCAGGGGCGAATCCGGTAGAAAATTTTTGCTTGAATTCAGACCTGAAACAGAGCCAAAGATGCACAGGACCCTTCTGTGTGCTCTGTGGCCGCCCCCGGAGATGTGTGAACCAGCTCCATTGAGAGCCGATCACAATCTCCCGTCATGCGATTTGGATGAGGAGAAACCGCATCCAATTTGCATAAGTGTAAACCCAGCCTTAATTTAAAAAAATTATTTACAAGATACACACAAATATGCGCAAATACGTGCGAAACAGATCATCCTCTGCCACAAATATCTGATCTTTATACATCAGTACCGTGTGCATGTACCCTTAGATAGAAGTAGGTCATAAACGTAAGCTGACCCTCAAATTAAAAAGCTGGTTCTGTTAATACTCAAAAACCTTGCCAGATCCTGGCCCTCCGTGCAGTTTTATGCCTATCAGTGGTTTCTTCACAGTGTGCTGTTTGCTCCATATTCCACTATAAAATATTAATATATTTTTTTAGAATTAAAGGCGTAAATAGGATTATCAAGCAGCTTGTCAATTTGCTGAGCCTGCCCACATCCACCCAAATGTGCTGAATCCTTAGACTTCTCATTTAAAGGACATTTACACACTATACACGCTGAACATATACCACCGAGCTGCCAACCTAATAATACTGATATCTACAAGAGTCCTATTAGTACATAGGCAGTGAGGTCTCCACCTGCCAGTTCCAAGCTCTACCAACATGCTGCAGCCAGTGCAAGCCTTGCTGTGCTTGGTTAAAGGATAATTTTTTATTTTATTTTTTAAATAACAAGCATGTCATACTTGCCTTCTCTGTGCAGTGGTTTTGCACAGAGTAGCCCCGATCCTCTTCTTCTCAGGTCTCCCGCAAGCACTCCTGGCTTTTCCCCCTTGACCAGTTTCCCCAATATCAAGCCGCTTGCTATGGGGCCACTTGTGTGTTCTCACTCCCGAGTCCTGTTCTGTGTGTCCATAAGACACACAAAGCCACGGCTCGGTCACGTCCCCTGCTCGGTCCTGCTACTGTGTTTCAGCCAATGAGGAGAGAGAGAGAGAGACCCGGGACAGCCGAGGCTCCTGTGCACATCGCTGGGTCAAGAAGGGGGCTCAGGTGAACATAAGGAAGGAGCGGTAAGGGGAGCAGCACACAGTTTTTCTTTTACCTTTTATGCATTCTAAAGCTTCAGCCTTTATAATCACTTTAACTGCTTGCCGCCCGCCCTGCGTCAAAAGACGGCGGAGTGGTGCAGCTCTCGTTCTGGGACAACGTTATATGACGGCGTACCAGAACGCCCGCTCTTGCAGGGGCGCGCATCATGGAGATTACTGCTGCGCCATGTTGCTAGGACACGGCGCAACCCCCGATCTCTGTAAAGAGCCAAGTCTGCAATCACAGCTGGTCACATGTAAACAAGGAAGTGCCGGTAATCGGCTCTCCTTGCCATATTAACAGAGTGTGAGGAGAGGAGAGCCGATCAGCGGCATCTCCTCACAGGGGGACATGTAGGAATGTAATCGGGGCACTGATCATCAGTGCCCTCATTATCAGTGCCCTCATTACAACAGTGTCACCAATCAGTGCCCACAAGTGCCACCAATCAGTGCCCTTTAGCGATGCCAGTCAGTTCTGGCAATCAGTGCCCATCACTGCTGTCAATCAGTGCCGCCCATCAGTGCTACATATAAGTGCAGCATTAGTGCCTCATCATCAGTGCCACCTCATCAATACCCACCAGTTCAGCCTATCAGTGCCGCTTCATCAGCGCACATCAGTGAAGGTTAAAAATTACTTAGTTACAAAATTTACTGATAGAAAAAAGTAAAAAACATATTTTTTTCAGAATTTTTGGTCTTTTTTTTGGAAAAAATAAAAAACCCAGCAGTGATTAAATACCACCAAAAGAAAGCTCTATTTGTGTGAAGAAAATTCTAAAAACATTAGTTTGGGTACAGTGTAGCACGACCACGCAATTGTCATTCAAAGTGCGACAGCTCTGAAAGCTGAAAAATGGCTTGGGTAGGAAGGGGGTGTAAGTGCCTGTTAGGCAAATGGTTAATATCGTGTATTTTGCATTAAATAGTTCCCTACTGCAGCAATGCAGAAATCTCAGTTGAGGGACTGGCAGAGTCAGAGACTTCATCTGGGAACCCTAATATTGAGGAAACCAATTTTTTTTTTTTGTATTTGAGCAGATGCCAGCCATACTTTCCAGCCCTTATTTTTTTATTTTATTTTTTTAGAATATATAAAATTACAGCAACTAGAGTTGCAACACTAAAAGTTATCCAAGTCATAGATGTTATAATTGCCAGAGCTGGCATGGTTGGTCTTGCGTAAATGCCTGTTCTATATATTGCCCTACAGCCACCAATGGGATTAATACCTGTTCTAAAAAAAGCAGCTGCAAAATGTTTTGATTTGTGCCTATGGGGTATTTATGAACATTCTTCACCTAGGACAAAGGAAAAATAATGCAGAGTCAGAGTGTATTCACATACAGTACACGTGAAAAGGTGAATGCAAAAGAGTGTTCATTTGTAATGCATGTAAAGTGATATACGGTGTGTGTTTGTAATGTGCGGATGTTTTTAATCCAGACATTTCCTAAAGTCCCACCGTAGCGAAGATGACCTTTATTTTGCACATAAAGGAATTGCGCAATCTTAAATCACATAAACTTACAAACCAAGTGAAATCCCAAAAAGTGATGTTAAACAACCAGTGGGAAAAAAATGATAAAATTAATCAAAAATTAAGTGTTTTAAAGTCCCAACAAAACATAAATTAAATAATGGTGAGTGTTCATATAAACTTCCAGCATTTGGATGTCTGCAATATTCAATAGTAGGTGCTTTTATATCCCAGTAGAGAAGGATAAAAACCGATGGCCTCTTACCGGACAAGATGGACCCCAGATTATAGGGATCAAACACGCTTGGTTAATTGATCCTTATAGTCTGGGCTCCATCTTGTCCGGTAAGAGGCCATCTTTTTTTATCCTTCTATATTGAACATTGCAGCTATCCAGGTGCTGATATCAACACTCACCATTATTTACTTTTATGTTTTGTTTTTTGGAACTTAAAAAAAAAAAACGTAATTTTTGATTTATTTTATCATTTTTTCCCCACTGGTTGTTTGATTAACATCACTTTTTGAGATTTCACTTGGTTTGTAAGTTTGCTTTAGGTTTGTGCAATTCCTTTATATTTACATATGTTTGAATTGAGTATTTAATTCTTGGGAGTAGTGGCACCTACACATATATATATATTTTTCACAATCTTTTCATGTTTGTACAACTAATTATTATATTAATGGTCACACATTTGCATACTGTCACCAGTTCACTATCATATAATTGGTTATGATCAGGGCCACTGAACTGGTGACTGTTAAAAAATAAAAACAGTGTGACAAGAGCAGTGTGCATAGTAACACTGTAAAATAGATTTTCTTTTTTTTTTTTTTTTTTTTTTTTACACATTATGATTGCTTATACCCATTAATTTTTTTTTTGCTAATTCAGTGTCAATCAAAGCTAATCACATGGTACAGATGGGCTGTGATTTGCCCTGTCTGTACTCACTGTTCATGCCACACAATTGTATACATTGATAGCCAACCCTGTGATAGGTCACAGTGAAAAAAAGTGATCAGTCATCGGCTGTGTGACACCAGACTGTCATCTCAGAACACCAGCTGCCCAGCCATCATTGTACTATAGGCCGGGTGGGAAGGTGTTAACTGTTTGCTGACCACTCTCCTGCATTTTACTGCGGGTGGCTCATACAGGCACATTGTGTTCCTGTATGTGACTAGCCGACTCCTGCTGTGGTTGGACACAGTAGGATCAACAGGTTTCAGATGGAAACCTGCTGATCGCCTGTGTCCTCACTGTGAGCCCTTGTTGACTCATAGGGAGTGATTTGTTAGCGACTATCACGCATTTGTGATGAGGTTTTTCCCAGCCTGTAAACACAATTATGCCTGTAAATGTTGAAATTTGCATGGCTAACATTGTATATATATATATATATATAGCTTGTGAGGGGATCTTTTTTGTTTCAATTGAGCAAGGCATGTGGGAAACACACACACACCTTTATTTTTATATATATTTTACACTACAGAATTGCAGTCAGTAATCTTATTTATTTTTTTCTTTGCAGGGTGCAATTCTCACTACAATGCTGGTATCTCGAAATTTTTCAGGTAGGTTTGGGGTGGAACCGAAGATGCTCTGATGTGAAGCACTGACAAAACAGCTTCTGTGTATAAGTGTAAAATGTACAGACATGATTTGAATTAAGTTAGTGGATAGTGATATAAAACTGAGGCAATGGGCATTAGGACCCTCAGATTTGCGATTGTTAAACCCCGGTGATTTTGATTTACTGTGCATGTTGCCTATCAGCGGCTACATTTAAAGGAGGTGACCAACTTAAAGTGCAGCCAGTAACATTTCAAGTGTTGTTTTTTGGTGCATGAAAGAAAGTATTCATTTCTTTACTCTGCATAACAATCTTTTCCTCCCCACAAGCTTTTATTTGGCCCCTGTTGCACTTCCAGGGAAAGGAGTGTGAAGTTTTTACAGCCACCTATGAGAGGAACTTTTCAATTATTTACAGTGCCCAGCTACCTGCATTACTCATTACGCTTTTTAAAGCCTGAGACTATATATATATATATATATATATATATATATATATATATATATATATATATATATATATATATATATATATATATATATATATATATATATAGTGCAGAGCAGCAATTCAACCACGTTATATAAACATAGTGCTTACAAATAGAAAAAACAGAGCTGCACTTATGCAATGCAAATCACAGTGAAATACATTTCAGTGAAATGGATTTATAAACCTTTAATAAAGTTCACGTGAAGAAGTAGAATAGGTGGAGATTCTTCTTTAAAGTTCATGGATAAAAATCGATCACCAGCAGCAACGTGAAACCTCTGTATATAAAACCACCAACTTCTAGTAATGAGAGCGCTTACCAGATATTTTTGATACTCTATCTCTAGAGAGATCAATAAGGCAATGATCAAAGCCATCGTAGACAGGAGTATGAAAGAAAAAATGCTCCAATCATGTAAAGCCTTACAGTTATTTTATCAAAAAATTAAAATTGCACTTATACAACTGTGTAGATAAAATGCCAAACTGTACAGTATATTCAAACCTGCACTTCCAGGATTGATACGCGATGACGTCGGCCACATAGCAACGGCCCTACCTGTTTCATCATAGATGGCGTCTTCCAGGACAGGTGCCCAGGAAGGCGTCATCTATGACAAAATGCGTAGGGTGGTGCTGTGTACTACAGTATAATCACTGGAAACCGGTTCAAACCCGCACTTCCGGGATCGGTAGGGACATGACGTCAGAACGCAGCACCGCCCTAAGCGTTTCATCATAGAGGACGTCTTCCAGGGTGCCAGCAAACGATTCAAATCTGCACTTCTGATATCAGTAAGGACATGAAGACATCAGTACGCAGCACCACCCTACGCATTTTGTCATAGATGCCGCCTTCCTGGGCACCTGTCCTGGAAGATGTCATCTATGATGAAACGGGTAGGGCATTGCTGCGTGCTGACGTCATTGTGTATACCAATCCCGGAAGTGCAGGTTTGAATATACTGTACAGTTTGGCATTTTATCTACACAGTTGTGTAGATTTCACTGATGGTTTTGATCATTGCCTTATAGACCTCTCTAGAGATAGATGGTCAACAATATCTGGTAAGCACTCTCATTACTAGAGGTTGGCGGTTTTATACACAGAGGTTTCACATTGCTGAACTTTATTATATGTTTATAAATCTATTTCACTGAAATGTGTTTAACTGATTTGCATTGCATAAGCGCAGCTCTGTTTTTTTTCTACTGCCATAGATAACACCTGCCCTGAAAAGTCTGGTCCAGCACTGTTCCTATCAGACAAGGCCTAATGCTTTTCAAGGCTTATTATTCTCCGGTGTTAGGCCTGGTTCACACCTATGCAGGTTGCAGTTTGCATATTCTAGGTGCATTTTACGTTTTTAATCTATTGAAGTCTATGGAACCAAAAACCAAAAAAAAGTCCCTGGCCCTTTCCATAAAATGCACTAAAAAATGTATAGGTGTGAACCAGGCCTTAGTTGTGGGCTGTAAGGCTCCATTCACACCTGAGCGGATCGACTTTCAAGCATTTTTTTATTTGAGTTTTTGAGCATTTTTACAAGTTTATTGCAAGCGTTTTTAGAAACGTATTGCAATAGTTTTAGAAACGTATTACAAACGTTTTACATCTTCAGGCATTTTTGTTTAGCCAATAGAAAGCATTGGGGGTGGGGAGCTGCTGCTTGAGCAGAAAACCCTCGTAAGCGCTCAAGTCATGTGTTTTCAGGCATTTCTGTTGAAGTCTATGGGGCCAAAAACGCTAGTAATCTGCCAAAAAGAAGCTCATGTACTTTTTTGAGCGACGGGTGTTTTGCTTCCGATGACACAATGCTCAGATGGGAACAGGGGCCATTTGAAATTAATAGAATTTGGCTTATTGAGTGTTTTAGAGCTTCAAGCTGCAAATCGCTCAGATGTGAATGGGGCCCAAAGCCACGATTGTACACACGATCGGATTTTCGGCAGGGAATTGTGTGATGAGACTGTTAGTATGCTCCATCAGACAATTGTTGTCCAACTTTCCGCCAACAAATGTTGGAGGGCAGGCTAGTAAATTTTTGGCAGACAGCGGTCTATTTTCAGGTTTTCCTATTGTGTGTACACAAGTCCGTCACACAAAAGTCTAAAGTATAAACACGCATGCTCGGAATCAATGCTCACCAAACACAACATTAGCAGAAGGTGCCCAAAGGGTGGTGCTCAAGAGCTGAAATTCCTTGTAGTACGTCACTACGTTCGTGTTTGTTGGCTGACAAATGTGTACCGCTTGTATGCAAGACAAGTTCCTGGCACACGCCCTTCAGATAAAAGTCTGACGCTTTGTCTGCTGAAAATCCGATCGTGTGTACGAGGCTTTAGTCTCTGAGTAAGCTTTCTATGTATGCAGAAAGAGGTTAACTCCTCCTTAGCTGTATTCCCGAGTGTGGCTGTAAATATTCAGTACCAAAAGCGGTAACCCCGAGCCACACTCGGGATCGCATCGCAGGATCCAGGCAAAGTTACTTACCTTGTTCCCAGGATCCTGCGATGTCTCCCTGCTGTGTTAGCGAGCTGTGTTTCCGCTCGATTCATCTCAGCGCTGAGCTCCGTTCCCTGCGAGCGTTGCGACGCACGGGGACGGAGCCCGGCGCCAAATTCAAAAAGTTAAAAACACACAACACATACAATTCACTGTAATCTTACAGATTACATTGCTATATCAAATTATTTCACATCCCTTTTGTCCCCAGTGGTTTGTCCAATGCCCTGCATGTACTGTTCTTTCTGCCTGGAAACTGGAGATTGTCCATAGCAACCAAAAAGCGTCCCTTTACATCAAGTAGTTTTAGACCAGCTAGAAAACAGCGATAGAAATTAGAATCACTTGCAGAATTGAGCGATAGTGATTTGTGGTGAAATCCGTCATCTAACACTGAAAGTAATAACCGCGATTCTGTAACTGAGCAAATTATAGTGTTTTTGATTTGATTACATTATTGAATAATTTTTATTATATTATTATTATATTATTATTTATAGTTATTTATTATAATGTAATTTATGACTTCGTGTTTCAAACTTTATCATACCCGAGATGTCTACTAGACTCTTGTTTGGACAGATTTAAGTGTGTTATTCCTAAGAATTACAGGCCTACAATCTAAAACGCCAAATTTCCATGCATAACAATGTACCGCTTTGAGCATCAAAAATCTGAAATAATCATACCGCCAGGGAGGTTAATGTAGCTGTGTTATGTACACACTAGGGCTACAAGCACATTTAGTGTAAGTGACTAGGTGCTTGCAGTGATAGTGACTTGTATTAGTGCAGGCATTATTTAATACAGAATGTAGCAAACACTTTATCTAGCACCCAGGTGTACTGTGTTGGTGTCGCAAGGCCAAAGGCCATTCATGCATGAAGGGTTTCCTACATAAGATGCTGGAGTGTCGAGTACTTCTTTTTACGTAGAGCTAATAATAACCAAAGGGAGATTTTGGATTAATTCACTTTGGTTTGATCCCTTGCCTTATATTACAGACCGAAAACCACAAAATTTGTCATCTCTCAAGTGTTAGAAAGTCAGTACCAGTGTGGTTTTCAAGATATCGCAGAGACTTTCAGTTTTTTGCAGCATTGCTTTTTAACTTTAAACTCTGTTTTGCCAGGGTTCTTTTGCCTAGGATCTAGAGAAGTCCCCAGAGGTTTAATATGTTTTACTGTATTTAGAAAACAGACAAAAATGAGTTGTATTCTTCATTCACACTTGCCAAAAGGGCTACAGTGTTAATTCCTGTGGCATGAATTGGAGGATTCCTGCAGCCAGAATGTCATGTGTTTGCGAATAGCTGTGGCTGCTCAGTGTGTAGAAAGCAATGACAGGCTGAGAGAAGCCGCAGCTGTTTGTGGCTGTTCAGATGGAATCCGACATCCACCGATTTCCTGTGGTTAGGTGCAGATGATCTCCCTTAATTGCAGCTAATCACTGGATGTGCGAACACTGTCACCCTGTCATTGCTTTGTGTAGGCTGAGCAGCCACATACAAACACCTGTCATTCTGGCTGTAGGAATCCTCAGATTTTTACCACCGGAATCCACTCTATAGCCCTAATCGCAAGTGTGAATACAGTCTTAATTATGCATTTATAAACATGTAAGTAGTCTTTACACAAGCTTCAAACGCTCTACAGTGCATACGGATGCAATAAATCAGTGGCCTTTTGTATGTATACTAGAGTACATTTATTTAAAACTTAAGTTTACCTAAAATAAAAAAACAGCACAAGAGAGATATTTTCTTCAGTGCAATGTGTCCCTTGTGTTGCTGTGTCCTCTTTTTGCCAAAATCCTCCTTCTCCAATGGCCCTCTTTCCACCCTTGACGCCATAATCTTCTGGTGCAACAGCAGCTAACAGAACTAAAGGGCTGTCATGAGCTCTCGTAAATAGGGGCCCTACTATGCCCCACTTTCTGCCCATCTGCTCCATTCATAGAAGCTCTACTACAGCTTCTATGAATGGAGGACTGGCGAATGATTGATAGGATCTCTAAATGTAGGGGACAGACCTATTTTATTCATAGAGGCTGTCGTACGGTTTCTATAAATGAAGCAACTGGGCACAAAGGGCATTTATAGTCAGGTGCTCTTTATTAAAGCCTTTCAATGTTGAGGTAAAAGCCCCCCATCTCCTTTTTCCTGCCCCGAAAAGGAGATGGCGGTTGGACTTATGGCGAAATCTGGAATTCCCCTTTATAACATTTTAGGGGAATGAGTACATTAGTACCCCTTACCAATTTTTACAAAATTTAATAAGTAAAACAAATAAAACACAAACATATACTTGCAGCTTTTAAAATAGTTTAAATAAGTTCACCCCCCCCCCCCCCTTAAATTCCAGCTCCTCTATGTACCAATATACCATTAATATACCACTTTTGCAGAAATAAAAAAATGTTTTTTGTTTCTCTTACACACCCCTGACCTTGGTGTCCAGCTGGCTGTAAAAAAAAGACAGGAAGGAGTTTACCAGCTGACCTCATTAGCACACCCTGTGTTATCTACCCTCTTACTCCAGCAGATCACTACCACCAGGTGCATGTTTTTTTTCTGTGCAATCACTGAATTTTGTTCTCACTAAATACACAGCCATAGATGGTTCACTTGGCAGAGTGTGTGGGAGCTGAGTGATCAGACAACAGCCTATGTGAATAAGTGATTGAAAACAAGGGAAGTGTGCCCTGGGTTCTGTAAAGCTCCCTATACTATCTGATTGGACAATTTCCTTTAGATCTACCATCACCTATGTACTGCAAGGGCCTGCTTGTTTGGATACAGAGTGATTAGATGGTATCTCTAAAATAAGGGTGTGAAGATAAATAGATTTTTTTGTATTTAAGCAAAAGTTGTACACTAATGTTATATCGGTACATAAGGGAGTTGGAATTTAGAAAAACAAATTAAGATGAACTTATCCTTTAATAATGTCCCTAGAAGTAAATCCAGTGGCAGTCACAGACAGGTAATCAGTGCGGTAATCCCATCAATCATGAGGATCAGTCAATCAGCGATCTGAACCACCGCACTCCCACCACTAACTGATTCCTAACTGTGGTCAATTAAATTTACCACTGAGAATCCTGAGTGACCTCATTAACCACTTAGACCGGACCATTTCGCTGGCAAAAGACCAGAGCGTTTTTTTGCGATTCTGCACTGCGTCACTTTAACTGACAATTGTGTGGTCGTGGGACGTGGCTTCCAAATAAAATTTACGTCCTTTTTCCCCCACAAATAGAGCTTTCTTTTGGTGGTATTTGATCACCTCTGCAGGTTTTTTTTGCGCTATAAACACAACAATTTTGAAAACATTATTTTTTACTTTTTGCTATAATAAATATCCCCAAAAAAAAAAAAAAAAAATATATATATATATATATATATATATATATATATATATATAAAAAAATATTTGTTTAGGCCGATACGTATTCTTCTACATATTTTTGGTAAAAAAAATCGCAATAAGCATTTGATTGGTTTGCACAAAAGTTATAGCATCTACAAAATAGAGGTTAGTTTTATGGCATTTTTTAATTAAGAATTTTTACTAGTAATGGCGGCAATCTGCGATATATTTTTTTTTTTATGGTGACTGCGACATTATGGCGGACACGTCGGACAATTTTGACACATTTTTGGGACCATTGTCATTTTTACATCGATCGTGTGATTAAATTGCACTGATTACTGTAAACATGACACTGGCAGCGAAGGGGTTAACCACTAGGGGGCTAGGGAAGGTTTAAGTGTGTACTGGGGAGTGTTTCTAACTGTAGGGGGGAGGGGCTGTGTGTAACACTACACTGATCAGCTCTCCCGATTACAGGGAGCGCTGATCAGTGATACTGTCACTAGGCAGAACAGGGAGATGCTTGTTTACATTAGCATCTCCCCGTTCTTCCTCTCCGTGAGACGATCGCGGGTATCCCTGAGGCGATAGAGTCCGCGGGACCCGCGACCCAACTCATGGAGCTTGTGACGGGACCGCGCGCGATGGCACGGCGGCAAATTCAAAAGGACGTACAGGTACGCCCATTTGCCCTGTCCGTGCCATTCTGCCGACGTACATCTGTGTGCGCTGGTCAAGAGGTTCGCATTGCGCATTTTCGGTGTGTTTTTTAAAGGACATGTGACTCAAAAACTGCACCAAGTTGGTGATGTGGTTTACATTCATTTCAATGGGAGGAACGTTTTTGGTGCATTTTTTTTTTTAACTCATCGAACACGCACCAAAAATGTTGCCAGCGGGATCTTTTTGTCTGCTTTTCTATGTATGCGTTCCCACTTGGGGCGGTATTGTGGTATAAAAAATCCTGCTTGCCGCATTTTTGGAGCATGTTGTGTGAGCTAAATAAAAAAAAAAAAAACTACACCAAAAACGCTCCTTACCATTGAAATCTGAGCCTGCTATTATCTACTCACAGCCAGCAATAGGATTCAGGCTGCATTCACACCTAAGTGTTTCAAAGTCGCACGTTTTTACTGTGGTTTTGTACAGGTGAGAAGGTCACCAATGTAAAAAGCTGAAAAACGCTTGAAATCTACCCCAAAGGACCTCACGCTCTTTGTTGAGCTTTAGGCATTTTTCAGGCATTTTGCTTCAGGGGACAAAATGCTCAGATGTGAACAGGTGCCATTTGAAATGAATGGGATTGTGGAGTTAAGTGGTCATATGAAATATAAATGAATAATGTTGAGATGTGATGTGGTGACTTATGTATGTACATTTATAAAATTTACAGTAAAAGATTAAATTACAAAAAAGAAATGAATGGGATTTTGCTTGTTGGATGTTTTTTAGGCGTTTTTTGGGGCGTTTTACAAGATGTAAACGCTCAGGTGTGAATGCAGCCTCAGGGTTCAGAATAGATTTTTGCTGAGACGTAGCTCCAGTTCCTAGTAGAAAGACCTCAATACACCAGGTGGTCGTTTCTTTTCAGCAAGTTCTTTGTTCCTGACTCATATAAGGCTTTAATGTTCTTCATCAGTTTGTCTACTCATAAATAGCAATCTTTTTAGATGATAGTCTAGTTTTTCTAGTATGAGTAGTCCTTACTGAACCACAGTGAGTGTAACTTTCAATCCCACCTGTTTTATTTTTGTCGCTGGCACATGCAGCTTAAGGGACATGGATTTTAATATTTTCCATGACCTAACGCTCAATGGAATTTTTCTTAGAAAGTCTGAAGCATTTGTGTACTGTCAGTGCATGCCTGCAGTAACACAAGCACTGTTCTGAAATACATTTAGGATATAAGATAATTTATATTTTCTAATCTGATCTTTCTTTAATGTAAAATATATATCTACACAAGCCTGCATTTTTTGCTCTAAAGTTTTTATAAGATTGAAGATCCTATTGATGGTAAGTGAAAAGAATGTTGTGGCCTTGTGGGGATATATAAAGAGGATCTGTGGTGTTAATGTAGATATATCTTCATAGGCCACTTCAGATCTTTACATAGACGAGAAAAAGTAGACTTACCTTTAAGGGTGATTACTGTCTGTACCAGTGGTTGTCCACATACAGCTTCAAAAGGCTGACAGCTTCAAAAGGCCACACTTAGACCTCATGCACACTTGAGCTAAAAAATGCTGCTATTACAGGCGTTCGAGCTTTCATTTCTCTGTAATGGAGGCGATCTGCGATTTTTATCGTGACTGCGATATTATGGCGGACAGATCGGACACCTTTGACAAATTTTTGGGACCATATACAGCGATCAGTGCTGTAAATATGCACTGATTACTGTGTAAATGTCACTGGCAGGGAAGGAGTTAACACTAGGGGGCGATCAAGGGTTTAACTGTGTTACCTAGAGAGTGATTCTAACTGGTGGGGGGTGGGACTGCCTGGGTGAGGAGTACTTAGTATGAATAACAGATTGCTCTCCTCACCCCTGACAGCACGGAGATCTGTCTGTTTACATCGACAGTTCTCCGTTTTGTCTCTGTGTGGAGCGATCGCGGGTGCCCGTACGCGCATCAGCGTCGTGTGCCCCTTAGTGGTCAAAAGGCAAACCGACGTACAGCTACGTCGGTTCGCCCAGGGGCGCCAACCTGCCACAGTATAGCTGCGGCGGCTGGTCGGGAACTGGTTAAACAACTACCATAAATTTTTGTTAAATATTGTGGTAGAGCAATTGTTTATCCACTTATCTCTGTTGCAAGGCTTGGTTTACATATAGACAATTAGTTTGCCCTGTCTTGGCAAAATACTATTTTTATTTACGGCACATGCCCTTACATTTCCACTATTTGACCTTTCAAATGGCCAGGGCTCCAGGAATATGTTTGTGCTGCATATGACGTATACATGTGATGTTCAGGCCTGGACAGGATTTTGGTAGATTAGGACAAGATTAGTGGAGCCAGATTTTTGCATATGAAACCGTTTGTAGACATGTCACTCTTTCAGTTTTTTTCAGTTTGTAGTAATTATTACTTATTCTTCTGTTATCTAGATTAGGGATTTTTCTGTAGGCTAAATGACCATTTTTGTCTGCATGTATCGTACGTCTTGAATGGGGTATGTTTGGAGATTAAAAAAAAAAAAAAAAGAGTAGCCAACTGTTTGTATCTTTTGAAGGATGTGATCTGCTTATGTCCTTTTTTTAGACAACAGTGTGTCCCTTTCTCACAATGAATCTGCATGTGATCAGATGCCTATGTCAAGCATCACATCCGGATTTATATTTGGAACATTCCTAACACAGGCCAAATCCATCTGGGCAAGAAACTGGTGCTTCCTGACTTTATCCAATAGTAGTTTGACAACCTTGTATTGTGTATGGCAAGTGGTTCCTGGCTTTAAATTACACATTGTGATCATTACAGTTACAAAATTAACTCCAAGTAAATATTTCAGGGCCTATACATTTTTACAGTGCACCCTTTAATATAAGGTGTGCTAAAATTTAAGGGCTGGACAGCCCACGCCTTGAAATGATGATCACGGAGTCCTCTTTTAGGCCTTGTTCACATGTGCAGTAGGGTTTACCCTCTGAAAGGTGATCAGTGGCAGACTGCTTTTCAGAAGCAGTTGACAGGTGACTGAGGCAATATATAATTTTCTTTAAAAAAACAGTTTTAACCATTAAATGCCCACCATGCCATAACTGTTGCATTACACGTGGTTGTGTTGCAGTCACATTCATTTAAATGGGTCACATTTTGCAATGTTTCCGACGAAAGCGTAATTTTGTATGAATTTCACCATACCGGGACTGTAGCAATGTGTACTAATATTGCTGCTGGCCATGTTAACTTGGCAGTTCAGGGGACGTTAAAAATGTGGATCAACCGCCTCGGCTGCTTTATCGCAGCCTTTCCCACAGTGCCTTTCTGCTACCATACTGCACATCTTCGGCATACATTTTGCCCCTTTTTTGAATGATACTGTCACTACCTCATCCCCAGAGTTTTTCCATTCATTATCTCCTATATTTGGAGTTATGGAGAAACATATGCATTATAGGGGTTGAGGAGATGAGCATCAGAACAACTGGGGTAAGAAAATGTTCCTATGTTGCAGATCATAAATTTTGTGAAAGTTTTTTTAATTTTTTTGCATTTTACACATAAACTTAAACTGTTTGCAGATACCAATGGAGATGAACCTCCTTTACTCCTTGGAAATGTTTGCCGACAAGTTTCATATAGAGTACACAAATGACCAGTTATATTAATACATTAAAATACTTAATAAAAGCAGTTGTTTCTTTAATAAATGTAATGTTAAATCTCAGCTGTGGCTTAAATGTTATAAAGCTGAATTTGTAACTTAATTGAATGAAAGGTTTTGTGTTCTTTTTTTCCTGTCTTTTATTATTTTTTTCACTTGTAACTTTTATAACCTATGTGTAAAAAAAGATGTTTCCTTTCTCCTCCAGTGCCTTAATCCAGTATACAGGAGTGGTAGAATTGCAATGGAGCCACTATGGTTTATTGCCACGATTTCCTCCTCTTCCCACTATTCACTTTTCCCTGAATCTCCTTTGTCAGAAGCTCTTATTCTCTCCATCTCTTCCATTGCTGCCCTCTATGCTTGTTGCAATAGTTTATTTTTTTTGCTGTTTATATTTTTTGCTTGAGAAGTTCTGGGGGAACTTATAGCACATAAGAGTAACTAAAATGTGCTTAATTCCAGCATGTGTCTATGCAAAGCCACATAGAGCATGTCCAAATGTAGTGTGACCATGATACATCTAATGGGTTTTCTATAATTGAAAACTAGGTGGAGGTAATAGAAGAGAGAAAAAGGAAAACACTACAGGTGGGGACGTTGCACTTCTTAGCATCCTTTTGCTTTGTCTGATCATTCCGCCACCTACGAAGTTAAATGAGAGATGAAGCTCGCTTTGCATACAATCTTGGCTACCACTCGCTGCTTGAGGGTGAAATATAATTGGTGTTATTGCTTGATTCTGATTTGACTTTTTTTTTTTTTTCCTCCAGCACCACTTAAGACTTGGCTTTTTATCTTTTGTGCTTTGCAAGTTCTACCCCAACCACTTCTCTAGACAAACATGAAATTAATGTACATGTGCATTTAAAGTCTATTGAACCTTCACAGTATTCTGTTTTTTTGTCATTCTTTTTTATTTTATTTTTATTAATGCTTATTTGACTTGCATCTTGCTTTTATTGTTGCTCATATGGGCTTTTGTTGCGGCTCTTCCCACTGAATGATTTTGTCCAATCAGTTGGCAGGCAGAGCTCCGCCCCCGTTGCAGCCGCAACCAGCGCTGCCAACTTGGCTGAGCAAGGTACGTGGCATGAGTTGTCCCATATCCCAATTACTTTATACCTCAGTTTGATTTTTGTCCTTACTGATTCCCTTTTCTTCCAGTACCTATTCTCCCTCCTTGTTCTGTACTCCTGCCCCTGATGAAACTGCACGCCAGTGCCTGCATGCTCAGGGGCAGGACTTGTTGTGCCCTGTAGCAATTACTTTTGGCATGAAGACCCAGTTGACCCCTTTTGTGGAGTTTCTTTCCATGGATCTGCTACTAACTTTACCCTGCATGCTAACCATCTCTTGACTGCTCTCTCTTCTTTCTTGTTTCTTATGGGAAGAGGAGAAGTGAAATGGGCAAGAAATACCAGAAGTGTTCTTGAGCTTGAAGCCTGAATTTTTCTTTGTTGCTTGGTGTTTCTTTTCATTTCTTTGAATTGAGTTGTAAGTGTACGCTGCAACAATGTAGATGTTCAAGCATGAAACATAAAGGAAAAAGAACTCTTCAGTTATTAGGTAGCCGTTAATGTGAAATCTGGTGGTTGTTCCCTTAACTGGCCCCTGTATCTTACTTTGCAGTCCTTAGTTTAACAGAAGCAGAAACATACATCACACCTCATAAATGCAAGTCTCATATATCATTGGTAGATGGCTTACAAAAAAAAAAAAAAAAGGGCTTGTTCTATTGCAAACATTGATCAAATTTCTTAGCCCTTTTGTTCAAACTATGATTTCTAGGTAAGGACCGGTGTATAAAATGGTATGTCCTTTTTAACCTTTATTACGCTTTAATATAAGCAAATAAAATTATGAGTTTCAAGGATTTTTATGTTGACACGATCACACTACACTTTGCTTGGGTTAAAGAAGACTTCTGTGCTGAAATGATTTTTTACAGGGCAATAAAGGTAATCTATATGTAAAACAATACTTAAAGGATATCTAAATCTAAGAACAAAAATTGTATATTTTTTCAGTTTGCCAGACCTTCGATGTGGTGGCTGCATTCGTTTTTGTTTTTCAGGGTAAGATTGTTTTTAGAAAGTAAACACTTGTTGATCCTGCCAGAATGCAGTATCCTTGTCACTTCCTGTGAGCTGAACGGAATCTTTTCTTGCTTTAAAAGTCCAGCCTGGGTGACAATCATTAGCTCCCTTTATAGATACAGTAGTGGTCAAAGTTTTTTATTCTGCGGATTACCAGGTGAAAACAAATCTGAAAAAGGAAAACAAATGCAGCCGTCTTATTTTTGCACTGGTAAACTGTAGTGTAATAGCGTTTTGTTTTTCGTTTTAGACTTTTATTGCGGATATCCTGTGCTACAATGAATTCCTCTTTTACACTTGGTTTCTGCATTTCTGATGCTGGGGGACAACACATGGGGGGTTATTTACTAAAGGAATATCCACTTTGCACTGCAAGTGCACTTGGAAGTAAAGTGACTGTAGATCCGTAAGGAAAATAAAAAAAACAGCATTTTAGCTTGCACATGATTGGATGATAAAATCAGCAGAGCTTCCCCTCATTTCAGATCTACCCCTTAGATTTAGAGTGATTGCACTTCCAAGTGCACTTTCAGTGCAAAGTGGATTTTCCTTTCGTAAATAAACCCCATGAGGTCAATGTGGACACAGGGATTCCGGGTTTTTTGGTAGGGTTGGATGGGGCATCTTTATTACATTGCAAAATATATACCGCTATGCTGAGTTGATCCTATTATAGGAAGTTGATAAGCATTAGGCTGGCCATACACTTTTAGGTTTTCTTATGAACATTCATGCAGAAATTTCCAATGCATTCAATGACTAAACAAATGTAAATCGAAAGTACTTCAAAATTAAGTTTTGGAATGAATGGACTTTCTGAAAGGAAAGCCACATTCAATTTGTGCAGTCAAATAAAATGTTCTTGGCACTACAATAAAAAATAAACAGATTTGGCCCCAATAACGATTATAAAATCGAACAATAGTTTTTTTTTTTTTTTTTTTTTTAACAAAAAAAGTTTTGAACAATATTCTACAAGTGTATGGCCAGCTTTAGTTTTGGTTGAACCCCATGTCACATTAGGAAAAAAACAATTGTATTTCTACATTTTTACTATTAGAAATAGGTAGCTAAACACCTTCATGCATTTATTGTTATTAGATTTTTTTTTCTATATCCGTGCAAGACGTTTCAGGCAATACAATTTAAAATTTAAAATCTTGCTTCTTGATGTGTTCTATCTAGGCATTCGTGGTGCACACATGACACATTAGAATATTAAAAAGCGATGGCTTTTGGGCATGATCAGGGTAGCCAGACATGGCCTGTGCCCACTGTGGGGAACTAGGGCCTGGAGAATGCATTCATGTGGTTGTCTACACTAATGCCCAGTACACACGATTGGACTTTCCAACAACAAAACTAGATTTTTGTTCGAAGGATGTTGCATACACACAGTCACACAAATGTAGGCCAACAATTACGAACGTAGTGACGTACAAGACGTACGTGATATCTCCATTATGAGCGCTATTTTTACAAGACCGAGCACTTCCGGCTCGTACTTGATTTTGAGCATGGGTGGACTTTTGTCCAACAGACTTGTGTACACACGATCGGAAAGTCCGATAACAAACATTTGTTGGCGGAAAGTTTGAGAACCTGCTAGCCAACATTTGTTGGCGGAAAGTCCGCCATCAAATGTTTGATGGAGCATACACACGGTCGGACTTTCCGCCAACAAGCTCACATACAACATTTGTTGGAAAATCCAATCGTGTGTACGGGGCATAAGAGCTCTTTTGCAGAGTTGGCGAAATAGATCATGCAGACATACTCTCATAGAAAGATGGGCTCTGTCAATCTGTGTTTTTACAGAACTAATTTACAGACAGGGCTGGTAAGCTCAGTAACCAATACAAGGATTCATTCCTGAGTAATTTGTGCATACTACTGTTTATTTGTGGGCTTTACCCATGCTGCAAGTGATTGACTGTGCTGACCATCTGTTGATTGTTCGCTCTTGTTCAATGGAAAAAGGAAACAAAAAAGTACATCACAGGAAAATCGTAAAAAAATTTTTTTGGAAAGTAATACATATGCAGGGAGAAAAGTGTTAACTTTTTTATGACTAACTAAATTAGCACTTCTGTCTCACAATGCTGGGGTCCTCGGTTCAAATACTTGCCAGTCCTTAAGGCACAGTGTTGGGGGGGGGGGGGGGGGGGGGTTCTACTTGTCCCAAATGACACAGTAAGGGCAATTTACTAAGATGTGAGTAGCCAGAATCTGGAACAGCTGTGCCTGGCAGCCAATAAGCCTCTAGTTTTTTTGTTTTTGTTGAAGCTTAAGTGAACAAGCTGAATTGTACTAGCCTGGCCATACATTATACACTTTTCTTGTACAATTTTCATTTAGATTTACCAAAACCAATATAATATGAGGTCAAACCTAAACACTTTGAATTTGTGTGCAATCAGGCAGGTATTTGCACTACATAGTTGAAGTTAACTCTAAAGGAAATGAAATAGGAAAATTGCATAATGTATGGCCAGCAAGTACTCCACTAATAACATTTCGGAAATTAGTACCTACGATATGGAGTATGCCAGATATTTTTACCATTCAGAACATGAGTAAGAAACGGCAAGCTAGGTATTGACTAAAAATAATAATCCATGATTAAATAAATGGCTTGTCCAACCACAGCTGGTTATTTTAGTATTTAGTAAATGCTGGTGAGCTAAACAACCCAACCGTTTTTTGTGTCTCTCAAACTATAGTTCTAAGCTCTTTACACGTTTTTTTCCAAGGTTTGCCCACCTACTGCCACCCTTAGAACTGGGCCCCACTCTCCCTGGGGAGTTTTTATCTATTATTTTAAATTAAAGTGGTTGTACACCTTAGATATGAAATATGAACAAAACCTATATCCCTCTATAGTGTTTCCTTTTCTCCATAAGAGCACGAAGTGTCATTCCTGTCTGCTGCTTTGTTCCTCTATCAGCACGAATCACTTCTGACAAGTTTTTCTGATACCAAGAGAAAAATGGTGATGGGGAGGGACCTCCAGCTGATTGACAATCTCAGCTTTGTTCCTGTGTGCTGTGTGGAGGGGGTGTGTCCCTTTCCTCCGGTCAGTTCTCAGAGCTGCTTTCACTGATCTCTGCTGAGGGTAACTTCAGAGACAAGTTTTATAATTCAGCACTTTGAACAGATATAGAGAAGAGGCCAGTTACTTCACTGGGTATATGTAAGGGTATACAACCACTTTAAAAAGGTGGCAACTGCAGGAGTAGGAAGGCCAAGTTGGAGAGGAACAATGGAAGACCAAGGTGCGCTCAGGAAGAGGGCCTGGAACTAATTTAGCCTTTTTTTTTCCCCCCGAAGCTTCAGCTAAAAAAATAAATATCTATTTTGGAAGAATGGCCCTTTTAATTACTGGGAGGTTGAAAGAATTTTGTTTTAAATTCGTTTATCTCTTGGCAAACTTTTGTCGTATTTGTTTCAGATAGTGTGAGGAAGGTCTTTTATTGCTAACTGTATCCTCACCATTCCATTGGATTCATTATTCTATTGGATTTGGCAACATTTGTCACAGAGAAACGAAGTGAGAGGAAATCCTCAATTTTACAATTGTCCCAGGAACAAGTAATGACGATAAATCATCTAATGGAGACCACTGTCTAAGAGGAGAGTTCCCCTCACTTTTGGAAGTCTCCACTAACATCCTGTTGTGTCTGTGGGGTAGCAAATGAAGGGAATTTTCCCAATGGTATGCAGACAGCAAAAAAAACACTGCAGAAGTTTTAACACTTCCCTATTCCATCCAACTCTTACGTGATTGTAAACCTCAGTCATGAAATCTGAACAAGGCACATAAATCTATAGTGTTTACTTGTCTATCTCCAAAGCTCTAAGGCCAGTCATTCACGGATCGAATCTCGGCCAGTTCAGTAGGCCGAGATTCTAGCAGTTAATGGGCAAGAGAAATGTACCAAGTTGTTTGATTAACTTGGGTACAGCCAGCTTGCTGGATTCTCTTGTGATTATCACTAGCGGCTGCTATAGCTGCAAGCGATAATCACTGTCTTCTCCTGGTGGGGACAGCTTTCCCCGCCCATTCCCACACCCCCGCCAGAGAAGAAAATTGATTCCCCTGTCAGCACTGTCTGTGTTGATGAGGAAATCGTGTGAATTGTTTTCCTGCAACCCATGTTTGCAGGAAAGAAATTTGCAACGTGTATGGCCTTCCTAACTGTGGTTTCTCTCTGGTGCTTTGTTCCTCTGTTATCAGCATGAGTCACTTCTGATTTCCCGGGGAGATAAAATTTGTGTCTGGGAGGAGAGCTCAGCACACAGCTGTCTATTTAGAACACCTTTTGCTGTGTGTGGATGGGGGTGTGTTCCTTTCTTCCAGTCAGTTCTCACGCAGTGTCTCAGACCTCTGACTGCAGCTCTCCACCCCTCCTCTGTGCTACTGAAAAATGCAGAAATATTTATTCTGAAATCAGCACTTTTGAAGGGATGTACAAAACAGAAGACTGCAGATAAATAAGTAAAATGTATGTAGGGGCATTTGTTTTATCTTTTGTCTATCATCTGAGGCTATTCACTTCACTGGGTATATGAGAGGGTTAAACCCACTTTAAGCCTGCTCTAGTGGTATTCTGGCCTTTTTGCTTACCAAGCAGATCATTTAGTAAATATTTTGGTAATATTTACATTGTGGGGATAATATCTATATTGGGGACTCTTAAGATGTCGGTGTATTTATGAATTTACCTTAGCTGCCTTTTACTGGTTACTGACGATGTCTGTGCTCATGCTTCGTTGAAACAGCCAACAGCAGAAACAGCTGCTTTAGTTTCTAATTACAGTAAGTAGTAATGTCCTGGGTTGCACAGTGTCACAAGAGTGTACATCATTGAAAACCACGTGGCATTCATAGAATGTCATCAGAGGTGTCATCTGCCAGTCCTTGTGACACAGTGAAGTGTTAGCAGGCCAGACTGAGTTCTCTGTTCTGGGCTTTGAACAGATACTAGTATCTCTGTGACACTAGTACTATACAAGTAAGCTGAGAGAGTGCATGTCTGTGCAGGTGATAAGAGAGGAGGATAGATTGGTCCTTCCTAAAAGGTCAGAAGCATAATGACTGGCGTGAATTTAGCTCTTGAGATTTGCTGCTCATATTTCAGAGGTTAAAGAACATACACGCCTCATAATCTGTTTACGAGAAACATAGTTAACACTAAATGTTCTACTTAACAAACTTTGCAATGCACAATCCTTATTAAAGGCTTGCCTTCTCAAATTACCCTACTATTTGCAGAATTAAATAATGCCCAATATTTATTTATACCCGTGATTTATTACTTTATCTTCACCATGGGGTAAGAAGAATGGCAGTAAGAATTGCGCATCCAACTATTAAGGAGAATTGGAACCTGTCTCAGCAGATTTTGGGCTTGTGTTCATGACATCAGTTTATTATGAGATCATTTATATTTAATTTACCAGTACATATGACTTGCAGTTGATCACCTTCTGAACTCTAACCTACTTAAAGTGGGTTTTGCAGCACATAGAATGGTAAGGGAAACCTGCTTACTAAACCATGTCCACTTAGGTTAGGAAAATAGAGAATTTAGACTAAATAAAATTATATAGACTTAAAATTCTCTATGTAAAGGGGGTTTACTGTACATGCTGCTGTTGTGTGGAATGCAGAGATGTCACAGAGAAGTGTATTATGGGACACTTTACGCTGCTGTAAATTCTTCCTGCATTCCAACCATAGCACTATGCAGAAGCAGTCTTTGATTAGAAATCATTTTTATTGCTGTTTTTGCTGCTCGCTATTTCTTATGCTGTTTTTCTCCAGCAAATTATGGATGAGCACATTCCAATTCTATTAACTAACTTTTTGTAATTGTACATGTTCATATTCATTTTTGGTTGCAGTTGTGTGTGAATTTGTGTGAGTATGTGACAGCCAGACAGCTGGATGCATAGCGGTTATTGCTTGGAGCTCTTGGTGGCATTTCAGAGACTTGCACTTGCTTACAAAGATCTAACAGTTGCCTGTGGCTGGGCAGGCTGTGAAGAAGTGTTCAAATGTATTGGCTGTTAGGACTGCCTAAAATGCCAATCCTGCTCCAACACGTAGGTTTTTTTATTAGATTTCTATGTAGAATAAAAGTTAAAGTGGACCTTGCACCAAAAATGCAAAGTCTGCTTGTTAAATGTGGCCCCTCTGCTGAAATGCTGAAGAAAGCCTATGAAAACACCCATGGGGGGGGAGAAGTTGGATAATATACATACCTTTCCCTGACTCCTAGGTGAGCGCAACATCCGCCTCCTAGCTAGATCCTGGGGAATGTTGAGTACCCAAAATTTTCCTGAAAGAAGGATCCTGCTTTGTACTGCAGCATCTTCTCGTGAGATTTGAAGTACTCAGGATCTTGAAAGCATTATGATGTCACCCTCTGCACTGTGGAAGGCAGGAGAAAGAGGTATATATTTAACTTTTTATTGTACAGGGTTTTTTTAACCCCTTTCCGCCATTGCCCCCCAGCCCTTTAATAGCTTCTAAATGTCAGGAGGAGGCAGGCATTTAGGTCACGTGACTGCTGTGATCGGCTGTCACAGTGGTCACATGATTGGAAAGCTCCCTATCGCAAGTATGCATTGGGAGCTTTTAAGTCCCCGCCGGTGACTGTGCTGGGAGTACGCAAGGTGCATGTTTACATAAGGCCCCATATATGCAGCCTCTCTACCTTAAAGCTCACCTGCCGAGAGGCCACATATGTTACATAGTAGGCGAGGTTCAAAAAAGACACATCAAGTCCAACCTATGTGTGTGATTTTTATCAGTATTGTCAGTATTACATTGTATAGCCCTGTATGTTGTGGTCGTTCAGGTGCATATCGAATTGATTTTTCAAACCATCGATGCTCCCTGCTGAAACCACTGCCTGTTGAAGAGAATTCAACTTCCTAACCACTCTTACAGTAAAGAACCCTCTACGCAGTTTAAGGTTAAATGTGCCTTGTTGTTTCAGATAGAGTGGAGGAGGATTGGCACACCTGTCAGGTTTTTATTACTGTATGTGCCCCATTGGAGAGATTCCCCATTTGTCATGTTTGTTATGACTTAAAATGAAAGTGAAAGAAAAAAAGTTTGGTTTGTCCCCACAACAGTAGTAAAGGGAAAAATATCCTGTGAGGACACTAGTTCTGAAGACTCTCATGACAACCAGGAATTCCCTCACTTTGGATGAATTTCCTCTTCCTGTTTTGCATTTTGGAACAGGGTGTGAAGGAAAAATTCCCCAATGGACACAGATGGCAAAAAAGCTCATAGGGGTTATAAGCCCCCTAACTCTATCTAGGAAAAAAAAAAAAAAAGTTTTATTAGTTCTATTTTAAGTGTTATACATTTCAACGTATGGCGAGTGGGAGCTGTCTACATTTGAAAAGTGCAAATAATAAAAATAATAGCTAGTAATAATGAAAAAATTACTTGGATGCATGCTAAATAACATTTATTTAAATAGAAATTAAATACTATACTTGTCCATTCCTCAAACACTCATTATTGTGACTTCCACTGCACTACTGTAACACATCTAATCAAATGTTCAACAAACCGCGCTTGTCACAATAATTACCGTACCACTATTTCAAATTCAACTCAAATACTTCAACTCAAATGGTGAAAAAAGATATTTAAAAAAACTGATGTGCTTAATCAATTCATTTAAATATAAGTACCAAATTGAAAGTTCCATATGCATCTTCCCAGGTGAATAAAGTGCTGGTGCTCTTTAAAAACGTAACTTGGTGCTTTATTCCTCTTGTGCATATGGTTCCCCACATAGATTTGCACTCAACAAATGGACACAACCATCTAGTGTGGTCAATTGTGCGTGTGGGGCATTTTTCCTTTTAATATTCAGCTCCTCTTGGATTCGCTCAGCTCAGTTTTGTAGCCCCGTACCACTCAGAGGGAAATGTTTTGTGGCCCGGTACCACTCGGAGGGAAATGACAGGAAGAGAATTCATAGTGTAAAACAGCTCAGTAATTTTATTAGATAAAATGTCTAAAAGTCACTAAAATGGCCATGTCGACACATGTATAGCTCTGACTGCTGCAGCCACAGGAGATCCTTTCTTTTTCATACATCATGGGACACAGAGGCTAATATTCATTGCCTGCTCGGTTATACTTCATCATTAGGTGAATGGACACTGGTAGACCAAAGGTCTTCAGACAGGAAGTGATCCCCTATATAACCCCTCCCATACAGGACGTACTTTCGTTTTTTACCAGTGTCTGCAAGGTGAGTGGCACGGTTTATTTGAGCTCTCTGAGCTGGGGGTCTCTAGTCCCACAAACGGTTCCAAAATGAATCAAGGGATTGACCAATCGGATCCATTTGACACAGGCTTTTATGCTTAGATAAATGGTAACCAAGCCTTGCAAAGAACTGTAATGTGGCCTCCACGCGCTGGACCATGCGGAGTGTAAATCCTGAACACTAGAGCACTAATGCATTTACTGCAGGGTGCTGTACAGGTCCAATGGAGTCAACCCTAAACATGAAAAGGGTACCCAGTCCTTGAACGTCCAAGTGACAGGAACCCGCCGTGAAGGGTGAAGATTGGGCCCTTAGTTTCTAAGTGGCCCTGCGCCTAAACGGGTAAGTGAAACCCCTTTATTTTATTATTGTGGGGTGTCCCAATGATTGTAACAATCAGTCAAGCTAGCTAAAAGCTGGACACCTGTGTGCTGTGACTCTAAGGGGGAGTTTTGGGCTAGTTGTGGGTGTTTGCAAAGTGTACCATTTTTGCTTGTGTCTGGCTGTTTTTTTACCTGTATGATGGTGCACGACGGTGCGCCATTTCGCCTTGGTTTGCCATGGCGCACGTGCATTCGCAAAGATATAAAGGGCGTGTATTTACATGTACCTATCTTTCAGCCTCATCAGAGGCTTCTAAGTTTTGCAGTAGAGGAACATCCTTTTCAGTTTGTGGCTCTACCCTTCGGGCTTGCTACAGCTCCCCGGGTGTTCACAAAGGTCCTAGCACCAGTACGTAGGGATCCTGGTGCTTGGTTATCTGGATGACCTCCTGCATATAGATCAATTCAGTACAGGCTCTAGAACAGAGCATAATATACACAGTGGGGTATTTGAAAAGCTTAGGCTGGATCATAAATACTGAAAAGTCAGCCTTGAGACCAGCTCAAAGTCTAAAGTATTTAGGTCTGATCTTAAACACGGTCCAAGCAAGAGTATTCTTGCCACCCGTAAGGATCTGTGCCCCGAAGGTTCAGGTGCGTCAGTTAAGGTGCACCAGACAACCCTCCATTCGGCTCTGTATGAGTCTTCTAGGGAGGATGGTATCCTCCTTCGAGGCAGTGCTCTATGCCCAGTTCCATTCCAATCCCTTACAAGACATCTTGTTGGCTTGGAACAGAGGAAGAAAAGCCCTGGATTATCCAATGTGCATCTCCTCAGGCATGCTTAAACCTAAACTCGTGGTTGCAGGATCAGAACCTGCGAAAGGCAAAATTCTTTCTCCCGGTAACTTGGAGAGTACTGACTACAGACGCCAGGATGTCAGGTTGAGGAGAAACTCTAGACATGCTCATAGCTCAGGGGAAATGGTCAGGGACAGAGCAGACCTTGCCCATCAAAGTCCTAGAATTACAGGCAGTACGTCTGGCCCTATGGTCCTGAACGGTGAAGCTTTAGGACTGCCCCATCAGGGTTCAGTCCGACAATGCTACGGCAGTGGCCTATATAAACCACCAAGGCGGTACCAGAAGTTGTTCAGCTCTCAAGGAGGTGAACTATATACTAGCCTGGGCAGAGGGACATGTGCCAACTATATCGGCAGTCCATATCCAAGAGTTGGAGAACTGGAAGGCAGATTACCTCAGCCACCAGCAGATCTGCCCGGGGGAATGGTCCCTACACCCAGAGGTGTTCCAGGAAATTTGCCAATGTTGGGGAAGGCCAGAGGTCACCCTACTGGCATCCAGGTTCAAAAACAAGCTACAGCAGTTTGTGTCTCGAACAAGAGATACTCTGGCAATTGGAGCAGATGCTCTGATAGTTCCATGGAGCCAGTACTCCCTGGTTTATGCTATCCCTCTCCTTCCACATTTGTTGCGCAGGATTCGGAGAGAATGGGGATTGTGAGACCGACGATAGACGGGTCATGGACGCTTCCACGTTGCCTCGATCCACTGTCTCAAGGTCCTATATTCCACCCCATTTTTCAGTCTCTAAATTTGACGGCATGGCTATTTAAGCTAGGGTGTTAAAGGACTGTGGCATCTCTGGACCAGTGGTGTCTACTCTAGTGAATTCTAGAAAAGCTGTCACTAGGAAGATTTATCTTACGGTCTGGAAGACTTATATTGCTTGGTGTGAAGCCAGAAGATGGCATCCTCGGAAATATGTGATTGGGAGAATTCTCTCTTTTCTACAGTTTTTTTTTTTTTGAAAAGCAGCTTGGCTTTGAGTACAATCAGAGGTCAAGTTTCGGCCCTATCTGTATTCTTCCAAAGGCCATTAGCCTCCCATTCACTGGTCCAAACCTTTATGCAGGGGGCAACTCACTTGCTTCCCCCCATCAGGTCACCTATGTGTCCTTGGGACTTGAACTTGGTGCTGTCTGTGTTACAGAAACAACCATTTGAACCTATTAAGTAAATTCCATTAGACTTGCTGTCACGCAAGCTAGCCTTCCTGATGGCTATCACCTCAGCTAGAAGGGTGTCAGAGTTGGCGGCCCTTTCATGCAGGGAACCGTACTTGATCCTTCACCATGACAGTCGTGTTACAACCTGTTCCATCCTTTTTGCCAAAAGTAATGTTGGCCTTTCATTTAAATCAGGACATTTATTTTGCCCTCCTTTTTTTTTTTTTTTTTTCCTCTCCACCTCGTTCAGCAGAAGAGAGACGTCTGCATTCTTTGGATGTTGTCCGGGCAGTCAAGGTTTATTTGTCTAGATCTGCGGAGATCCGATTATCATACTTTGTTTGTTTTACCAAAAGGACCCAAGAAGGGGCAGGCAGCTTCCTTAGCTTGCATTGCCAATTGGGTCCATCAATTGGTCATTCAGGCCTACGGTCTGAAACGTAAAGCTCCTCCATTTTAGGGTGAGAGCTCATTCTACCAGGGGTGTAGGAACCTCCTGGGCTTTTCGCCATATGACCTATTTTTTGCAGCAACACTGCTCTACCAAATGTAATCACACCACATTCACTATTCATATGTTTGATTGAAGTCACTCCTATACAGTGTTTGCGTACTACATCTCTTGTTCCCCATTAGTCCTTCACTTCTATCTGATTGTTAAAGATATCTGCATTTTGCCAATTCTCAACTATCTTCTTCCAGTAGGTGCAAATGTTTTTAGGCATGTTTGAGTTTGAAAAAAATGCTGTAAGATAAGAATTCTTTCAGGAATAGAGGTATTCATAGTTTATTCTTTATCAATTACCAAAATAGAAAGTAAATGAACAGAAGAGAAATCCAAATCAAATTAACAATTGGTGTGACCACCCTTTGCCTTCAAAACATCATCAATTCTTCTAGGTACACTTGCACACAGTTTTTGAAGGAACTCTGCAAGTAGGTGGTTCCAAACATCTTGGAGAACTAACCACAGATCTTCTGTGGATGTAGGCTGCCTCAAATCCTTCTCTCTATTTATGTAATCACAGACAGACTCAATGTTGAGATCAGGGCTCTATGGGGGGGGGGGGGCATCACTTACAGGGCTTTGTTGTTCTTTATGATTTCGATATTTCTTAATGACATTGGCTGTATGTATCTTTGGGGTCTTTGTCCTGCTGCAGAATAAATTTGGTGCTGATCACACGCCTCCCTAATGGTATGGTATGGCATGATGGATAATTATCTGCCTGTATTTCTCAGCATTGAGGACACCATTGCAGCCCCAAACTTGCAAGGGACCTCCACCATGCTTCATTGTTTCCTGCAGACACTCATTATTGTGCCGCTCTTTATCCTTTTGGCAAACAAACTGCCTCCTACTACAGCCAAATATTTCAAATGTTAACTCATCAGTTCAGAGAACCTGCTGCCATTTTTCTGCACCCCAGTTTCTATATATAGGGGTTCCTGGATCCCACTGGTTTCTGTCAGTTCTGTGTTGATGGCACTGCTGGACATTTGATGCTAAAGGAAAGTAAGCATTATGTGTCTTTCATTTGCTGCATTGTTTCCATGATCGACCATGGCATATATCGTCCTCAACGTTGCCCATTTATTTGTGCTTCTTCAAAAGAGCTTGAACAACACCTCTTGAAACCCCAGCTTTGAGATCTTTTTCTTGGAGAGACCTTGCTGATGCAGTATAACTACGACGTGTCTTGTTGCTGTCCGCAGTCTTGCCATGGTGTATGAATGAATGAATGAATGAATGGATTTGTATAGCGCTGCAACTGCGAACTGAATCGCCTCGAGGCGCTTGACTGCTCATGTTGGGATGCCATGTATTAGAAGAGGTGGGTCTTGAGTTTTTTCCTGAAGGCCTGATGGTTTTCTTCCATGCGGATGTTGTTTGGTAGAGCATTCCATAGCCGGGGTCCCTGTACTGCGAATCTTCGTTCTCCCTTCGATTTGTAGCGGGCTTTGGGGATGAGAAGGCGATTTTGGTTTGTTGATCGAAGTCTGCGATTCGGTATGTATTTTTCTATTTTCTCACAAAGGTATTGAGGCGCATTTCCTTGTGTACATTTGTGGGTGAGGCAGAGGGTCTTGAATGTGATCCTGTCTTTTACCTTGAGCCAATGGAGCATCCTTAGGGATGGGGAGATGGATTCCCAGGGTTTCTTTCCGGTGACTATTCTTGCTGCTGTGTTTTGGACAATTTGAAGGCGCGCAATCTGGTAATCCGGTAATCCTATGTAGAGTGAGTTTGCGTAGTCGAGCCGTGAATTGATGATCGTTCCTACTACTACCGCTTTTTCCTTTTCCGGGATGAAGGGGATGAGTCTGCGTAGCATGCGAAGGAGATGGTGGGATCCGCTGATTACGGATCCTATTTGTGCCTCCATTGTCATCTCTGAATCAAAGATTACTCCGAGGCTTTTGGCTTTGTTGCTTGGAAGGATGGTCTGTCCCAAGATGGTTGGTGGTGTCCAAGGGGTCTTCGTCTTTTTCCTTGAGTTTGCGTCGAGGAGCAGTAATTCTGTTTTTGATCCATTTAGTTTGAGGGAGCTAGTGGTCATCCAGTCATCTATCAATGTGAGACATTTTCCTAGTTCCTGGTATTGGTCTTTTTGTCCGGTGATCCGGAAGTACAGTTGAGTGTCGTCCGCGTATGAGTGGAAGCACAGATCCAATTTGCTAATAATTTTGAAGAGTGGTCGGATGTAAATGTTGAACAGTACTGGTGACAATGGTGATCCTTGAGGGACTCCATAAGTGATTGCCCGAGTTTCCGAAGTGAAGGCTCCTAGTTTCACTGTTTGTGACCGGTTTCCTAAGAAGGAAGCGAACCATGGCAGATCTCCATCTGTAACTCCTGCCACTTCCTTGAGGCGGCTGAGAAGCATGTTGTGGTCCACTGTGTCGAACGCCGCACTGAGATCCAGCAATACCAGAAGACACGATTCTCCCTCATCCGCTGCTTCTAGGGCGTCATCCCATATTTTCAGAAGTGCCGTTTCTGTGCCATGGCCTGGGCGGAAGCCCGATTGTAGTGGGTCTAGGAGCTTGTGTGTGTCCAGATGAAGTTGAAGCTGTTGTACTACTGCTTTCTCCATGATCTTGGAAATGGTGTTCAGGCTTGTTACCGGTCTGCGATTGTTCGGATCCTTGGTGTCGAGGTTGGGTTTCTTTAGTAATGGTTTGATGATGCCTTGCTTGAGGGAATTCGGAACCAATCCTTCTTTGAACGACTGATTTACTAGGTGTGTGATAGCGGGGGCCAGAATGTCGGAGCATTCTTTCAAGAGTTTTGTGGGGATGATGTCGTTTGGCGAGGTGCTGTCTCGGAGGCTCTTGATGACATTTTTGGTTTCATCCGTTGTGATCGGGGTAAGTGAAAAATGTGGTGCTTGTGCGCTGTGGATGTAAAATTCCTTACCTGGGTTGAGTTGAGTAGAGCTGGTTGGTGTTTTTTTTTGTTGAATTATTTTCTGAATGTTGTCTATTTTGTTGATGAAAAAATCTGATAATTTGTTGCAGTATTCTTGAGTTTCGTTTCCTAGGGGCTCAAGGCAGGTGGGGTTCATAGTCTGGGCGACTAGTTTGAAAAGTTCCCGTGGTCGGTTTAAGGCTTTTGAGAGGGTGTTTGAGACATGTTCTTTTTTTGCTGTGAAAATTGCTTTATGATATCTCTTGGTGAGTATTCTGTAGTTTGTGTGATTTTCCTTTGTGGTGTTTCTTCTCCAGGCTCTTTCTGCTCTTCTGTGTTCCCGTTTCAGTAGAGTAAGCGTGCCATTAAACCAACCAGAATTTTTCTTGCGGATGGGTACTCGATGTTTCGGGGCGACTGCGTCTGCTGTTTGTAGAAGTGCCTTGTTTATGAAGCTGAGTATTCGTTCTGTTGAGTGGTTTTGATTTAGTGTACCCATTTTGTGTGTTAGTGTGGTTTTGAAGATTTCCGAATGTAGTTTCTTCTGCGATCTAATCCAGTGTGTTGTTGCTGCTGGGTTTGGTTTTTGCAGGGAGATGTTGGTGGCGATCTCAAATTTGATAGCGTGGTG
Organism: Lithobates sylvaticus; assembly: GCA_028564925.1. Classification (NCBI taxonomy): domain Eukaryota; kingdom Metazoa; phylum Chordata; class Amphibia; order Anura; family Ranidae; genus Lithobates; species Lithobates sylvaticus. Next base: position 129,694,908 of record CM053036.1, on the reverse strand, counting down.
GTCTGACCATGGTAGCGCTATGTTGTCTTGAATGCTGATGTCCGTATTTTGCTTGAAGATGAGGTCCAGGATGTGACCCGACCCATGTGTGGGAGCCTTTACTAGTTGTTGAAGCCCTAGGTCTTCCAGTTGATTGATGCAGGTGGTGGCGATGGGGTCTTCGGTGGAATTCGCCCAGAGGTTGAAATCTCCGAGTACCAGAATCTTGTTGTTTTTCAGGGTGTGTGCCGAGATGAATTCCGTGAGTGGTATCGGTAGATTTGTCTTTGGTCCTGGTGGTCTGTAGCATAGCAGCATGTGGATGGTTTCTTGTGGTGTGGTTTGCATCTGTAGAGTAAGTGTCTCCATAAACGTTGCTTTGTTCTGTACCGTAGGTTTGACGAGCGCTAGATGAGCTTTGAAGATCACTGCTAGGCCTCCTCCTTTTTTTCCTTTCCGATGCTCGGTTAGGATCCTGTAGTTTTCTGGCACTAATTCTGTTAGGATGGTGTTGCAGTCGGGTGTTAGCCAGCTTTCCGTGATGAAGAGGCAATCTATGTTGTTTTGTGTGATGAAGTCATGGATTTCGTGCCTGTGCTTGACTGCCGATCTGGTGTTAATCAAAGCGCATGCTAACTGTTGCGGTTGAGTTGTAGTCTTCTTATGTTTGATCGTTGCTTGTGGATCGATTCTTAGTAGTCGTTCTTTTTGTAATATTTTTTGAATGTCGGTCGGTAGAGTTGCGGTCAAATTTCTTAGTCTGCATAGGGACTCTGCTGAGTATTTGAAATTGCACATGTTGAGGTGCTCCAAAAAAATTCCCTGCTGTGGACGAGATGATGCGTTGAAAAAACGCTGATGCTGTTGTTGAGGCGATAACGGTCTTGCGCAGGCTAGTTGAAGATGTTGCGGATCTGTGGGAAAACCCTGTAGACCTACACCCTCCCTCCCGTTGATCCAGAGGAAGGCGAAAAACCCCTACTAGCGCGGCCAATTGCTGTAGCAGAGGAAAAAATTCCTTCCTGACCCCCCGAGGGGCGGTCGGATGTTGGTCCCTGGATCAACTGCTAAGTGGTGGTCCCTGCGTTACTTACCAGAATATTTACCTTACCGGGTGATCCAATGATGGCGATAGGGTGGATCCTGATGTTGATCTCCCTGCACAGGTACTATGACCCCTGTTACAACCTCCTGTTATAAACTCCTGGTTTTAACTCACCACTTAGACAAGTTCCACTTGGACAGAGTTCAACCAGTCTCAAGGATGAGCAGCTGACACCTTTATTGCAATTGCCTGACGATATGGCCAGCACACTGTGATGTTCTATCGCAGGCAGCCACCCTTCCCATAAGCACTGGTTAACACTCGGCCCAGTTACTAATGTTGCTAAGTAGCAAGATTATGATTGCTCTCCTCAGCATGTGTTCCTGTATTGAGCTTACAGTACACTGTACTGACACAGTGTGCTACTAAGGTCAAGTTGGTCAGCCAACACCATAACAGCCTCTAGCACTTGGAAAGCCATCATAGAGCATGAGAAGTTGTAGTCTTGAAACTATCACTTGCAATTTGCTGTGGCATTGTCTTGCCCACATCCCTGGCTTTCAGCCTAGTAGCATCTTAATAGTCATGTGACCACTAACTGAAAAGAGGGGAAAATTACATTTTAACCATTTTGTGTGTCCTAACTGCAATATTAGTGGTATTAACTGTAGTATCGGTGCTGGACCAGGTTCACAGATCCTTGAATTTTTGCATATCTGGTGCACTTTAGTGTCAATGCATTGTCTGTCTTTTGCATTGTGCATTGAAAAAAATGCATGCATGCATGAATGAACAACTATGTCACTGTATCAATTAACCAGTATGATATGTGGCACTGTGGTAATGTAAAGCAGTTGTATGAATCATGTTTGGTGTTGGTTTTAGCTTTTTTTATTTTTTTTCTGTAGTCCTTGTGTTGTCATTGATCAGTTTCAGGTATATTGAAGAGTAAGTCCACCCAGTGGTGATATCAAGGTATGGAAGGACATTGGCAGTTGGACTCTTCAACTGCAGTCTAATATCTCTAAGGCCTCATGCACACTGGCCGTTTTTAAAGCTGTTCCTAGGGCCACCTGGCGGTTTTATTTTTTTCTGCCTGTAATCACCCCTGCATGTTAGCCTGTGTGTCCAGGCCAGCCGCCCAGGCGCAGCTGCATTTTGGCAGAAAAAACATTTGACGTGTCTAAACGCACATTAACACTAGGTGAGTTTAGCGCTTGAGCGTTATTTCATTTCAATGACCAGAATAAATTTTTTTTCTGGCCAATGAAATAAATAAAATGGGCAAGCAAGTGACACGTATAAATGTGCCTAAAAGAATTACACATATTCGCAAGCATCAAACGTGTTTTTTCTGCCAAAACGCTGCTACAAGGAGTAAAGGTGTCTAGTAGAGCTGGGCAAACTTGTGTGCATGAGGCCTTTAAAGACTATAGTTCGAACTTAAACCTAGCCCCCTGCTACCTCCTAAGCTTCAGGCGGGAGTCTACTTCCACTTTGTTCTCTGCAGTGAATATGGTACATTTAAAAGTTTAGAAACTTCAAAGATATCGCAAGTAGATGGAGCTGGGATATATCCCTACTGTAGTCCACCAGAGAAATGAAAAGCCAGTGAGTGACTTATCCGTCTGATGTCTATTCCATACTGAAATATCATTTTGAGTGTACTTACAATTTATTAGAATGAGAATAAAACGTTCACCAGTATATTGGTTCAAATGTTATTCACCTTTCCTTCTGTATGTGAAGTATATTTGATATTCTGGCTATTAGTATAGGTGCTGGAATTTTTAATTTGACACAATAGGAATTTTAGTTAGTATGTGATTGAATTATATTTTCTACTTTAAGTACTAAAAATGCATACAATGCTTTTATGGTCTATTCTCCCTGTACACAAAAAGATTTTGTGTTGTGGGCTGCTATTTGTTAAAACAGCAATCATTTGACATTGCTGTTGTCTGATGTATGGTCTGTATTACCATAATTACCAGTTTTACCCACAAATGTCTGACCTTTTTATATGTTGCTTTTTGTTAAATGAAGAACTGCAGACTTATCCAGAAGTATAATATACATTAGCATTGCCATACATGTCAGTATGTGCAAATTTGCATCTTTGTTAAACCTAACAACCACAGTAAGTGTTGTATGTCTTGATGCAAGCCCCATGCACAACCAGGAAGGAAGTTATCTGAACTGTGGTGTCCTTACAACCTCTGTTACAAGGTCCTCTGTTGGTGCTGCTAATCATACACCAATCAACCATACCGTTAAGATTGACGGGTTAAGTGAATAACATTAATTATCTCTTTATAATGGCATTTATAGAAGTTGGTGGGATATATAAGGCAGCAAGTAAACAGGTTGTCCATGAAGTTGATATGTTGAAAGCAGAAAAAATGGGCATCACAGTTTGTGTATGGGGCAGACCAGTCAGGGTGCCCATGCTGACCTGTGTCTACAGCCAGAAATGCCTACAAAGGACACATGAGCATCAGAATGGGACCACAGGGTAGTGGAAGAAAGTGGTCTGATCTGAGGAATCCCATTTGCTTTTATATCGTGGATGGCTGGGTGCATCTGCACTGCTTATCTGGGGAAAAGATTACACCAGGATGTGCTATAGGAAGAAGGCAAGCTGGCAGAGGCTGTGTGATGTTTTGGGCAATATTCTGCTGGGAAACCTTGGGTCCTGCTATTCCTATTATTATACAGGACTTCTATAGCGCCAACAGTTTGCACAGCACTTTACAATAAAAAGGGAGACGATCCAGCGACAATACAATTCAATACAAGAGGGTTTGGATGGCCCTGCTCCTGTGAGCTTACAATCTAATAGGAAGGGGCTGGTGGAACAAAAAGCAATAACTGTGGGGGATGAACTGATGGGAGAAAAAAAAAAAGATTTGGTTATTAGCTGAAGACAGGGTAGGCTTTCCTGAAGAGATGAGTATTTGGGGATCACCTAAAAGTGGAATAGGAGATAGCCAGACAGATTGTGTTAGTGAGGCAGGGAGAGGCTCAGGAGAAGTCCTGGAGATGAGCATGGGGAGGTGAGAGCTATAGAGCAGGTGGTCTTTGGAGGAGTGGAGAGGACTGTTTGGGTGATATTTAGGGACCAGATTGTTTATGTAGCTCGGGGTAGAGTTGTAAATGGCTTTGTATGTTATTGTTAGTTTTTTTTTTTTTTTTTTTTTGTGGCAGTGGGAACACAGTGGAGGGAGTGGCATGGGTAGCAGACAATGGTTGGTAAGGTGGATAAGTCTGGCAGCAGCGTTCATGATAGACTGAAGAAGGGGATAGCTTGTGGAGAGAAAGGCCAATGAGGAGGGAGTTACAATAGTCAAGGGGAGAGATAACAAGGGAGTGAATAATTTGCTTAGTGCTTTCAACTGTTAAAAAGAAGCGTATTTTGGAGATATTACGGAGATGAAGTCTGCAAGATTTGGACAGCAATTGGATTTGGGGCTGAAAGGACAGGTCAGAGCCCAGGATTACACCTAGCAGCCTGGCATGATGGGAGGGACTGATGGTTTTATTATTGATCTTGATAGCGAAGTCAGGGGAGGGGGCACAGGCAGGAGGAAATATTATGAGGTCAGTTTTAGAATGATTACGTTTGAGAAAGTGGTGTGACATTCATGCTGATATGTCTATTAGTAATGCGAGGATAGACTGAATTGGCTCATTCATATGGATGTTACAATGGAAACTGATACATATGTATGTTACTTTGGAACGTACCAAATACCTAAAAATTGTTGCTAACCAAGGTCACCCCTTCATGGAAACTGTATTCCCTGTTTTAGTATGATTATGTGCCCTTTCTTATTTCAAAGTTGAGGTGTTGACTTGGTCTTCAATTTCTCTTTATCTCAGTCCGTTGGGTATCTGTTGAACGTGCTGTAAAAACTAGTACGATTTATGGAGGCCTCACCTTGCAATTTATAGGACTTAAAGAATCTGCTGCTGACGTCTTGATGCCAGATATCACAGCATAACTTTAGAGGTCTAATGGCGTTTATGCCGTAATGGGTCAAGGCTGTTTTGGTGGCAAAAGGGGACCTACTCTATATTCTAGTGGTGCAACGGATCGTCACAGATCCATGATCCGAACGGGTCGACCTGTTCGGATCGGCACACCACGAGATCCACGGAACGCTCCGCTGCCTCGGCCTTAGGAAACGGCTTTGGCTTAAAGCGGAAGTAAACCCATCGATTTAACAGTTTAAAAAAAAAAGGCATGCCGGGAATGCTAACTGCACATTGGCTGTGCTTTCAACCAAACAGTCAAACCATCCAATGGCTGGTGTCATAACGGATCACATGTGCAGCACTGTGGCAGTTGAAGATTAAACAGAGGCAAAGATGGCAGCTTCCTTGGCTGAAAACGAGAGGGGGGTTTACTTCCACTTTAACTCAGGAGCGGCGGCCATCTTGGTACACCCGGCGGCGTTGTAACAACATATTCGGCGACCCATCGCAGTTTGCTACGGAAGTCATTTTCCATTGTCGCCATCTTGCTGCACCCCACACTCGTCCACAGTAAGGATACACAAAGAAGGGGGAAAACTGACATGTTACACCCACCGCAGTTTTGCATTTTACACGTATTTATAACAGTAAACTGTGTTTGTTTTTATACAGTGAAATACAGTATTTAGAACTCCATCTGACTGGTTAGATGTTGAATTTTAAAAGCAGCGAACTTCTGTGATATTGGTAAATCTGTGAGATGAGCAGGGCGCTGCTTTTTAAAATTCAACATCTAACTAGTCAAATGGAGTTCTAAGTACTGCATTTCACTATATAAACTCACTTTACTGTTATAAATACATGTAAAATGCAAAACTGCGGTGGGTGTAACAACATATCAGCTTTCCCCCTTCTTAGTGTATCCTTACTGTGGACGAGAGTGGGGTGCAGCAAGATGGCGGTGACTAAACGTCACTTCCGTAGCAAACTGCGCTGGGTCGTCGAATATGTCATTACAGCGGCGGTGAGCTGCGAGCTGACATCCTCACCCCTCAACTGCTTGTGGCTCTGATCTGGCCGGCTTCTATTGTGGTAAGGCAAGACTAAACACTAGTCTTCCTATACTGTATACAGTGGGGGAGATTGGATATTTATTTACTGATCCGAAAATTACCCGATCCGTGACTCTGATCTGAAGAATGATCCGAACCGTGAGTTTTTTGATCTGTTGCACCCCTACTATATTCCGTCGGTGGTCATAATATTGTGGGTGATTGGTTTATACTTGCTATATGCACAGCTGCATCAACAACGGCTAAAAGGGTGGAGGTAGAGAGTTACAAAAGATGCTATTCTACTACCAGCTGTGCAGTGTAGAGAAAAAGTAGACAACCACAAATATTTTGTTAAATTCATTTTTTAATCTTAGTGACTTGTGATGAGCCTATTTGCCCTTGGTTTGGTTCAGACAGGGTTTTTAGGAACTTCAAAAAAGTTTGGATGCCGAACCCAAACCCCACTGATTTTCAATTTTCAAAAGCACTGACATTTAGCAGCAAATTACATTCCCCTTCTAAACTACAACCTTAATCAGGTATTACAGCCTAGCTGGCCAGGAAAGGTGGAGAAAGCATGCCACCCTCCCCCTTTCCTGAACCATATCAGGCCACATGACCTCAGCATGGGGGGGTACCTTGGGACAAGGGCCTCTTCCTCACAACCCTGGCCCTGTGGGTGGGGGGTTTATTGGAATCTGGAAGACCCCTTTAACTATGCACCTCTTACTCATTCACATGGAGTGATAGTATTTTGGGGCCCCTTATTGTTAAAGGAGACTTTCAGAATCTGATACATTCTCTGCCCACAGACTCTCACAACCACCGGGCCAAGGATGGGGGACAGCCTCTATACCTTTTAAAAGAAGCACATAGATAAGTAATTTTCATCAGTTTTATGCTGCCCTGTTTGATGTATTCTGAATTGTAAAGCTGGAAATACAATTATCAAAATTCGACCGATTCTGCTGGATGAGGCTGAATTGCAATCTACGTGTACCCCTGTCTGTTCAGCAGAAGCCGATAATTAGACCAGCTTCTGTTGAATGGTCCTGCTGGAATAAAGCTTTCGATTCGCTACTGCAGCGCTGATCTGTGTGTTCTGACAGAGTGGAGAGTCCCGGCTGTCAGAATACGATAACACAGTGGGGGAGATCCCTGCATCCACATCGCTTGCATTGATGCAGGAATCTGAGATTTTTTGTTTCACTTGCTGGTTGAACGAAAAAAAAATACTTTGTGTATACCCAGTTTAGGATTCCAGTTGTACAGCTTCCCCATTACTTTTTTATTATCATTATATGCAATTACATAGTCTAAAGCAGGGGTAGGGTGCTAATACCCAATAGAATTGGACATTTTTTTCAGCGCTACCTGGGTGCGGAAAGGCAGTCAGTCGCACAGCTGCAATGGCAATCATGAGAAAAGATGGTCCTCAACTCCTTGCGTGCTCTTTAAAATCTTCAAAAATGTATTGATTCTCAAAAAATGTATTGTTTGCCAATTAGTGGATAATCCACTAATTTGCCAATTAGTGGGTTATTCACTAATTGTCAAATTAATGACGTGCTGCCAGGAGGGGTTTATACACTATATATTGTGGCATTTTTGTATATGGCATTTGTAATGAACAAGGCCCACAAGACTGAAACGCGTTTACATCTGCTGTCTGTTACTGTGTCTTTTATAGAGAATCGATACATTTTGAGGATTTTAAAGAGCTAGCGATGAGTTGCGGACCATCTTTTCTCACAATTACATATTGCCTTTTTTATAACTCTAGTACCCTAAACTCTTGATATTAGCACCTGGGTTTTGTGTAATGGGGATAGTGGCAATGCCAGATTTCACAAAACTTCTTTGCTGCCTGTGGAACCTCAGTCAGTCACTCTCAGCGATTTGTGATGCATGGACAAGGTGGAATGTACTTAGGAGGGTGTCTGATGGTGGCTGTACTGTACATACATACATACAATAATATTGTATATACACACACACACACACACACACACACACACACACACACACACACACACACACACACTATCCTTTGTCTAAATAAGGAGTCTCCAAACCTTCTGAACAAAGGGCTGGCTTATAGTCCTTGAGGCTTTAGGGGGCCATGCTGTGGCCAATGGATTAGAAAATGCCCAGGTGTGAGTGAGAGTAAACCGTGCCCCATCATTGGTTTTAGTGGAAGGATTAGTGCCCTATTGTTGGTATCAGTGGGAGGAACGGGGCCGTTATCGTTCGTATTAAAGGTAGGAATAGTGCTTGGGAGGAATGGTGTCCCCTCATTGACGTCAGTGAATGGCTGCATAAAGGCAAGCAAAGGGCCACAGTTTGGAGAACATTGAGCTAGAAGGATGGAAAGAGGTGACAGTGTTCAGCACTGTGTTGGCTGTTTCGCTGCAGATGTTTCTTTGTGTACTGCTAACAGTTGGTTGTAGGAAGTCATGTATTTAAAAACCCTGGTACCCACCAATTTTATATCCACTAAAAAACTGAAATGGTATGATTTCTTTGCACCCTATGACTATCTACTTTTTGTTTTTCTTTTCCTGCAGCTGCCAAAAGTCTATTAAACAAGAAGACAGATGGAGTCAAGGTAAGCTGTTAAATGATTTGATTTAACAATGTATTTTTTGTTTTGTTTTGTATTTTATGTACATCAGAAGCTAATGATGACTTGGATGTTATGTGGTAATATTTGCTCTACCAGGCTTTGGAGATTTTAGGTTATTACAGTCTGTTTATCGTTTCAAATATTGGATGAGAGAGGTTGGAGTAGAGTTGCTTACTTCCAATTTACTGATATTGTACACAACAGAAATAAATAACTGTGCAGTGGGTACGAGGTTGCATTTGTGACTATAATTTATATAGGTCAGAATGCTGGTTGAAAATCGTTTTTAAATTGTGTTTATATCTGGGTTGACACTGAGCTTCATTCACATGATGACCATAAGCATCTAATAGCGTTCTTTTTTATGATTGTTTATTGTATCCATACTACATTCTAAACAATACTGCCCTGTGTAGTAGTTTTTTAACTATTATATCTATGTTTAACAAGTTATTTATTTTTAACATTTGTTAAAAGGGCTGGTGCACACCACAATTTCTGCCTTCCGGATGCATTTCTGCATGCGCTTTTTTGATGGTTTCAGTGCACAGAGTTTTGACTTTTTGCCGAGTTCCAGATGCATTCCATACAGAAAAAATGCAACATTCAACTTTTGTTGACTGCACTGGAACACACTGCGCTGGTGTGAACTAGGCCAGTTGGAATCCATGTTAAACACTGCCCATGTGTTTTTAATGCAGAATAAAAATGCACTAGGCTGTATGTGGCTTGAACCAGCCCTAAGTTCAAACATTTTAATTATTGCATATAAATATTACTTGCTTATCACTTGCACCAGCAGTTTGGGTTCTCAAGTCAACTCTCCTGCAGTTATGTTTTGTCATTTACTGCTATGCAGTGAATACATTTTGTCATTTTGATTTTCTGTGAGTTAGGTCTATTTATTTATAGCAGATACAAAGCTGATTGACCATAGGATGGACTCTACCCTGCTGATCGCTCATTTAGGCCTTTATAAATCTTCAGGTAGACTGGGCAATGGGCAGTGCTGGTCTTCTTTTAAGAAATACTAAAAAGCTCTTCAAAGGGGTCGTTTTACTAAAACCGGAGAGTGCAAAATTTGGTGCAGCTGTGCATGGTAGCCAATTGACTTTTAACTTCAGCTTGTTCAATTAAGCTTTGACAAAAATAAAAAACTGGAATCTGATTGTTTTTTATGTAGAGAGCTGCACCAGATTTTTCACTCTCCAGTTTTAGTAAATCAACCCCAAAGTGTCTTGGAAGCACCTTTTTATTAAATAAGGATTTTCTACAAGAAATGGCAAGATATATTTTAAAAACTTGGTCTATAACCTTAAACTTTAAGAAATGTTTTTTATTTTTTTTTAACCACAACAGATAAAAAAAAGGTTCACTTTGATTTGATTAAATAGTGTTCTAAAATGAGACTGTAAAATCCTATTGTTACTGTGAGTATACATCATTTTAAACCCCCACAGGTTCACTTCCATCAGGTTTAAAGTGTATTATTTGTAACTTTTGGGAGTTCTCTTTAACAAAAAATAGTGAAGTGGGAAGGGCATCCTAGTAGAATAAGTATGCACTTAGAAAAAAATATTTACATTCTTTCTATAAGGGTCTGCGTGATTTTTCAGTGTCCCCTCATTACCTTCATGTGGACTTTATTTAAAAAATCGAAAAGGCAAATTTCTCCAGTTTTGCTAATCCCATTTGCCATATTGATCATAGTATCATTCATATGCGTTTTTAAATGCACTTGCATTGCGTTCTTACCAGGTCTTTTAGACGTAATTGCCATACTTTTACAAACTCATGATCCTGAGAATCTCTGGGAATCGGTGGGTAGAGAAAGTTGAAGTAAAGCGAGTAAAATAGCTTTCTAAATTGACTGCATAACACTTAAAGCCAAATTGAGGTTGAGGCCAAAATACTAGCACTTTAAGGGTTTCATATTAACAATATTGTGACAATATGCAGGCAGTTTTGTCAAATAATTGCACATTCCACAGCTCTGTGCCTTGAAACAATGTGGAAGCACTACTGTTAAGAAATATCACAATGCAGTCATCTACAAGGACAATATATAGTTATCCTAAGATCTCTAGGGCTTTGGGATTTTTGAAACGGAGCACTTCTAAACTCCCCCCCCCCCCCCCCTTTGGTGTTCACCCAATTATTATTTATGTTGAATCTGATGCTGAATGCTGTATTATGATTCTCTGTATGTCGCATTTTATCATAAAGCATAAATCCATTTTAAATTGGTTTAGTGCTGCTGCTTACCTTTAATTTTTTTCAAAAATAAAGGGATCCTGTCCAGCTGAGTAAAGAAAAATGGATTTACAGGAACAGCAGGGGGGGTCAATTATCCCATTATGCCAAATGCTTTGTTCATATTAATATTCTACTCAATTTGGTAAACTGTGTAATCAAATCCACTAATAAAACAGCACTTATTCTGGCTAATTTATGACTGATAATGAATCAATAATATGAATATCATACAATGAAGGAGGACTTCTAATATGTTTATGTGGATGATAGCCCGGGGACTTGTAGTCTCTATACTGTGGTACATTTTGGCATAAGTTGAGGCAACAAGGACTTTGTGAAATATTTTTTATGAGGAGCCTCTCATATTTCATGCATTCTCATTCAACGCTTAAGGGTACTAAGTTTGAAAAAACATGCCTGAAATTAGCTTGTTTAGTCTTCATAAATTTATTTGAAACTGAAGTTTTAGATCACAGAATAGCAGTGTGTGAAACAAAGGTAAATGCTGCTTTACTCGGTAAATGTATTCTAAGCACACAGCTTGCAAAAAAAAAATTATTTATGGTTAGGACCTTGATGATCTTAAGGGTCTGGTACCAGTCGATCCTGTAGTTATATCCTGGATTGCAGAAAATTTGGCCCCTTTTGGAATTGTCTCCAGCCTTGTAACCCATTAGAGAGACCATAGAGGTGCATATGTTTTATTGTAGACTGAGGACTGGCAGTAAGACTTATAACTATCCCCCAATATCTTGCACACTGCCAAGAACCGTCTTGATCTCTTGCCTTGGTTAGCGAGCAGGTATAGTTGTTGCGAGACAGAGCGAAAACGGGATCTGTGCGTGTGTAAATACACAAATCCCGGTTCTTTCAGGGGAGTAAAGACAAATAGTATGAACACACGAAGTATGAACACCGATCTCGCTCTCCTCCTAGACAGTCCCATTCCCCCTACAGTTAGAAACACACATAGGGAACACAGTTAACCCCTTGATTGCCCCTAGTGTTAACCCCTTTCCTGACAGTGACATTTACACAGTAATCGGTGCATTTTTATAGCACTGATCGCTGTATAATTGTCAATGGTTTCAAAAATGTGTCAAGTGTCCAATGTGTCCGCCATGATGTCACAGTCCCGATAAAAATCGCAGATCGCCACCATTACTAGTAAAAAAAAAATACCATAAATCTATCCCCTATTTTGTAGACGCTATAACTTTTGCACAAACCAATCAATAGAAGCTAATTTTTTTTTTTTTCCAAAAATATGTAGAAGAATACATATTGGCCTAAACTGAGGAAAAAATTAGTTTTTTTGATAAATGTTAGATATTTATTATAGCAAAAAGTAAAAGATTTTTTTTTTTTTTTTTTCAAAATTGTCGTTCTTTTGTTTATAGCGCAAAAAATAAAAACCGCCGAGGCGATCAAATACCACCAAAAGAAAGCTCTATTAGTGGGAAAAAAAACGCATCAATTTTGTTTGGGTAAAGCGTCGCACGACCATGCACTTGTCAGTTAAAGCGACGCAGTGCCTATCGCAAAAAATGGCCTGTTCATTGAGCAGCAAAATCTTCCAGGGCTGAAGTGGTTAATCACCACTGGGTTTTTTTTTTTTTTTATATATAAATGAAAACAAAACTGAAAAATTGAAGTTTGTTATAAAATTTTGCAAATAATCTTTCTTTATAAATTTAGACCAAAATGTATTCTGCTACATTTATTTGGTAAAAATAACCCAAATCATTGTATATTATTTAGTTTGTGTGAATATTTAGAGTCTTCAAACTATGGTGTGTGTGTGTGTGTGTGTGTGTGTGTGTGTGTGTGTGTGTGTGTGTGTGTGTGTGTGTGTGTGTGTGTGTGTGTGTGTGTGTGTGTGTGTGTGTGTGTGTGTGTGTGTGTGTGTGTGTGTGTGTGTGTGTGTGTGTGTGTGTGTGTGTGTGTGTGTGTGTGTGTGAAAAATGACCAGTCCTTATGCATTGACGGCTTATCTCATTTATTAAGGCCCTAAAATGCCAGGACAATACAAATAACCCCTTTTTGGAAAGTTGACACCCTGAGGTATTTAGTAAAAAGCATTGTGGGTTTTTTAAGTTGTAATTTTTGGCACAATTTTTGGGAAAATTAAGAAATTCAATTTCATACTGTCAACAGCGCAGTATATTGTCACCATATGACTGGTGTCATATCGGTGATGATCACTGTATAAGCAATCGTTTTTTTACTTTGTGAATGGCATCTATTCATGTGCCATTGTGTACAATTGTGATAGCTGTGATTGGTCACAGCTATCACGTGGTACAGGTCCACTGGGATTGGCCCTGTACCATATGAACACAGTGGCCCATCAGAGATTTCAATAGTACACAATGGCTATGAATGACAAGCCATTGTTGGTTTACAACTGACATGTGATCGCTATGATTGGTCACAGCCACTTTCAAGTTTGAAAATAAAAGAAGCTAATTGGTTGCCATGCACAGCTGCTTCAGTTTTAATAAATTCTCCTAAATGTTTTCAAATTACAGTAGCTGTGATACTTCTGTTCAAAAAAGCATTTAAAATGGAAATAAACATTCTAGATGTTATTTCTCAAGTAATAGCTCCAGAAAAAGTGCAGCTTAGCATGGAGACTGGGCTTTTAGGGATTTTATACAAGTAAATCGCAGTGTGGTCGCTGTGACTTTATGAGCTTTCATTTCAGAAGAGCCAAAATTAAGTTTAGACAAGGACTGTATAGTCAAAGCACACTCGTCTGAGATCGTCTGAAGCAAGCAAGAGCTTTATAACTTCCATGCAGTCCGTTTCCCACACTAGGTACATACAATATGTACTAAGAATGCAGCCTATGTTTATTTCCTTTATATCCAATTCTAATATGAGGGCATTTGCAGGCCTATTCAGTAAGGTAATGAGTAATTACAATATGTAGTAATGCATAGCAACTGGTCAGGATAATGTATCTTGGATGTTTTAAGACATGAATTAGATGTGGTTTCTTTGGGGACTGGGAAGATGCACATTGCTGGTTTCCTCTCTGAATAAACCAAATACAGTATCCTCTGCATTTTAGACTATGGATTGTTCTACGGTAATAATTCAATGTTTTCAAAGACAGGCTAACTAGATTCTCCAGTGATTCCAGTATGTGGTTTAACAAATCTGTACGTTGAAGCCTCGCTATGCGTATTCAGCGACAGCAGGTTGTGTCTCCCAGATAGTAGTGTCTTGTCAGTTTCCATAACAACAATGGCTTGAAGATGCTTAGAAAAATGGAGACACAAAGCAGAAACTAGAAAGGTCTCTGCTCTCACCACAGAAGCAAAGCTACTTTATTACCACTTCAAATTTTGCAGTATAAGACATTTGACAAAAGGGGCCCTTGTTTCTCTAAATACCACCTTATACATTGTAATGGAAGACCTATTCTAATTTGGTGACAAGATAATAATTACCATATAAAGGAGATTTATTGTACATCATTTTTATGTGACCACTGAAAACAAACTGAAATAAAACCCTTTGATTCAAAATCTCAAAATAAAAGAAATCATAAAATCCTTCAACCTTTAAGAACCCTCAGGTAAACACTTATATACTTATCTAATTGGTCAAGGGCATCTCTAGGCAGGGGGTAGGACATCCTAAGAAGGGCTCTCTTCTCTGCAGGGACAGAAGACTACCTATTGGCAGTCCATCAGCAGTAGGGTCCTGTGAGCATACAGAATACGGCAGTGACTTGATGATGACACCATAAGGAGGCGACCTGTTGATGTGGGCACAAAATGCAGCATTGGACCCAATAAATATATAGATATAGATCTAGATATATAACAAAACCTACTTATAGGTTAGCAATAAGATGGAGTTCTTAGTTTTGCTTGAGTCATTTGACTCTCAGACTGCATTATGAGAGAGAACAGTAGAGCTGAAACATTTTGTAGTAGTGAGGCAGAAAGAGTTTGCATGTGGCTAAATATTGCTTGCCCCATTTACATATAATATTACAAATTATATACAGGCACAGGGTTTTTAAATATATTAAGATTATTAAGTTGGTTTATTTTATATATATATATATATATATATATATATATATATATATATATATATATATATATATATATATATATATATTTATTTAAAAACACGCTTTGTAAAGTATGATTAGAATTATGCTGTTGGCTTTCAGAAATAGGATTATGCTGTTGTAAGGATCCCTTTAGGACATAATCATTTTTAAGATGTAGCAGTTGATTTTGGGCCATACACTTTGCTGCACTGGGTTTCTGGTATAAACCAAATGGTCTGTCAGTGTAGGTAACGTGTAAGCTTACCAGCTATTTTTCTTGGCAACATTTAGTTGCCATGCACCAACCTTTATGCACATATCCAATAAACCTTGTTTCCTTGAAAGTTTTTGATTGGCACCATGGCCTTTATTTTTATTTTTTTGGGCACATACTGTAATTGTCACTGTCTGTAAATAGTTGTAAATTCATGAAGCAGATTTTATAGTTTTAAGAACCAATTGCACAAGTTGAAAGCCGTTGTCCTTTGGGTTCTTTGCCCGAAGACTATGTTATGAAGAACATCTTTTGGTCTGCCTGATAGTTTTAAAATGCGCAATACTAAACCCTAATGTGCTTGTGCACATATAAAAGGACAGTGTAATTGTGGGCACACTGGTTTCTTTTTTTAATTGAGCACATACAAGCAATATAAAATACAATCAGTTACATTCCTGCATGCATTTAAAATGTGCCACCTGTAAACTTTTTTACACTAGTAACCCTTTTTTCTTTTTTATCCATTGAGGGACACATGAATTCTTAGACTGTCAGGAGCATGCTGCCACCTGTGGGAGAAATGGCCACTGGCAACAAAAAAGGTTGACTAGCATAAGAGAATCCCGACCATTGCCAGCATGCCTGTTTTTTTGCTAGTGTCCTCAGAAGAGTCGGATGCATTTTTTTCAGCTTGACTTTCTTTTAGTTTGGAAGGTTTTTCTACAGCTGTTGGTAGAGTAATGCTGCACATGTGAAATCCTAGAAGTCTCCCCCAGTCAATGTACGAGTGGGGTTTTTTCCAGTTTTGTACTAGTGTTCTCTCTACACCAGCCCTGGATTTCTGTAGGTTGCTTAAGTCAACTACAGCTACTGGTAGATTCAGTGCTGGTTCCTATGTGATTGGTGTGATGCAATTTTCAGCCCTTTCATGTGAATAGGCTGAAATCACTCTGGATCACACCAAAAGTATGGAAATGCACAAGTTACGTGGATTTCCCTCGCCACATTCTCGTGTGAAGGGGTCCTCAGGCCGTATATGGAATTCCTGAAAAGCTCTCCAAATATCTATGCTGCACAGGTTCCCAATTAATTTTCTATACTGTTCTCTCTGTGACTGTCCTGCAGTCGGCAGTGACTAATGACTGTGTTCCTGCTCGCACAGGAGTCCGCTATATAGGTCAGAACAGGATGTCTGGGGATTCCCTATTAAGTAATTGGTCTAGAGCTGAGGCAGTTTTCCTGTCTCTGCAAGTCAATGTTGTAAATTCCAAGCAAGCCTATGCTAGACTGAGGTCTCTCTGTTAAAGTACTGAGGCATATGATGTTTGCTACTTTAGCCAACTGACTCTTAAAATTCTCTTTTTAATTCTATGCTTGCATTATGTACTTTGCAAAATGGTCATTTGGGGGAACCCTTCTCTTTATTTTCTTTTATGGGCCATACAGGGGAAATGTTACTTTATACTTTCCTGCCCCCTTTCTTCTTCAGTAGCTGCATTGAAGATGCAGATGTTTCAGGCCTCTCAGAATGCTCCTTTGGTGTTTTTTTCTTTTTTTTTTTTCTGCCTAGAAACGCTCCTCCTCAAATACTCCTGTAAATGCCTATGTATGCATGGCCACATGAGCTAACATGGAGTGCTTTTACAGGCTAAAAAAAACCTGGACACTTGTACATGCAGTGTTTTAAACTCCATGTGCATGAGACCTAAAGGAGGAGGGAGGATGCACACATGCAGATAAGGATTTTTAGTTCTCCTACCTCTCATCATGCTGGGTTCAGAGGTATCATGTGCCCCTCCTGCTTTCTCATTGCCTCCTGTGTAGGGATGAGCTCTGGCATGTTCGCATGCTCCCTGTGCAGAGCCCGCCAGGATGTCGGCACCGCACTGCGCTAATTGCAGGCAGTGAGACATGGCCCGATCTCTGCAGCCGCGCATCGGGGCAATGTCTCAATGTCTGTGATTAGCGCAGCACTGCACCGACTTCCTGGCGGGCTCTGCACGTGGAGCATGCGAACACACCGGAGCTCATCCTTACTCCGGTGTACACTTAAACAACAAAGGTGGGAAAGTGAAATTGTTGCACTTAGAGATGGCAGATTTTTTAGCCCTTAGATTTGTCAGGGTCCCCCACTGGTGTTTTAGTCTGCTAATTGATCTGCACAGCACTGTTTCCAAGCTGTGCCTGTTATGGAGTGAAAAAGTTTAAATTCCACTGTATTGATTGCATTGCTCCCACAGATGTCTGTCCAAGGGGGCTGGTTGTGCTGGTGCTCTAGGAGTCTTGAGCAAGTGGCTTTTGGCTAATGCAAATTTTACCACACAGACCACTGTCAGTTAAGTACTTCTGGTGTTTGACTTTCTGATATACAAGAGCTTCTTTGGATATCACATGCTGTTTCCAAGCCGCAGTACAATCCCAGACACAGGTGTTCTCTGCACAGTGCTTCACACAGTTTTTCAAGTGGTCAGTGCATTTAGCCAGCTAGTCCATAATTTATATCCCCAAGATGGACGGTTGACAGGTGGACTTTTTCAGCTGATAGCGCCTGGACCCAGGGGTGGGGTCCATACACTTAAAGGTGTTCCAAGTCTTGTGTTGCTGGCAGGGATGCCAGTTGTGGACTCCCTAATTTCCAGGCTCAACAAAAAACTGAACAGGTTTGTCTGAGGGTACATGGATCTTCCAGTAGAAACAGTGGCTGCTCTGGGGGCTTTGTGGGATTAGTACACCATGATCTATGTATGCCTGTGTCTTCAAAACGTCCTTGTTTGCTTCATAGGATCAAGATAGAGGGGATTCCATTTGCAATTCTCATATCCTCAAACTAGTCCAGAGGAATTTGTTACACCAACTTGGTAACAGTTCTGGAGGAGGTTTCTGGGCTCTTGTACATCATCAGGATCTTATGTATCAAGGACCAATTTACCATCCTGCTTCATGATTGCTGGTTTCATGAGATGGACATATCTGAATCAGTAATTCATACAATGCTTAAAAAAAAAAAAATAGGAAGGCCACTTCTGTCATCAGATGTGGAAGGCATGTTGCCGCTATCTCTCAGATGCCGACTCTTCTTCTTTTCTTTTTGCTTTTTTTTTTTTTTTTTCCTTTTTTGTAATCCCTGATGCATCTCAGAAGGGTGCATCACATACTTTACTAGAACTGTGAGTGCTTCTTGATCTCTATCTCGCATCAAGCAACTTTCCAAAATTGAAAGACTGCCACCTGGTATTCTGTTTTCATTTTCCAAATTTTACCAGGTGGATGTTCAGGCCCCATCTTATGCCAGATTCTATAGTTTTTTTTTCCCTGAATCTATTAGTCTTGTTGCTATGTTGCACAGCCCTCAGTTCAGCTGGCTGTGGACATCCTAACAGTCTCAGAATTTCTGTATCCCTCAATAGATGAGAAAGAAATTGGGATTTTTGCACTCACTGTAAAAATCCTTTTTTTGGAGTCCATTGAGGGACGGAGATCTTATCACTCTGCGTTTCATAATAATGCGCTCAGTATTACTTCGCTAAGAACCTGTGGCATGGTTGTAGGGGGTGGAGTTATGCTGTGCTAGACATTGTGTTTTTTTTTTTTTTTTTTTTGCCATTGTCCACTTCTCCTGTAGTATAACCCAGAAAGTCATAACATTCCTGTCTCCCTCAATGGACACCAATAAAAGGATTTTATGGTGAATACGAAAAAAAAAATCAGGTGTTAACATCATTATCTTAAAGAGGTAACCACAATTTTGGCTCTCTGGGTTGTTCCACTATAAATGCTCTTAGTTTTGCACAGCTGGAGTTCTCTTCAGCCACAAGGACTTACCCCCCTCCAAGCTGCATTGTGTGTTTTATGTGACTGAGAATGCAGCAGAAGGTGTGACAGTAAGTGCTTGGGGGACAGCAGAGATGAGAATGGTGGGGAGATTCTACACGTCTGTCCAGGAGAGCTCATTCATTCTGCTGCAAGTACCTAGCAAAACAGCACAGTTTATATTAATGATGCTATTTACAAAAATAGTAGTACTTAAAGCGGAACTTAACCCAAAAGGGGAAGTTCTGCTCTTCCTCCCCCTTCCCCCTCCTCAGTCATATTTGGAACATTTTTTTTTCCTCTTTGGTTGGGGGGGGGGGGGGTGCCTTTGAGCGGGTACCTGGTTTTGACGGGTCTTTGCAGATTGCCTAGGCAATTAAAGCAGAATTTCTCCCCTTCCTCTTCCTCCCCCCCCCCCCCCCCCCCCCCATCCACAATCTTCTGGAACATGTCACAAGTCCCAGAAGACTGTGGGACATTCACAAAGCATAGTGCTGCTCGTGCATCCACAGTGGGCAAAAGTTGTAGCTAGCTGCCCACAGTTAACATGCCAGGGACCTGAAGACCACTAAAGAAACCGGCCCAGGTGAGGACAGCGTTGGTTCCTTAGACAGGTGAGTGTTTGCTAAAAATCAGCAGCTACAGTTTTTGTAGCTGCTAACTTTTAATTTTGAAGGAAATGACTGAAGAACCGCTTTAATTTCCATACATCAGATACACTACATTTCACGATCTCAAATTTTTTTATACTGGGGCTAAGAATTTGTTTTTCTGCGCTTCTATATGTTTCTGTTTGTGGTTTTACTTTAAATGTTTGCTTGTTATCCTGCTCTCAGCTGGGATTGGCTCTCCCACTCGTTTGCCTCACTAACGTGGTCTACCGTTGTCTGTTCTTTTTATTACCATGCCCCTTTCCTTCTATATCTATCTGCTTCTTTTTATCTTTCTATTCTTACTCTTCTCCCTCCTCTGGTCTGTTTAGAAAAGGAAGTCAAGTTCCAGTGTGCATTTAATGGTGAGCACCTCTTCTCAGCCGCTGTGCATCACTACATGGCTCACCTTCTCATAATTCCATGCATGTCCTGCTTGAGTTCATCACCATCTACTGCATGCACCTGCAGACATCTGAGAACATGTGACCGTGAGAACCTGGTCCAAGTCTTTGCTCCGTAGTCTGTACTCCGTGTTCATTTCATTCTCCAGTGATTCCAAAAGCAGGCTACATAAACCTTGTTAAACTAACTTAAATTTTTTAGAGTTTGGTAGTGTCGGTAGGGGTTGAAAATATTATTTATGCCCAATATCTTCAGTGCATTTCTATAATGATTAGTTTTCTGATACATTGAGATGTTCGCTAAAGAATGAACAGGGCTCTTTTTATGTCCTTTCATGCTCCTAATAGCTTATTGAAAAATGGCATATAAGCATTCCCATACCCATCATGAAAAACCCTCATTATGTGTTTAATGTTTTTTTTTCCCCCATCACCATCAGCACCATCTAGTGCCCACAATGTTGTATTTTCCTTAAAGCCGTACTTCAGGGAACTACAGAATTATGGCCACTAGTTGGAGCTGACAGTCAAATGAAATAGATTACAGGGAATTTTTGTGATGGCTGTGCGAATTCTCAGAAATTTACACAGCATTTTTTGTCTTTTTTTTTTTTTTTTTTTTTTTATCAATAGATTCCATAGTGTCATGTAAAAATAATCTATAAAAACTGAACAAAAGAGTAACAGAGCAACCATATTCTTTGTGGTTGACTGTATAACATGAGAATTGGAATCTATTAAGTATCTATCAGCAGGCCAGTTTTATAGTTTCTACAAATAAGATCCAAAGTCGCCAATCAAACATCTGTCATTTCTGTCATTAATTATTTAAGCATCATAGTGTCTCAGAACCCTATTAAAACATGAGCTGATTCTGCAGTCCACACTTAGCCGGGCACCAAACTTTTTACTCTACATTGTTCCTGCATTATACGTGACATTCCTAAAATGCAGTAAACAGTGTGGAGCCTACCGTGTGCTTTGGACTAATGCTGCAGAGAACACTCTGATAGAGTATGATGCCATGACATTGATGGGTCATGTGAACAGGCTCTTGGCCTCCATTACATTTTGTATGGGGTTTCATTTCAGAGTTCCAAAGCATGCAAAGCGGAGGTACATTGTTAAAACACACAGCTGTGCAGTATAAATGTGCTGGAAGGTTTGTGTTTTTTTTTTTTTTTTTTTTTCAAAGCAACAGTTTTAGTTGGGCCCCTAAGTGTCTAATACTGTTGCCTGCAGTGCTGGTTCTCAGGTACTAGGGAAACTATCTGCATTGCATTTGTGCTTTCTCTCCATGACTCCACCACTTTCACTTGTTTCCTTCCACAGCTCAAACATACATGGATCAGCCATAACTTTATGACCACTGACAGGTAATGTGTGTAACATTGATTATTTAGTTGCATTGGTATCTGGAAGTGTTATGTTGTCCCTGAAGTTGATGTGTTGAAAGAAGAAAAAATGGGCATCACAGACAAAAATTTCTTTAATGGGCATATGAGCATCAGAACTGGACCATAGAGCAGTGGAAGAAGAGGCCTGCTCTGAATAGTTTTTTTATTACATCATGCAGATGGTAAAGTGTGTGTGCCTTGCTTACCTGAGGAAGAGATGGCAAGCGGACGGAGGCAGTGTGATGCTTTAGGCATTGCTCTGCTGGGAAACCTTGGGTCCTGACATTCATGCGACACCTATCCCCTACCTAAACATTGTTGATGACGACCAAGTACACCCCTTCATGGAAACAATATTCCTTGATTGCAGTAGCTTTGTTCTGTAGGATAATGCACCCTGCTACAAAAATGGTTTGAGGTACACAAGGACGAGTTTGAGATGTTGACTTGGCCTAAAATTCTTCAGATCTCAATCCAATCGAGCATCTCTGGGATGTGCTGGAAAAAACAGACCTGTCCATGAAGGCCCCACTTTGCAATTTACAGGACTTAAAGGATCTGCTCCTGACGGCTTGGTGCCAGATACCACAGCTAGTGGCATCCATACCTTGACAGGTCAAGGCTGTTTTGGCAGCAAAGTTGGGACCTACTCAGTATTAGGTTGGTGCTCCTAAAGTTATGGCTGCTTGGTGTATACTTGTAGGTTATCGGGTGTTTGACAAATTTAGCCCTAGATTGTGTGTTGTTGTGCTTGTCTGTCTGGTAGGAACATTTACATTTTAAGCTCCCTCTTAGCAAGGAATGGTGTCATTAGTAACACATAAAGCACTCTAACACACGAATGCTATATCAATACTGGACAGAGAAAAAACCAATGCATTTCACCTGCAGAAGCAGTGGGATTCCCCCCAAAATCATTAGGGGCCATCCCTGAAGATGTCTAGCAGACAGAATGTGCTGAGCGGAGCTGTACCTGTGATGTCATGTCAGCCATCTTGGAAGGAGCTGGTGACAAAGGCTCTTTTATTGCTACCTAATGTAACTGCACACTTTGGGATAGCTTGTTCTTCAATTTTAAAAGGTGGCATTACACTATGTAGGGATCTTTCCTGTTTTTTTTTTTTTTTTCCTGTGGTGGTTCCTGGCAGTGGTAAAATCGAGGGAGAGGAGATGGATCCTGGAGAGCTGCAATTAATACAGAAACACGCATTGAGACCCTCTTATCGAGCAAGGGGTCACATAATCCCTTAAGTTTGGTTTCACTAGGGGAGATTGGTATGTGATTGGTCAGCAATGTTGGAGTGTGTATTTGGCACACTAAAGGTGGATCACAAGGCACTTGTAGTGTCTTTACAATGAAATAAGGAGCACTTTACATATGAACTGTTTATAAGTAGTATATATCAGTTACACTTTGAGAACACTTATTTTAATTGGTATATGTGCACAGTAGGCCATGTGTATACGTTATTTGTGATTTATTAAGCATATAGTTTACGCAATGAGGATGTCTTGTGAATTTAGTGTGTGGTTTTATAAGCACATTGTTGAGGTCTGAATTTTTAAGATTGTTGTAGTGTGTTTTTACCTTGTGAGAAAACTTTTTTATATTTATTTAATTGGTATAGGTTTCAGGGTGTTGCACCTTCTTTTATGTCCAAAATTGAGTAGGTCCCCCTTTTGCTGCCAAAACCGCCCTGACCCATTGAGGCATGTACTCCACTAGACCTCTGAAGGTATGCTGTGGTGTCTAGCACCATATCGTCAGTAGCAGATCCTTTAGACCTCTGCCGGATTGCCTTATTCCCATAGTGCATCCTGGTGCCATCTCTTCC
This sequence comes from Lithobates sylvaticus, assembly GCA_028564925.1. Classification (NCBI taxonomy): domain Eukaryota; kingdom Metazoa; phylum Chordata; class Amphibia; order Anura; family Ranidae; genus Lithobates; species Lithobates sylvaticus. The sequence goes on along the minus strand of CM053036.1, from coordinate 129,671,581 downwards.
CCAGGTAAGCGATCCACACACATGATTTATAAGACCAGGCCACCTTCTTGCATTGCTCCCATGGTCCAGTTATGATGCTCACGTGCTCATTGTAGGCACTTTTGACTGTGAACACGGATCATCATGGGCACCCTGTCTGGTTTACCGCTCTGCAGCCACAACAAACTATGATGCACATTGTGTTCTGACACCTTCCTATTGGAACCAGCATTACCTATTGAAGCTACAGTAGCTCTTCTATTGAATCAGACTGCACAGGCCAGCCTTTGTGCTCCGCTTAAATCGAGCCCTGGCCATCTGTGACCCTGTCGCCAGTTTTCTTTCCTAGGAACACTTTTAAGTCAAGTCAACGTCCCAATAGAGCTGCAGCTTTGTGATTGCTCTGACCCAGTTTAGCCAATACAATTTGGCCCTTATCAGAATTGCTCAAATCCTTATGCTTGCGCATTTTGTCTGCTTTCAACACATTAACTTCAGGGACAACATGTTCACTTGTTGCCTAATGTATCCCACCCACTTTCAGATGCCACTGTAAGGAGATAATCAATTTTATCTAGTGGTCATAATGTAATGACTGATCAATGTATGTGTTGTGGCTATTAATACATATGTTTAAATGGATTTTTTAATACCTGGAGCATATTGGTGTGTGTGTGTGTGTATGTGTATATATATATATATATAATGTGTTTTTTGACAAAGTCCTTTATTTAAAAGGAAGAATGTCCCCCCATTGTAGCTCCAATGTGTTTTCTTTCGCCGGTACTTTTTCTTCCACCGGTTCTTCTCTCTCCGCTGCTGATGTCTTTTTCCTCCGATTCTTCTGGTTATTCTCCTGACGCTAGCTCCCGTAGTTGTGCCAGCTCCGTTCTCTGCTGGTTCTTATATAGAAATGGGGCATGGCCATCCAGTGATATCATCAGATCCTGTCCCTTGAGGACATCACTGCCTGGGGGCATGATGGGGCGGTGATGTCATAACGAGGTCTATCTGCGGGGGCTAGCAACAGGACAAGAACCAGAGGAAAAAAGCATTTGTAAGCAGAGGGAGAAGAGCTGTAGGAAGAAGACCGCAGCGGAGGAAGAAGAGCTGGAGAAAGAAGACATCAGTGGAGGAGGAAGAAGAACCAGAGGGAGAAGACATCACCAGCAAAAGACACATTGGAACTACGACGGGTGACATTCTTCATTCATAATAAAGGACTTTGTCAAAAAACTGTGTTCTGTTTTTATTTATTTTTGAAAAATTTGTGGTGACTGGGTAGGGGTACAATGTACCCCATACCTATTCAAATAGGGAGGGGCTGGGATCTGGGGGGCCGCCTCATTAAAGGGTGCTTCCAGATTCTGATAAGCCCCCTGCCCACAGACCCCCACAACCACCAACCAGGATTGTCGGTAAGATTGCAGGGAAGTAGGTGATTGCTGCACTCCGGTAAAGCAGTAGAACACACTGCACTGTGCATGTCACTGTGCTGCCTGTGAGAGCGGGTGCTGCCATTCTGGTGCTAGTGGGGTGCAAGACAAAGGTGCAGAGCACACCCCAGGAGAGAGAATTGAAGCAAGGCATGGGAATGAGGATGTCCCACAGGGGAGAATTTTATCTATACCAAGTGAAAATAGGACGATGGGCAGCACTGTTAAATGCGTTTTTTGGCATAAAAGCAAGTAGCGGCTTTGCTGGAGGTGAGTGTAAGGCTGGATTCACATCTATGCAGTTTTAGTGCTTTTGCATTTTGCAGATTTGCACTACAGAACGTGGTCCATAGGAAACCATGTTAAATGGACTGTAGTGCAAATCTGCAAAATGCAAAAAGCACTAAAACTGCATAGGTGTGAATCTAGCCTAATGGAGGGAACTGAGTTTCTAGATTTTGCACAGTGCTTTTTTGTTACATTGGCCTGCTTTACATAGACATAGTTTTTTTTTTGTTTTGTTTTTTAGTTTTCTAAATAACAGGGGAACTAGAGTTCTGCCAAAAGGTGCGCTGAGGTCATAAGTATTCCATAAACCTTATGACTGTTGCATGTGGGAAATGCAGGAAACAGGTCCCTGACTCTCTTCCTAAAACGCACCTTCAGGGAACTACATGGTGCTGTGGCACCATGTGGTTTTCCCTCACCCAAATAAATGGTATCTCCGCACATCTGCTAAAAAGCATCACGTTTTTGCCTGCGGGTGCAGGAACGCATGCGATTTACCTGCAATAGTGTGAACCTATACTTCTCATCCATTAAGAGACACAGTCTGACTTTTGGTTATACTTCCACCCACAGGAGGAGTGGACACTGGCAAACAAAAACCTGTAGACTAGCTCAAGAAAAAAAAAAAAACTTTGTTTTTGTCTAAGGAAAATGGATGATTTTTCTTCAGTGTGGAAAGACTAACCTGTTTTGATTACTACCTTTTTTGGGGGGTTCTGGCATGGCTGTCCTTAGCCTGGATTTAGGAGTGCTACATCCAGACCACACTGGTTTGGATTCTGTGGGACTAGCCTGGCAGTGACCTTCAGGCACTGAGTATGGTGAGAGTGTTACTTACATTCTCTCACCACCACGCCCACATACAATGCCAAAGGAAACCTCTCCATACTTTTGCTGTAGCCTGCAAAAAGTCACTCGGTGCCCACCTTCAGTGACTTTGACACCTTTTGACCATCTGACCCCCATCTGCTAGCAGCTGTGTCATGAGTACCTAAAGTCTTGCCTGTTAACCTGAGCCTTGTTTGCAACATGTCTGATTTAAACACAGGTACAGGTTTCTGCCCTTTTTGTTCTCTTTATGAGACTGTTGGCCTCTCATTTGAGTTATGCCTTTCTATAGTGAATCTCCCTTGTAGCACATTCTGTTCATTTCCCTGTTACTTTACTCTGAATGTGGTTCTCTACAAAACTGCCATTCGAATGCATTGGAGACATTCCTCTCGCTCTGCTCTTACCCACAAGGTGGTTTTCCTTGTAGCCATCACTTCTGCCAAGGCCAGTGTTTGAACTAGCAGCTTTTCCTTTAAGCTAAAAACCCTTTCTTGTTTTGCAAAGTGGTGTTGGGACCCAGGACTCCCTTCTTACTCCCTTCTTAACGGTAGTTTTAGCCATTCGCCTCAACTAGGACATCGTTATTCTGTCCCTCTGTCCAGCTCTAGTTCACCAAAAGGAAAGTTCTCTCTATTGTCTGGATGCGGTTTGGGCTGTGGTTCTGCTTCTTCCAGGAAGACTTATTCCCTTTTAGGCTAGGTTCACACTAGGATGCAGTGCTGGAAACCCACATTCCGTGCGGGTTTCCCGCATTGCATTCAGAATACACTCCAGTTGGGGTCTGTAGCGGTTGTCCATGTTAACAACACCTCAGACGCAGGTAGCACAAAAGTAACATGTGATCCAGTTACAGTTTGTTTCCCAAAGTACTTCATGTAGTACTTTTGGTGTGATTTGAACCCATTCAAAATAAATGAACCACATTGAACCACATCTGAATTGCACTGAAATCCACAGCATGATAATTTGCGATCTTTAGTGTGAACTGGGGGCTTGGTAATTCTGGATAGACCACTAAGGGTGCATCTGTGTCTCATTCAACCATCTCTAGGTGGCTCATGCAGGCTATCATCCAAGCTCATGGAGCTCACTGTAGAAATTTGACAATGCCAAAACTGTCTGCACTCCTGCGCATGTGTGGGAGTGATGTCAGCCGGCTTTCAATACCCAGAAACTAGAAGATGCCAGCAGGGAGTTCCAGGACACCGCATTGCTGGAGCCAAGGTGGGTATAGCTTTGCTTTAAGGTACTTCAGGTGGCTCATTGTGCTGCAGGCACTGTTGGCAGTTATTTGCTGCATTGCTCGCCCCTTAGTTGGACTGCTTTTAAACTTCCCTTAGGTTAGAGCCTTCCTGTGCCCTTCAATGGATGAGAAAGAAAATAGGATTTTTGTACATTCTACAAAATCTTTTTTTGGAGTCAGTTGAGGGACAAAATTCTGTGTCAAGGGGTCATCTTGAGCTGACCTTCAGTTTTTTGTTTGCCAGTGTCCAGTTCTGCTGTAAGCAGCAGTATATCCCAAAGGTTAAAGACATTCAGTGTCCCTAAACTGACTCAACATAAAGATTTGAATGCCAGTACAAAACACTGTTTTCTCTTGTCCTTTTGATCAATAATAGAAAAGCCTCTATTAGTGATGTCAGTACCAGGGTGGCTGCAAACCTTTTACAGGCCATTTATTTTTAATAACAAGTGTGCATTGCTGCAGAAAATACTCTATTATTTTGGCAGACTCTCAGCCACCACTAGCAAAGAACTGTAACTAATAACTGCCATGACAGATGAAAATTAGAGTGTTTTATCATGTAAAAGATACCCTCCTCCAAACGAATGCCAAATTACAGAGCAGCACTAAATAATCACTGCTGTTGAACAAATGTCAGGGCGGACCACACGGATTGGTTGGGGACAACAAGAAGTTTTAGATACAGAATATGAAACCTTACCATAGCCAGCCATGTTCATGTATTGCTCATTTAAGTCCTCATCTTGTAGATTAAACAGGTTTAACTATCCTGCCGTGGTCATTGCTATGCATCTGAAGTAGCTGGTGTACAATCTAACCCCTCCTATATAAGCTTTCCCATATTTATTCTTTATTTATAGTCTCTAAATACATAATGTATCTCTAAACAGTTTGCCAATGTTCAAACCTTTACTAGTATATCACAAATTCCAAAATAACCCTTCAGTGGAAAATGCAAGGCCTACTTATTACTGAACTAAAAGGTAAAAATATCCAAAGGATCGAAGGAAAAAATAAATTACTTTGGACTCCAGGTTGTGGTCACTTCCTGTAGGCGCTGGTGGGCACTTGCCTTAAGGGATGGCTCCTGAAAAAGCTTAGTGCTCCAAATTCAGCGAGAATGTGCCCTTGTGCCATAATTACCGCAACCTACCTGGGTGCATTTAAGTGAATCGTTTACAAATGCCCTTAAAGCGGAAGTAAACCCATCGATTTAACAGTCTAAAAAAAAAAGGCATGCCCTGAATTCTAACTGCACATTGGCTGTGCTCTCAACCAAACAGTCAAACCATCCAATGGCTGGTGTCGTAACGGATCACATGTGCAGCACTGTGGCAGTTGAAGATAACAGAGGCAAAGATGGCAGCTTCCTTGGCTGAAAACGATAGGGGGGTTTACTTCCACTTTAAACAAAGATCCTTTATTTGAATGATCTAGGTTTAAAGAGCTTTCAACTTAAAATTGTCTGTCTCTTCAGACCTTTGTCATTTTTTAGTTGGTGAGCTTTGTTTTGAATTTGGTGTATACAATTACTGTTTTACTTTTTTTCAGTTAAACTGCCCTGCTGGGACATTAGAGTAAATAGTGGTAGCAGAAAAGTGTCAGAATGGCCATATTTCTTCTGTTTGCTTTTTTTTAGCTTAGTTTTTTTCACTGTTGTGTAATAGCAATTCTATAAACTTTCAGTATGTGGATGGCCCTTGCATACTTCTGCATTTCTCACAAACCCCTACTCAGCTTGGATTCCTGATTGCATCATTGCATCTAATCAATCATTTAGGTGGTCAGTAGTTAAGATGCAGTCATGCAGATTTTCTTTCAAAGTGATTACTTGGAGCATGAGCACTGTTGGCTTTAATGTTCTGAACCTTCAAGTATATCTGTAGTAGGAAGCTTACTATATGGTGACTCATACCTCATGAACATCTAGATGATCTGTTTTAATTAACAATAGATAGTGGGGACATGTTAACCCTTTTTAAAATGGAGTGAAGCAAAGGTATCAAGGAAATGTTCATGGAAAATCACAAAATACAGTGGTCTCCAAACTGTGGCTGGGGGCCAGATGTGGCCCTTTGCTTGCCTTTATCTGGCCCTTGGGGCACTATTCCACAAACTGACACAAATAATGGGGCATCATTCCCCTTGCTGACCCCATCAACAAGGTACTATGCTTTCAATTGATACCAACATTGAGGCACTATTCCTCTCAATAAAACTTGAGCACTGATGCTGAGGCATTTGCTACACCCATTGGCCACAGTCTGGCCCCCTAAAGCGTCAAGGACCGTAAACTGGACCTTGGCTTAGAAAGTTTGGAGACCCCTGATATAGTACATAATTTAATTATTGGGCAGATGGTAGTCATAGAATACACGTTAATGGTTATCACTCTATTAGCAGATTAGGATATTTTTATTTTTTTCTTTCTTCAGGAATGCAGAACAAAACTAAGATGGTTAAGGCATGATGCTCAGCCCAACTGGCCTACTTTTTAGTTTTCAGTCAAGAAGTTGAATGGCTTACACAGTATACAAACATCAAAGAGATGTGTTATGGATAATGTTTTTCTATGGTTTTAAAACTCTACACTTAGAGCAGTGTTTTCTCAACTCCAGTCCTCCAGGCGCCCCAACAGGTTATGTTAACAGGATTTGCCTCAGATGAAACGGCTGTGGTAATTACTAAGGTGGTGAAACTGATCAAATCACTGGTGAAAATAATGGAGAGTCTGAAAACATGACCTGTCGTGTGCCTTGAGGACTGGAGTTGAGAAACACTGACTTTGAGTAATCACAGATCTATTCAATGGGGTAAATAGCAGTGGGCAACCCACTGCCACTCATGGCAACCATTTAAATATTTCATGAATCTAGTTGCAGCAAAAATACACTTGGTAAGGTGTCATGAATCAGTACACAAGATTCAGATGTAGATTGAATGTGCTCAATTTGCTCTTTATTTTACTTTATCTGGCTATGTCTGATATTGATTAACACAGTCAGTAGCACAAGGCCACTCAGAGGAATAAGTATTCCAAAAGTGTCCCAGAAATATAAAGGAAAAACAAATTTTTTTTTTTTAAAAAAGCTCTCATTTGCTGAACTTTTGCTCTGGGTCAGTGACAAGCATATGGTTTTCTGCGGTAGTATCTTTTTTTTTTAGCGGAGTCAATTTGTACTCTGTGTATTGTATCTGGTGCTCAGTTTGGCTGGTCTGTTGTTGGTGAAAAAAATAATTTATATAATGTAAAAGTTCAAAACGGCCCTACTTTTTTTATAGTAAAAGACATGGAAATCATAGGTATTGATTTAAAGCCCTATTTCAAGGCAGGGACTAGTTTTCATACTTAACCAAGCTGTAAACCTGATGTCTCCAGATCTTTTATAGCCTTGATCATTTTCCAAGTTAGTTGTACCAGCTTGGCTTTTGCCAATAAAAAGCTTTTCTGGAAGATATGGGGCCTTTCATATATAGATACGTAGGATTAGAGTGTATAGTAAAGGAAATGTTTTGCCTATGTACAGCATGATATGTGTTTGGATTTGAAAAGGGTACAACTGTTTTGGTAAGATCCAGAGGCATTAGTGATTATCAGCCAGTGTATGGGTATATGGCTTGTCATATTCCTCGGATGCTGGTTTTGAGCAAATTGATCAACTGGATTTCCATAAATGAAACATCTACTCACCAATTCACTTGTTTTCCATTAGGTCACACCCATAAATATCTGACTTGCCTACTGAAAATCAGCCAAGTTTAGGGGCACATGAACAAGTGGTGATAGACTTTATTCTGGTTTATTGGATAGAGTAAGTCACGCACATGTACCATGCATTGGTATGTGTTTTCTGTTGTTTACACTCCATTTACACCTTGTGATGTTGCTGGGCTACAAATATCACCAACCTGTCCTTAGAATTCTGCAAGTAAACTGTAAAAAAGAGGATTACCCATGATGCTCTATTTATGACTGTCACACATAGCAGAAATTCAGACTTAAACCCCTTTCACACTAAGGGTGTTTTCAGGTGCTTTAGCACTAGAAATGGCCTCTAAGCGCCTGAAAACCACCTCCCATTCACTGCAGTGTGACTTTTCACACTCAAGTGATGCGCTTGCGGGACGTTACCAAAAGTCCTGAAAGCAGCATCTTTGGGCGGGTTGGGAGCGCTGTATTTAGCACTCCCAAAACGCCCTGCCCATTGCAATGAATGGGCAGTTCTTCCAAAGCGCCTTAAATTTACTTTGAAAGCTCTGCAAAAGTGGAGTTTTAAACCTTTTTTTGGGGTTAAAACCGCGCTGCAAAAAAAAACGCTAAAACGAGCTGCGCTTTAGCGCTAATGGTGGGCACTGTCATTGTGAAAGGGGTTTTAGTTTTAAGCTGTTCAATTACTAGCTCAAGTTTTCCCACTTGCTTCCATATCACAGCTGTTCCTAAATTTCATCATTAGCGCGGTTGACAGTGTTTGGCAAGACATATTATGCCTGTCTCTTTTGTGTATCATATCTTCCATGTTTGCTCATTATTTTAACTCTGTGTATAGTGCATTATGCTGCAAGGGGTTTACCAGTATATGAAGTGACCACCTTGCCTTCAGTACATTTTAGTCTGCTTCATTGCTCTTCATTTCCTTCAACAGCTCTATTGGAGGTTTCTTCGTTATCTCTTGCTTTCAGAGGAAACCACTGTTTTCTCCAGTTCACAGGGTTTTGGGGAGGAGGAAACAAAGCTTTTTTTTTTTTTTTTCTTTTTTTTTTTTAACCTTGTGACATTGTAAGCCAGTTCACACCATCAGTAGGACTAAACCATCTGTTTTTCTGTCTCAGCCACAGACCAACAACAAAAACAGCATAATAACCCCAGCAAAAGAAAACCCCCCATTGCAGACAACAATGGTACCTTCCCCATCTACTCTTCTGGGGTTTCAGTGTCTGGGATGTGAGCAGTGTGAATGCTGCTTGTGGTGTGCTAATCAAAATTCATGTTTGCATTTTATTTTACTTCTGCACTTGTGTTCATGTTTAATTTGTGGTATATGGTTCCTTTTTTTGGTAACATGTTGGGAAGGGATTTGGCATTGATCTCCTGGAATTTCTGCATGACTGGTGTTGGTTTATTCTAAATTAAAACCAGTTGACAATCCCTATCACTACCCAGTCATAATATTGTGACTGTAAATTAATGAATACATTTGGTAGTGAAAGGGGAAGAGAATCCAGGTGGCCAGCTGCCCCAGATATAGAAGTGGTAAGGCCAGCACTAACATAAAATTTCCCAAGTGGTCATGGTTTACTAAGCTGGTGCTGCATTCCCTACCCAAAAAGCCCATATTCTTTAGCCTGCATACTTTGAGAGACAGCGGGAGAATTTTACTTAACAATTTTACTTTTTCTTCATTACCCAAAGCCCTGTGGCTCCTCCAGATTTTATAACGTCCGTAGATCTGCCCACAATATAAATGAGTACCCATGGCTTTATTGTCGAGAGATGCATGCAGTCTCCAGATTAGTACCATTGACAACAGTCATCACTCACCACTGTGTGTCATTGTCATCATTAGTTTTTGTGAATATGGTATACAACTAACAATTACCCTGAATGTTTTATATTGTTTTGGTGAAAAGCTTCTCATTGGTATTAACTTTTTTTTTTGGGGGGGGGGTTAATTTATTTCATATGGCTGGGGCAGTGATGGGCTGTAGTGGGGCTTAATGCAGACAGAATAGTAGGGTAATAATCCTTTCAAACAAATTTTGTATGCTACTACTATATTTTCAATAATTGGTGCTTAGTTTATTAGTACATTTTTGTAGTGCCTTGGGCCCATCACTTTCCATTAGCTCACTGAAAATAAATCCTTAAAGGAGGGAATGACCATGTAATCTGGTGGACAGCATTCTATGTAAAGGGCTACAAAGTGCTTTCAGATGTGTATTCCAAATGCTAAGACTACAAAAGAAAGTACAACCATTATCCAGTCATAAATTGTTCCTTTTAAATATTAACCACACCTACCATGGTCCTTCCCTCCCTTCAGATGTCCACTGTGGACCATTACACAACTGAATCAAAGCTGTATTGCAGGTTTCAATGCTTGTTTGGAGTGTGAAGTCTTCACATGTCTTGCGTGGCTTTCTTTTTTTTCCTAGCTCTTGAAAATTTTTTGTATCTGTTTTATGGTGACTGTATATAAACTACATTTTATTATTTATTTATATTATTTATTATTCCTATTCATAGCCAGGCCCAATAATGTTGGCCTTGGCCCTTATGCATGGATCACCTAAGAGTTCAGTGCCTTCACTCCTTAGCAACATTTATACCGATGTCCTTTGCTGAAGGCACAACCTTCTTATGAGATCCCTGCACAAGTGTTTAGTGAAAGATTGGTACTAGTAAAAAAAAAAAAAAAATAATAATAATAATTTAAAAAAGTTCCAGAGAGCCAACATTACAGGGCTTGATGCAGAGTTTTTTGGATTTCTAGAGACAATCTGAGTCATTTGCAAAGTGGGAAAATGTAGTTACATAAACCTAAGTCTATTGTCCTATTTTTGCCTTTACATTTACACATTTTATTATAAACTAAACCTAGAAACGGAAACTAAACAAACGTGAACACACTAAGACATGCCAGTCCATTTTTGTGTCTAATCATATTTTGCTGAGGCCACTTTAATATTTACTGATAACACTCTTTGCTTTTTACAGCATAGTGAGCTCAATTCAGAATGTGTATAAGGTCTATGTAAGATAGTCAGATATTGGTTATACGGACTGATTGAGGCCAGGCAACTGGTTGGTTTATGGATACTCTTAGCTACACCTCCTCTTTTGACATCAGAGTTGCCATATTAAAGAAAAACTAGTGCACTACCATCTATAAATAATAAAAAAGAAATAACTTTTTCACTTAGCTGCTGCTATCACCAAATGTGTTCCCATATTAATTAAAGGGGTTGTTCCTGCGCCGGGATAATCACACCTGCTCCAGCCGGTGTCTCGGGTCCTGATTGATAGCAGCACAGCCACTGGCTCCCACTGCTGTCAATCAAATCCAATGACGAGGGAGTGGAACCAAGTCCTGCTGTCTGTGTCAATGGACGCAGCAGCAGGACACGGGAGGACACCCGCACGGGTGCCCCGAGGGAGAGCGCTTCTCCGGGGCACTCGAGAAGAGGAGGAGCCAGGAGCGCTGCTGATGGACCCCAGAAGAGGAGGATCGGGGCCACTCTGCAAAACCAACTGCACAGAGGAGGCAAGTTAAAAAAAATACAACAAACGTTTACATATCCTTTAAGTAGTTTTCACCCAAAAAAGTGATGCACCCAAATAAACCAAAAATGTGAGCATCCAACCACTCAAATACAAAATAAAATGAATAATGCTTATAAATGATCTTATTTATGTCAGTTATTGCTAATTTTAGTATAATGCACTCACAGTTGATATATATACATTCAATACTATATTTAAATTACAATTCACTATCAATGTGCTAGAACCACATATATCCTCAAGAAAAAGGGAAAAAAATAAGAATAGAAACAGTCTTTTAGTGTCTCCAAAAACAAAGATCACCAATTCTTCCACCACTCATTCAAAGATCCTGCGCAGCACTTCAGTCAAAAAGAGTGACCCCCACAGGTGTTTTCAGATGTGTACTCACCTTTAAAATAGGACCTATATGCTAATATAGGTCACCAGCGCCTTCCTCATAGGATCAGGGATAAATGAATAGGTGTATGGACGCCTCACTCTTCATCCAGTCACTTCGGGTTAGTGTACCCTTTTAAAAGGTCTGCTCGGTAATGCTTAGGCTGGGTTCACACTATTGCGAATTGGATGTGTCAGGAGATTGTGACTGACTCTGTATGGAGCCGTTTCACATATCTCCGGAGTGGCTCCGGTGCAAATTGCACAGGAGTCCTGTGCGTCTTCTGGTCTGTTTCAGGTCTGAATTAAGCCAAAACTTCGGACTGAAATGGTGAACAGGGACGCACCAGACCCCTGCGGTGAGCCGCTCCGTGTTGCAGTGTCAACCCAGCCTCAAACTTACGTTTGGGCCAGCTGAGACTCTGCTCCGGCTCCACCCATGTCACTGCAGAGTCTGTTGCTTGTGGTCAGGGATTTAACGGTCAGGGAAAGCTTGGTCTACCTGGATTTTTAATTTGGCAGTCAGGGAAAGGCTGGCGTACCTGGAGCTGGAACAGAGTCTCAGCAGGCAGAAACTTGAGGTTGAGTGTTACCGAGCAGACAATTTAAAGAGACACAAGCCCAGAGTGAGGAGTCTATACACCTATTTATTTGTCCCTAATACTGTAGGGAAGGTGCTGGTGACCTATATTCGCATATATGTCCTATGTTAAAGTTGAAGGCACATCTGAAACACCTGTGGTGGTCTTTTGGATTGAAGTGCTGCACAGGGTCTTTGAATGAGAGGTAAAAGAATTGGTGATCTTTGTTTTTGGAGACCCTAGAAGACTGTTTGTTTTTTTCCCTTAATATGTGGGGGACTTTTTTTTTTTTTTCTAGCACATTGATGGTGAATTGTAATTTTAATATAGTATTGAATGTGTAAATCTACTGTGACTACATTCTACTGAAATTAGCACAGTGAATGACACACCATTAAGATAATTTATTAGCATTATAATTAACTTATTTTATATTTGAGTGGTTAGATACTTAATTTTTTGGTTTATTTGGGCAATATCAGCAGCACATCATTATTTTAGATGAGATAGAGTTGCCATATTGCCAGTTTCGGCTTAGCTCCTTGTACTCCTTCCACCATTAGTTATGGTTATCCTTACAAATCAAGGGGGGAGTTGCATAGTTAGTCTGGTTGAAAAAAGACACAAGTCCATCTAGTTCAACCAATAGAAGGGGGAACACACACACACACACACACACACACACACACACACACACACACACACACACACACACACACACACACACACACACACTTGATCCAGAGGAAGGAAAAAAAAACATGGTACAATTTTCCTTAGCAGGGCTTGTATTCATTTTCCCACCTGTAAATTACTCAAAATGTTAAACATGGTGGCTTGTTTTGTGTTAAGTTTTAAACTTTTTCCACAACTGTAGTTTTCTACATAGTGTTTCTGCTGTTACTGTACTTAAAAGTTTTTTTTACATGCACAGCGGTTTTACGTCTGTTGCTAGCCCTCTTTGCACAGTTTTGTAGTATTCACAAGTTAACTGTTCTTCTATGGTGTGGTGTTTGTTTTTTATACACTCTGTATTGTTAAATTAGAAGTCTTCCTTTTGTAATGTGTGTGATACCTAATCATTTTGCTTATCCTGACTTATTTTCTTTCTCTCCACTCCTCTTTTTTTTTCTTTTCTTTTTTTTTTTAGGAACCTCAGACAACTGTTGTCCATAATGCCACAGATGGAATAAAAGTAAGGCTTGCCATTTGTATTACCATCTCTGAATATACATACTTTTATGCAGATCTTTACCTATATGTTAAAGTGATTCTAAAGTCAGAAGATTTTTTATACTAATGCATTCTATGCATTAAGATAAAAAAAAACTTCAGTGTACAGCAGCCCCCCTTAATACTTACCTGAGCCCCATCTCGATCCAAGAGTGCCTCGGCCATCTTGTATCTCTCCCTCTCCCTCCTGATTGTCTGAGACATGGCAGCAGTGCCAATGGCTCCCGCTGATGTCAATCAAAATCAGTTAGCAAATCAGGAAAGAGAGGGTGGGGCCGAACCACAGCTCGGGGTCGGAATGGGCACACAGAGCTGCGGCTTGGCTCGGGTGCCCCATAAGCTGCTTGACAGGAGGGAGGGGCCAGGAGCGAGCGAGGGACCCAAGAATAGGATGATCTGGGCTGCTCTGTGCAAAACGACTGCACAGAGCAGGTAAGTATAACATGTTTGTTATTTTTAAAGAAAAACAAACTAGACTTTAGAATCACTTTTAAACCAGCTTTCATTTTTAAAGCTTGTCAAATAAACTGAATACCTTTTTAAGTAGTAGAGACTGGAGTGTTAGGTGTCCTTGATACTGTCTGAAATTTAGTATTAAATGTAGTGTGCAAATAATGCTGACTTACCAGTATATTTATTGACTTGGATGGCTGGCATACTCAATTTTTTTTTTTTTAACCATCATTGCCAGTTATGATCTATATCTAGGCACAAGGGAGAGAAGTCTTAGGCCCCTTTCACACTGGGGCGGTGGGTGCATCGGCGGTTTTTAGTGGCGCTTTACTGTCCATTTCGCTGCGCTATTCGACCACTAGCGGGGTGCTTTTACCCCCCTCTAGCGACCGAGAAAGGGTTAAAACCACCGCAAAGCGCTGCTGCAATTTCAATGGGCTTGAGCGGTTTAGGAGCGGTGTATACACAGCTCCAAAGATGCTGCTTGCAGGAGTTTTTTTAAGTCCTGCAAGCGCACCGCTCCAGTGTGAAAGCACTCGGGCTTTCACACTGGAGAGACAGGAGCAGCCCTTTACAGGTGCTATGCAGGCACTATTTTTAGCGCTGTAGCGCCTGTAAAGCCCCTCCAGTGTGAAAGGGGTCTTACTGCCTCTAATTTGTTACATTGTAGCTTTCATATCCACATTTAGGAGTTTAATTACCCTGAAACCCTACCACTTGATAATATTTGGCTAAATAGTCAATTCTTTTCGAGCACTATATTTTGTATATTCTAGTATGTACGGTGTTTGGGTTTGACACCCATTTAAATGAAAAATTTCCGATTTGCTTATAAAATGATGGTGCACTATGTATTTTCTTATATATTCATATGGACTCACGTTTTTGTTTTACAGGGATCAACTGAGAGCTGTAATACCACAACTGAAGATGAAGACTTGAAAGGTAGCTATTTCTGTCACATACCCTGAACACTTGCTGAACAAAAATCCATTTATCTATGACTTATTTGTGGCTACACCAACAACTGGAGCTAATTTAATAGTCTGTTATTTATTTGTCTTCTTTGGACTTTGTAGTCTGCAGCTGATAAAATGGCTGGCTTTCGTACAATTTGGCAACATCTGTGTCTGGCTGAATTGGCTAAAGATTCACTTAATGCTTGAGTCAAGTGGCCAGATCACTACAGAGTTCCGTTAAAGCCCGATGATGTAATTATTTATAAACCCTTTATATTCATTATTGGCTGCATATACATATGTGTTTTAGCCACTATGATGAACACTGTTGCATTACCTGATGCTGTTTTCATATTTATGTGTAACAAATGATTACAAACATTAGGAACCAAAATTGGTAGCGTATAGTAACTTTTTTTTTTTTATAGATATTATACATGTAAATGTGATCAGCTTGATGTTAGAAATATTATAATTATGTTATTTTAAAGAAAAAACTTGTTTTTAAAAGATAAGTTCACCTTTTGGGAACATATTACACTCATACTTGGGGCCCCCGTCCTTCATTTACAGAGTTCCGTGAATGAATGAACTACAACTACTGTCTTCCATTGTGGCAGACAGCTTGTTGTTCTCAATGAACTGCAAGGGCCCTGGTGAATGCTCGATTCTTCCTTTTAAGTAAATGTCTGCCCATATAGGAGGTACAAGCAGACCGCTATACTGGATGCAATTTTGGGCTTGGGACGACTCATTGAAAACAGTGTGCAGCCAATATCTTATCTCAATAGTTGATAGTGGTTGTAAATGTAGAAGTTTTTTTTTTTTTTTTTTAACCTTAATACATTCTATGCATTCAATTATATGTGAACCCTCACCTTGTAAAACAACTCATTCACTTAAAAATGGAAATGAAAGGCAAAACCTTTGTTTATACACTTGAAAAAAAGTTCTAAGTACATTTTTTTCCTAATTTATAAGTGATTGCATACTATAGAAACATAGAAAACTGACGGCAGAAAAAAGTGGTCCGTCAAGTCTGTCCATTTATATAATTTTTTTAGATCTATGTTTGTCCCAAGCATGTTTGAAGCCACCTACTGTTCTCAGATTCATAAGAAGCTCAGAGCTAGGGGAGGAGAAGCAGTAGCACACTGGTCTCCCCAGTTAAAGTGGAGTTCCACCCTAAAGTAGAACTTTCGCTCATCGGAACCCTCCCCCCTCCGGTGTCACATTTGGCACCTTTCACGGGGGAGGGGGTGCAGATACCTGTCTAAGACAGGTATTTACACCCACTTCCGGGCATAGACTCCCACGGGAGTCTATGCCTCTTCCTGTCCCACCGCGCTGTCTGCTGGAACACACACGGGTCCCAGAGACAGCGCGGAGCATTACCATTGTGTTGCGGGACTCGCGCATGCGCAGTAGGGAACCGGGAAGTGAAGCCGTAACGCTTCACTTCCTGATTCCCTCAACGAGAATGGTGGCGGCAGCAGCCCAGAAACTAGCGATTTCTCGGCTTCGGCTGCCGACATCCCTGGACCCTGAAAGAGTTAAGTGTCAATTTATTAAAAGTCAGCAGCTGCAGTATCTGTCGCTGGCTTTTAATTTTAAGAAGTGTGTGTCCGCAAAGGTCTAATCATTGGAGGACAGCAGGCTGAGTTACCAGCACAGCTAGAGAACTGACCATGATGGGCTCTCATGCCTAGTGTGGTCAGTTTTTAATAGCTAAGCAGACATGAACAGGGATTTCACACAAAGGAAGCAATACAAAGAGAACAGGATACTTTTTTTTTTTTTTATATACAAGTTCATGACAGAACAGGCACGTATCGGGAATATGAAATGTTGGGTAACATATTCTTTAATGTAGTAATCTAACATTCATTTAAGAAAACGCAAATGAAGGGCATGACCTGATGTCATTGGCACCACATCCCAAACTACTAGAATCCTATAAACACCAAAAAAGAAGGGGACATTAGAGGTGCACCAATGTAAACCCAAGAACAGAAGAAGAGTATGTACTCAAATCAAAATATTACAATAACTTTTTTAATCCATAAATTGTAAAAAATAATGTAAAATGTAAAAAAGGCGTCCTGCCCATCCCCATCCAATAACTGATATATAGTTGCCTTAAAGCAATCCCCATGACTGGGACAATACTGGGGAAATTATGGATGACCAGATGGAGCCCATGGTTATAGGAACCAAAACATGGGCTTGAATATATAAAAAAGGCTGCCAGCCATGAAAGGAACATCGTCATACATCATGTGGATGATTTTGGAGGGGGTGCAGGTGGGAGGGCCTTTTTGTTCGTGGTCCAATGTAGTTGCAGTGTATTATAATAATCTAAGTGGAGAATTGTCCTTCCATGGTTGGCTGTTTTTTCTTTATATTGAAGCCCATGGTTTGGTTCCTGTAATCAGGGGCTCCATCTGGCCACTCTTAATTTCTCCAGTATTTTCTCCGTCTTGGGGATTGCTCTAGGCGGCTATATATCCTGTTATTTGAATACATTGTTTTTTTTTCTCTGGACGTGACCCCACAAGCACATTGAATTATTTTGTTGTATGTATCCTAAAGAAGCAATAAATGTTTGTGAAACGCGTCGGCCACTAGTACAGTGTTCTTGCGTAGACCGTTTTGTTTATTGTATGATGACCATGTAATGATATTGTATGTACTATTATAATGGGGTCCAGCAGGAACTAATGCCTTTCCCAGGGATGTGCAGACCACCTTTTTAACATTTGTACATCTTTTAAATTTATGGTGTTTGTGATATCTTACTTTGAGTACATACTCTTCTTCTGTTCTTGGGTTTGCATTGGTGCGCCTCTAAAGTCCGCTCTTTTTTGGTGTTTATATAACCTTTGTTTAAAGCACAGCTCCGCTGTTTTTTTTTTTTTTTTTAAGTCAGAGGCTACAAATACGCTGCTGACTTTCAAAATGAGGACACTTAGCTGTCCAGGGTGCCCACGATGTCGGCACCCAAAGCCAATCTGTCCCTCGGCTCTCAGGTGCTGCCGCTGCCATCTTCGGTGAGGGAATCTGGTTCCCTACTGCGCATGCGTGACTCGCACTGCACGTTCCCACTGGTCCCTGCTGTCTTCTGGGACCTGTGTGTCTCCCAGAAGACAGCGCAGGGACGGAGAAGGTCCCGGAAGTGGCGTAGATTCCAGCGGGTGGCTCGGGTATCTATGCCCGGAAGTGGGAGCGAAATACCTGTATTAGACAGGTATTTGCTCCCCCCTCCCTCCTGAAAGGTGCTAAATGTGGCACCGGAGGGGGGGGGGGGGGTCCAAAAAGCGGAAAGTTCAGTTTTTGGGTGGAACTCCGTTTTAAGTTACTTGTAGACAATATTTCACAACTTTCTTCCCAGGAATGTTTCACACTGATTTATTAGGGTGCCTATGTAAGGCTTTTCTTTTGAGAACATGCAAATATTAGTGCATGGCTAGAATCAAAGATAGAGATAAAAGTAAGACTTGGTTCACACTGCTGCAACATGCGATCAGACTTGTGAGACTCCAAGTCGCATGACATGTCAAATTCAATGTTCACCTCTGAGAGCTGCCTTAAAATACTACACAATTCGCTCCGACTTTACAAAACATTGCTGCACTAATTTGGTCTGTCTTGAATGCGATTTTCAGGTCTTGTACAGGCTCCACATCCAATTTAAAGGAAGTTGGAGGGCAAAGTCGCCATCGCTGCAGTGTGAGCCTTATGGCAATGGTTAAAGTGAACCATATTTTTTACTCACCTTGGGCAAAAGAGTGCAGTTTATTTGTTTACTACAAGCAATGGCTCCTTCCTTCCAGTTAGCCTAAAATACCATCTAATCCAGGGACTTGGACATCTTTTTCCCAAACTGTACTCATTGGTCTCCACCATATTATCTTGTGTTACAGTGACAGAGGAGAGAATGGTAAAAGGTATTTAGAACTCTGTCTAGGAGGCTGTGCCCCAGATCATAGTAATAGTATGTGTTGCATCTCATAAATGATGCAGTGAAATGCTGAGACAACATGTACTTTACCAAGATCGAGCAGAGTATAGGGAGAAGAGACATCAATCTTTTAAACTACAAGACAGTGCTTATTTATTTATAACACTAAATGGGAAAATAACATTGGACAGCCGTGAAGTGCTGTCTTCAGAAAAAATCCTCACCTTGAATTGGCACTTTAAGTATCACTCATTGATTTTGTCTCATCGTGTTTGTAGAACAGTTAGCATTTGTTAACATGTTCCATTTTTACAAATGCCGTTATATGCCTACATATTAAAATGTGAAAGCCCTACATTTATGACAGTTATGTAGCCTTTAGGTTAAAAACAACAAACCCAATGTGGAGTTGGGGAAAACTGATCCTTGGACTGATTAATAGGCTTACAAGAAGACATCAGCTGTGCTGTCAAAGCGCTAAACTTTATCTCTGTAGCTGCTGTAATAGGTCTGACCTTTTCAGCCATTCAGATGCCATGAAATTCTTCTAGCATGTGTCCTACTTTACATTGGCAGTGAACGTAAATATTTTACTGATCTATTGCAGTAAATAAGTTAATCCTAAAAATATATATTCTATTATAAAGCTCCTTAATAAGCATGTTGTATTCAATAAAAAAAACTAAAAACTCTGTTCAATGTTAGCAGTCTGTATTTTTAGCACTTTTGTGTTGCCGGGATTGTGTTTGCATAGTCTGTGCCTTGTTCTGCCCCCTGGTGGCTGCATGCTTACATTCTCTCTTCCTTCATCTGAGCTTGTAACAAAACCATTAGGTTACACCTGCAGCTTCTCATTCATTAGGACTGGTCAGGATCAGGAAAAATGTATAAAAATGTTATTTTAGATAGATGAACCATGAGACAGAATCGCATTCTGTATGGAAAGCCTACTAAGCAAAATAGCAGCCCTTCAAAAGCAAAACTATCTGTATTTCTGTAGTGAGAACTTTGCATGGCTTGGCCTTACCTGTTACCAATTTTTAAGTTCTTAGTTGTAATTATTATAATGGGTTTATTTAGCGCTAACGTATTTCTTTTACACTATATAGGAGTGGGAGGATGTTCTAACAGTGTATAGAGAAGTGCGGAATTAGTTCCATGTCTCAAGGCTTGTATTTACTCTGACAGAACCCTTCATACATAAAGAAAGGCTTTGATGAGTGCATGTTGTGTAAAAGAGTATCTTGTGTTAGTCATGTTGAAAATTGTTTATATACAGTCGTGGCCAAAAATATTGGCACTTCTGTCAGATGATGCACTACTTTGCCTAGAAAATTGTTGTAATTACAAATGTTTAGGCATTCTCATATTTATTTATTTTTGTATTGGTATGACACAAAAAGCCAAATGTGACACATTCCACGCAAAACACCAAAAATGGACTGGACAAAATTATTGGCACCCAATTTTAAGAAATAATTTCGGAGCATGGAGAAGAGAAAGAGCAGCAAAGAGTTGTCTGAGGATTTGAGAACAAAAATTGTGGAAAAGCATGGACAATCTCAAGGTTACAAGTCCATCTCCAGAGATCCTATGCTGGCCACACACTATACAAAAAATCGTCCGAAATTCGGTCATTTGGTAAGTTTGTTAGTTTTTCGGCAAGTTAATGGGCACAAAAACGGTAATCATTGGGACGTTTTTGAGCCGAAAAATGGACAAGTTTGTAAATTTTCTGCCGACCGATAAATTGAAAGGTTGTGTTTCCCATCCAAACTGTTTGCCCTAGGTATATGTAAAAAAAAACGTCCAACGATTTATCGGTCATTACATGATGGCACTATCGTTTGCTCTCACGGCCGAATGTTCGTTTTTCGAAAATGGGTTTGGTCGACTTTTCGTATAGTTTATGGCCAGCATAAATGTTCCTATGTCCACTGTGCGCAACATTGTCAAAAAGTTTACAGCCCATGGCACTGTAGCTAATCTCCCTGGACGTGGACAAAAGAGAAAAATTTACCAAAGATTGCAACAAAGGATTGTTCGAATGGTGGATAAAAAACTTTGATCAACTTCCAGATATATTCAAGCTGACCATCAGGCACAGAGTACAACTGTGTCGGCTCACACTATACATCACCATCTGAATGAAAAGGGATGCTATGTTGGAGATCCAGAAGGACCCCACTGCCGACACAGAAACATAAAAAAAGCCACATTGGAGTTTGCCAAAACTTACCCGAGGAAGCCAAAATCCTTTCCAGACGAAACAAAATTGCAGCTTTTTGGTAAAGCCCACCCTACTGCTTTCAGAAAAAGAAATAAGGCCTTTTCAAGAAAAGAATACAGTCCCTACAGTCAAACATGGTTGAGGTTCACTGATGTTTTGGGGTTACTTTGTTTGCTTCAGGAACTGGATGTCTTGACCGTGTGCATGGCATTATGAAATCTGAAGACTACCAAAGAATTCTGGGGTGCAATGTAGGGCCAAGTGTCAGAAAGTTGGGTCTCAGAGGTCATGGGTCTTACAGCAGGACAATGACTCAAAGCACACATCAAAAAGCACCCAAAAATTGGGTTAAAACAAAGCGCTGGAGAGTACTGAACTGGCCAGCAATGAGTCCAGATCTAAATCCCATAGAGCACCTGTGGGGAGATCTCAAAACAGAAGTTGGGGAAAAAAAAACCTTCCTTCGGCAATTCTCAGATTGGAAGAGTTGTCCAAAATTCCAGTAGAGAGGTGTAAGAAACTCATTAATGGTTACAGGAAGCGATTAATTTAAGTTATTGTTTCTAAGGGGTGTACTACCAAAAATTGAATTGAGACTGCCAATAATTTTGTCCAGTCCAGTTTTTGAGTTTTGCGTGGAATGTGTCAGATTCGGCTTTTTGTTTCTCCACTTTTTTGTGTCATACCAATACACACAAAAGAAATAAACATGAGAATGCCTTAACATTTATAATTGCAACAATTTTCTGGGCGAAGTGGTGCATTATCTGACCAAATGCAGGGGTGCCAATATTTTTGGCAATGACTGTATATGCAGGTTCAATTTATAAATACTTACCAGAGTTGATAGTAGCATTATCTGTTCCAGACAATTTAACAAATGTTTTTAAGTTGTCCTTTAAAGCAAATTGGTTGCTTTGAAATTGCCATGGAACTAGTTTACATTAAAGCTGCAACATAAGATCATCTTGCTGTGTAATACATTGATTTAGATTAGCATTACTGTTCTGGTTTTAACACTTAAAGCCTAACATAACAATTATGATAAAAACATGGTCACCTTCCCTCTACATAGCTAAGTTACTGTACTTACTGTACTGGTAGGTAGGGCCCTGAATGCAGGTAATTTAACATCTGCAAATAGGACTAAGATAACTACCCAATTTAGAAATGCATTTATATGGCTTTATGATTTATTCTTATACTTAAGGATATTAAAGGGGAAATTTTGTCACTTTAAATTACTTGTTATATGTTATGTTTATGATCAACAATGGAAACAACTCTTATTGTTTGTAAGTATAATAACTGCATTCCTGTCTCCTGTGCATTTAACTTGTTGCATGCGGATCAGCATCGCTTCTCTGTCCTGGGGATGGCCCTTTGCTTCTCCAAGGATGGAGCCAAAGTGAAAGCAAAATACAGACTCAGTCCTTGCAGTCACAGTTTGGTTTGTGTACTGCAGCCAGTAAGTTCTGAGTGGAGTGGTGTGTTCTTTCCCTCACATTCTTTCTTTTACTGTTGTGCGTTGTCTATAGATACCTATTGAAATGATGAACCCTTGTGAGAAACCAGTCCTTTGCCCCATAACTTGTTCAGTTCTCTTCAGCATGCATGTTCTTATCGGTGCATGATGTAGCATTTAGTGCCATGCGGTTCATTATGATCTGCAAGCTCAGAGACCCAGGGACTTATTTAAATGCTCAGAGACCTAATAATACCAAAGGGAACAAAATAGTTTTCAGGGCTCATAAGCTTAACTCTATTTGCTGTCAGTGCATTTCTTTAAAAAAAAAAATAATTGGTTTACTGCATACTATTTAAAGGTCAACCTAATCTAAAATTGATACGTCCGTGTTAACAGTCTTGTCCATAAATTGAGTCAAATGCTGGCTTCTTACTTCTCTTGAGGACTCCTCTTGCTTCTCTTGAGTTTACCTCCATCAGAATTCTTGCGCGTCTTTCATAGACATTACAGGGCCTGTTGATGGTGCCATGCTTTTTTTTTTTTCCTGTTTTATATATTTCCTACAAAGGCATTAAAGCCTATGTCAGGGTTTCTCAACCAGGGTTCCTCCAGAGGTTGCTAGGGGTTCCTTGAGCAATCGCTACCTCTCAGATAAGTTCCCAATGACACCATTGATTTTTGTATCTACCTGTAAGGGGTAATTCTTCTCAATGTCCACAATCGTAAGATGCATTCTTCCCACTAACCATCACACTAATGAATCATGGGTAGTAGATATAGTAATTTTTAACATGGGTTCCCTGAGATGGGAAAGTTATTTCAAAGGGTTTTTCTGTGTTGAAATTTTGTGTATCGCAATATGTGCACATTTTCTCATGTTTTATCCCTTTACCCCCTTGAGTACTTTCCTGTACATACTCCTATATTAGCAGGCCATGGCGTTGTACCCAAATTTTTATTTTATATATTTTTTTTCAGGCAGGCATAGCTTTCTTTTGCTTGCAATTATTTACATTTTTTTATTTTTTTTGCTATATAAAGGGAAAAAGACAATTTGATTTGTTTACATTTACCATCCATTTCTTTACCTTAACCTTCTTTTCTTGGGGGGGTGGGGGGGGGGATCTAATTATTGCTGGTGCACTTTAAACCCCACCTTTTAAAATAAATCCCACGATCATTGGGGTTCAGGGGCACTTTAGAACCACCTCCAAAAACATCCCCACATAATTGATCAGTGGCACTTAGCGCCCTCTCCTTCTTGCTGTGTTTAAAAACATTCAGCCTATTCACAGTGGAGAATGGGGAGTTCCCTTAGTGAATGGGCTGAATGTTTGTAAACATTAGTGTTCACACTTGTGATGGCTGTGATTGAATCACGAGGTACAGTGTCACTCTGGCTCTGTGCATTGTGACTGATCTTGGCTGTCCAATGAATGCTGATTGCTTGAATGTGTTTTTTGAGCTGTGGTTTATAAAAGGCTTCTACATAAATACATGTCCACCTCCCTGCCGTTTCTTTACAGTACAGAGGTATGGAGGTGGTTGGCCACACTGCAAGTACAGACACTGTTGATGTGCCAAAAATGATAGTGTGCTCTTAAGCCAGCCATAGATGGTTCGAATCTTGGCTGGTTCAGCATGGATCGGCCAAGATTCGAACCATGAATGAATGGGCAGGCTGAATGTACACAAGTCAATCCATCGATCAACCAGCATGTCGGCTTGTTGGCATACAAATATTGCCAGTGACTATAGCCACTGGCAATACTTACTGTGTTCTCCCAGCAAGGATGGCTACCCACACCAGGAAAACACTATAGCTTCGTGGGAGGAATCAAGCAATTTTCTGCAACACAGGTTGCAGGAAAGAAAATCACACCATCTATGGCCTGCCTTACCTTCTGCTTTGACATGACAACACTGTATTTTTCCCCTGAATTCCAAAGCATGTGTTATTCACTCTCCCTGTTTAATTTCTGATGATTTACAAAGAACGCAACCTCTTCTCATTTCCACCCCCCCTTCCTCATCTCCACCCCACCCCCTTCCTCATCTCCACCCCACCCCCTTCCTCATCTCCACCCCACCCCCTTCCTCATCTCCACCCCACCCCCTTCCTCATCTCCACCCCACCCCCTTCCTCATCTCCACCCCACCCCCTTCCTCATCTCCACCCCACCCCCCCTCATTCCACCCCACCCCCCCTCATCTCCACCCCACCCCCTTCCTCATCTCCACCCCACCCCCTTCCTCATAGCCACCCACAGTTCATTCAAAGTTCATTGTTAGGCTTCATGTACACTAGCAGCTCCTAAACTTGCTTTTAGGAGCTTTCTGCGTTTTTTTGCCAAAGCTCCTACACTCAACTCCATAAAAGCCTGTGTCCATGTACACATAGTCTTTTAGCAAAGTTTAGGAGCGGCTGCGGTTAGGTTCAACCTCCCTATCCTGAACGTGGAAAGATCGCGTTCAGGATAGGAACGATTTGACCGCCGTCTGTGGGAAAACGCAGAACCACGTGTGATTTTGCAGCGTTGTGTGCGCGGTGTATAATGACGCAATTGGGGTTTACATGCACTAGCAATTCAGGTGACACCTTTGTTAAGGCTTTGTAGGAAGGAAAGACACAAGCATCTGTTAAAAAAAATCTTACCTATAGAATATCAGAACCTAGGAAGGAATTTTAACCATTGGTGCCCACCCAGAGTAGGAATTTGCATTTAAATACCCCAGTATGCAAACAAAATAATGAAAAACTGTGGCTATTTTGATTTGCTTCTATGGGAGATGCACTTATTTATAGGATATCATAAAATAAAAATATATATTTGAGTGGTGGCTTAGTGTTCTGCTGCAATAAAAAAAATGTCATGCACTCAGATGCATGAAACGTAAATTGAGGGCATATTTTTGTGCCTGTGAGACGTCTGAAGTGTACAGCTGCCCATATTGTATCCCTGTAAGCTAGCATTACATGCATAAACTCGTGCACAGGTGTAAATACCTCAGCTCCGCTTTTGTGCGTCCAGGAATTTACGCCCATGAGCGAGTGCTAGTTTACACAAGCACTGCATATACCTGGGCATAGCCAGTGATTACTATAGGTGGCTGTACACTATCGCTGTGTATCTTGGGTGCGGAAATACACCAGCAGATTACATTGGATGCCTGAAAGCATCCATGTGCATAAAGCCTAAGGGTGTCTGAGCTGCATACGGATACGGGGTTGGACAAAATTATGGAAACAAGTATAGTGAAAGAACGTATATGTTGCATATTATGGTGTTGGACCGCCTTTGGCATCCAAGACGGCTTGAATTCTGGGAATTGACAAATAAAAGTCTTGGATGGTGGATAATGGAATCTGATATCACTCGTCATGCAAAAAATCAGGTAACAATCCTGCGCAATGTGCTTTTGTCTCTTTCGGTCAGTTGACCATGCCAACTGCACTTATGATTATCAGATGACGTTTTCCTGGAAATTGATACTGTACCTCTCGGCACCACAAATAACTTCAGTCAGAGGCACCAGCTATGTGGGAACCACCAATTTGTCCTCTTTGAAACACTGTAAGCGCTGACATGACTCCATATTACTAGCAGAGTACTCAGTGAATGGCAAACGTGAGGCTTCCCATCTGTTATTCAGGTGTCTCATCACACAGTGGAAGCAAAAAAATGTTAAATCACTTCCGATTTCAACGTAAAATGTCACTTTCACACCTGCAAATCATTTAATGTTTCCATATTTTTGTCCAACCCCTTATGTTCTCTTGCAGTACCTAAAATCTGCATTTTGTTTCCTATGAAAAGAAAGATTGGGTAATAATTAACTGCTGTTCTAAATATATGATCAGCTTTAGTTATGAGTTACTTGTGTATAATTTATTTTAACCGGAAAAGCACAGCTGTTGTCTTAAAGTATTTTGATTTTATTTTGATTTGCAGTAGATTTATTTGTTTTAGTGGTCATTATTTTGCTAACATGTATGCTTCTTTACAGTTACCCAGTCTTGCGAGGAGAAAGTTCTAGCCTGGGAAAGCCCAGGTCAGACTTTGGAGATAGAGCATGCCCAGCCCGAGCCTATGCTCACTCCAGTTGTACCATTTTCACTTAGCAATTCACTGTGTAAGTTAGCTGTTAGATGGCAGCCCAGTAGAGCGTCTTTTGGTACTGACCCACCCTAGTTACCAGTATATGTTAATCATCACTATTAATTTTCACACTTGCCTACCTTCCTTTTCCTTTAGCAGTTCTTTATATAGTCCCTACCTATCAGAGGAGGGCTGGCAACCCTCAGCCTGTGGGGAAATGATGGGGTCACAAGCTATCACAGTGTAGAAAACCACTGCACTTTTTTTCAAATTTTTATTGTTGAATGTAATTGTAAAAATGCAGACGTAGGTAACTGAACATAGTGCCTTCTGTATATGCTCACGGCAGAACACAAAACCTCTTTCAAAGCCATATGTTAAAATCTCATGACAACATGGAGAGCTCCTCACAGATTTAAACTCCTTTGTGTGGTCTTTGTCCCGTGCCAGCCCTCGCCTGTTAACTGTACTGACCTATTGTATCTCAATGTAGGTAGTGTCTACCTGTGCTCAACAGATCACTATGAGCTTCTTGTGCTATTTTCTTCATCACATGGCTGTATATCATAACGGTGTACTTTTCTTCTCTTTGGTGTTTAAAAGTTTGTTCTTTGAAATGGTGGTAAATTACTTTGAAAAGAATGAGGCCTTTATTTTCTGCTTTCAGATACATACATACATACATACATACATACAAGGTCTACTTTAGGTGGTAAATCTTGTGTTTTCACCTGCTTTTTTGGCCTATTTAGCTTACAATTATGAGTCTATGAAACAATAAACAAAGTGTTGGGATCAAAATGTGGTGTAAAATTGCTGCAGTCTGTCTTAACCTTTCTTGTTGACTTGGTAGGATATGAAGGGAGAACATTTTCATTTTGTACCCATATTTTGTTACTAATCATCCATCAATTTAGCAGACCAAGACAGTATAAATTATCTTATTTGGGGGGGGGGGGGGGGGTTACTTTTGTGGTAGAATGAGTTTATCACATGTGGGTAACTTGACATCCAGAACATTACTGTCATTTAATAACGTCATTAAGCAGACACTGACAATACATACAGTATAGTGTGTGTTGTGTGAATGTCAACAGCAGAAAAGTACATTTCTTGTACTTGAGTGCTGTGGCACAATTCACAATGTTCTGTATGTGTAGGTTTAGGAATGCTACACCTTGCAAAGTAAGGAACATGTAATGCGATAAGGCCTTCTCCCTCCTTTTTATGAGATTTTTGCCCATATCTCCCTCATACCACTGAAATTAATAGCATCAGCACTTATACGATGTAACCATAGTTCATTAGGCTTTAATATACAGATATGAAGCCCCATTTATTGATTTTATAGATAAATGTATTGGTAAATTCAGTGACCTCCTCCTCTAGCTTACTACAAGAAGAGACTTGCAGCTGAAAATTATTGGATTTAAATTATTTCCTTTTGCTAACATACAGTTTGTGTGAGGACTCAAAGATATGGGTTCACCATGATTTAGCCCAAGGAGGTTAGATACTGGAGTGGAGTTTGCTGCTGAACATCTTCATGTTCTACCTTTTTGTCTTTCTTCCAGTTGATTTACCCAATGAACCCAGTAAATCATACTTTCGTTTGTGTTATTAACCTTATAAGGTCTTTAGAAATACTACAACTGTGACAAAATCGTTCTGTATATTCCATGTTACTAAGTCTGTCTTCTTCTGCAGTGCGAAAACAGGAGATTATAAAGATCACAGAGCAGTTGATTGAAGCTATTAACAATGGAGACTTTGATGCTTACACGTGAGTGATTTTTTTTTTTTTTTAGTACGTAATTGCTTATTTCATCACATATAAATGTTGCACCATTTCTAGTAGGAGCATTGGAAATTAATGTGTGTCTAAAGTCAGATTTTTTTTTTGGATCAAGTAGAGTATAGTTTGCGTCCTTGATACTGTACATACTTGCAGCATCTCTTATTCAGCTCTGAATGTCAGCCGTTCTAAGCAAGCTAAGCTCTGGTCACTTCCAGAACTTGCCTGGTCCTTCTCAACTCCTACATTCCTTTTGGCCTACCACTGTGATGGGCTGCCTTGCTGGCCAGTAGGACCATCTGTAAGGTGGGGGGGCTGGACAAACGCCATCACGACCAGGAAGTATTCGAGATTTACCTTTTTCAGGAAGGCTGACCTTTTATCTGTAGCAGAGGTGAATGAGAGCTGATGAAAGCTGTGTGGAGACCTCCAAGTGTCTAAAGCGGAGTATACAGAAGTAGAATCTTTAAACGAAATTCGTAAGAAAATTCTTGAACATTTGCACGAAAATTCTTTTAAAAATTCTCAGTACTATAAACTTGTTTGAAAAAATAAAAAATTCTCAGTACATTCGAATGTCGTTTTGAAAGTAGTTCAAGATTTTGTTAACTTTGCCATCCTGCGCCTTTGAATTTTTCTTCACTGCAATCTAAACAAACGTTGAATTGACCCCACTAACTAGAAAAACAAACTTTCTTAAGACGAAAAATGTCAAATTAAATTCTACTAGTGTATGTACAGCTTTATTACTTTAAACTTACTTTAAACTTTACTTTAAAATTGTGGTTTCCTGCTGAACCGGCCGAGATTCGAACCGTGTATGGCCAACCTAAGATCCTGTGGTTATGCTGGGGCTGCCCTTACATCTTTGTTTGCCATTGTCCAGTCACTTAAAGATGGCTGCTTAACCCAATCATCTAGGACAAATATCCCATGTCCTGGAATGTACTCCAAGAAAATTGTTTTGCAATCAGTAATCCTAATTTTTTTTTTCTTGAAATGCCATGTAGCAGTAGATATTCTCATTATACATAGGTGAAGCTAAAGGAATTTCTTCACATAGGTAAAGTTCATAGAGAAGTTGCCATGAAGATTGTTCTATAAAGCACAACACTAAACCTTTCAGAAGTCTAGGACACACAAAGCAGTGTTAGTGACATTTTACCATCATAATTCCAAAAAAGTTGAGACGCTGTGTAGAATCTACATAAAGACAGAATACAATGACTTGCAAACCTCGTAAACCCATAATTCACAATAGAAAACAAAAAACATGTCATTTTGAAATTGATGGCAGCAACACATCTCAATAAAAAGTTGGGACAGGGCAACAAAAAGCTGGCAAACTAATTAGGTTAATAGGCAGCAGGTCAATAACATGACTAGGTATACAAAAGCATCCGAGAGAATCATTGGGGTTATTTAGACCCCTTTCACACTGGGGCCACGGCGGCATTCGCGGTAAAGTCTTTAGTGGCACTTTTGGGCCGCAAGTGGGGCACTTTTAACCCCAAAAAAGTGGTTAAAACTCCTGTGTTGCTGCGCTTACGGATCGCTTTTTAAGGTGCCTTGGAACCACTGTCCATTCATTCCAATGAGCAGAGTATTTTGTGAGCGCTAAATACAGCGCTCCCAACCCACCCCAAAGATGCTGCTTGCAGGACTTTTCGGAACGTCCCGCAAGCGCACTGCACAAGTGTGAAAAGTGACACTTCACTGAATGGGAGACCTTTTTTCAGGCAGATAGCAGAGGATATTTCCAGTGCTAAAGCACCTGAAACCCGCCCCAGTGTGAAAGGGGACTTACTAAAGCTGGAGAGTGCAAAATCTGGATCAACTCTGGCAATAAAACCTGAAAGCTGATTGGTTTCTATGCAAAGCTTACTTGAACAAGGTACAATTAGAAGCTGATTGGCTACCATGCACAGCTGCACCAGATTCTGAGTACACCAGCTTTAGTAAATCTCCCTAAGTGTGTCATAAGTAAAGATGGGCAGAGGTTCACCAATCTGTGAAAAGCTGCATCTAGAAATTGTTGAACAATTTCAGAATAATCCTCAGTGTAAAATTACAGAGACTTTAAATATGTCATCATTTACAGTACATAATATCAAAATATTCAGAGAATTGTGTGCAAGGGACAAAGCCAAAATTCATTATTAGGTGCCCATGATTTTCGGCCCTCAAACGGCAATGCTTTAAAAACGGGCATGATCCTGTGAAGCTCATCACAGCATGGGCTCAGGAATACTTAAAAAAAATGACTGTCTATTAACACAGCTTGCCGTGCCATCAACAAATGCCAGGTAAAGGTCTATCATGCAAAGAAGTCCTATCTGGACATGATCCAGAAACGCTGGCATCTTTTCTGGCCTAGGCTCATTCTGTGGTCAGACAGACATATCAAAATTGTGAAATTATTTTTGGTAACCATGGGCGCCATGTCCTCTGGACTAAAGAGGAGAGGGACATACCTGCGTGTTATCAGCGCTCAGTTCAAAAGCTTGCATCTGTGATGGTAGGGATGCAATTATTATGACTGGAATGGGCAGCTTGCGCATCTGTAAAGTCGCCATCAATGCTGAAAGATATATTCAGGTTTTAGAGCAGCAATGGCTCCCATTCAAATGACTTCTTTCAGGGAAGGCCTTTCATTCATCAGCAGGACAATGCTAAACCACATACAGATTCCTCCTGTATTTTATTGTAACTATACTGTCTGCCCTCATGTTGTAAAGTGCTGCGCAAACTGTTGGCGCTATATAAATCTTGTATAATAATACTGCATCTATGCCAACCGAATGGCTTCATAGTAGAACTGGTCTGCCTGCAGTCCTGGGCCATGTCACACTTGTGATATTGACATTGAGAACTCCTCACAGGATTGCTATACAGGGAAGAGAAATTCTCACCTACTTCCACTTGTGGCTCCTTTGCTCACCTGATGAGAGAGGCATCACTCAGTGGCTGATAACATTCTGCAGAGTTTTTGTCAAAGACTGCAACACTTTTCTTTTCCAGCCAGCAAATGAGCCATACCATGAAAGCAAGTGTATATTTTCTGTGCACTATTTAGCAGCCCTGTTGCGAAGAGCTATTGCCAGTAATAGGATTGCATGTGTGCCAATGACCTAAGTTGTAAACTGAAACAAAAATGGCAACCACTCCAGGCAATGTATGCACATGGAAAGGACAAACAATACAAAACCAGCTAGCCAGCAAAAAAACATAACAAATTACACTAACAACCTGGATTTGGCCCTAATTCTATGAGATCCTCCATCTTGGAGTATGTATAACAAAGAATACATTGATTGAGGATGGATATGCCTGGAGGACTCCATTGTATCTCTACACCAAATTTATCAAATTGAAACAAAAATAGCGTCAACTCCAGGCACATGAAAAGGACTTTTTGTAAAACGGACAATACAAAAATATCCCCACAAAAGTTTTTAACCTATGCTTTCAAGGTTGGTTCACACCAGGATCGTACAGGAACGCAGTCCATGTTCCTCTGCGATTCGGCAGCCTTGCAAATTGCACTGGACCGCACAAAGTAATGCATGCACTGCGTTTGAATACTACACTACTCCAAATTGCATGGCACTGCATTACCATGCAATCTGCATTTTGGGTGCCTTTAACAATGTATTGACACGCACAGCAGATTGTAAAGGCAGTGTGTTTTGAATGTGGTGCCGGAAACACACACAGAACACGCCTCTCCCAAATCATGTTCTGATGTGAACCAATACTGATTATTAGTGTTTTCTTGCTGGTTAGCTTTTGTATCGATTTAATGAGCCTATATAGTGGACATGAAAAATAACTAATTTCCTCAATCATAATAGATTTTCATCAGCACCATTTTACTTTTGTAAGCCACTGTGCTGATCCATTACCGCAAAAACATGCCAAAATAAATACTAACGGATATATTTGTAGCATTGCAGCAATGCGGTGCTAGCAGTTGTATATTATGATGAGATCTGATTACTCATTCCATTTATTTTTCATTACACAGAAAGATCTGTGACCCTGGCTTGACTTCATTTGAACCTGAAGCTCTTGGTAACCTTGTTGAAGGAATGGACTTCCATAAATTTTATTTTGACAATTGTGAGTGTTAACCTTTTTGTTTGTTTTTCTTTTTTCTTTGTGATACAAAAACCTCACTATGGAAATTTTCATGATGGCACCTCACTGGAGTACATCAGTGCAATCTATTCCAGAATACAGGAAATGTTTTACTAGACTATATTTTAATAACTTAGGAAAACGTCCCTATAGAGAAAACAATCCTAGGTCCCAAAAAGGGAAATTTAATTAATGTTATCTCATCATACTACTTTCTTCACAAAACAAAACTGTAGTTTTAATTGTAACTGCAGTTTTTAACTGCAGGTGAACTATAATCATGTTAAAGATATTAACCAATTTTATTGACGTCTTTCATTTCCTTTCTTAAACTGAATGCTAAATCTGAGGATTTGCTGTAAATTAAGAAATACAAGCATCATCTGCTTTTCCTTAGTCTTGGAAGGTATATGCAGAACATGACTGTAATCTGACTAACAGCTTTGTGGAGACAACTAAGAAAATCTGTTTAATATATACAGTGCATTGAATACTTTTTTTTTTTTTTACATCTTTGGTAATTACATTCACTAGTTCACAAATGTTACAGTGGAGGTTGTATTTCTTTCCAACTGGTTGCCTATAATAAAACGTACTGGAGAGATTAAGGCTGGGTTTACACCTATGTGAATTGGATGTGGGTTTGCCTGCATCCAATTCACATAGCAGAAGATTGTGACTGGCTCTCTATGGAGCCGGTTCACACATCTCCTCAGCGGCTCCAGTGCAAATTGCACAGGAGCACTGTGCGTCTTTTGGTCCGCTTCAGGTCCGAATTCAGCCAAATGTTTGGGCTGAAATCGGACCTGAAACGTTGAATAGAGATGCACCGGACTCCTGCTGTGAACCCCATGCGGCTTAGCTGTGAACCCAGCCTAAGGGGCAAGATTGTAACTCACATATGCTGCAGAATCAGAATGTGAGCACAATATATGCCATTGACAAAACCTTCACTTAGATTTGTGGTTCTTACAGTAGAATCAACAACTATCTCCCACCCAAAACAGTTTTTTTGTTTTTGTTTTTTTAAATATGATTTCCTTTGTTGTAGATTAATTAACTTTTTTTTTTTTTCTATTTTTTCTCTTTTTAGTGTTGTCCAAGAATACTAAGCCTATTCATACTACCATCCTAAATCCCCACGTGCATGTAATTGGGGAAGATGCTGCCTGTATTGCTTATATCCGACTTACACAATACATTGATGCCCAGGGACGACCTCGTACTACACAATCAGAAGAGACAAGGGTCTGGTATCGTAGAGATGGCAAGTGGTTGAATGTCCACTATCACTGCTCTGGGGCCCCAGCTGCCCCCCTTCAGTGAGGAACCAATTCAGGTACATGGGAAAAAGTTGGGAAAAGATGTAGACCAGCAGTCCACTTACTTCGGCCTATGGGCAAGCCTGCTGCTTGCCTTTTAAAGCCTCCATAATGAGAAGGCCCTGAATACAAGGCCTTCACTTTGCACATCTGTGCCCCTGTATGCAGACTGGCAGTAGGTGTCAAGCATGCCAGAACTCATCAGTGTGCCTTAGTCAACACTGGGCCAAGTGATGATCTGCCTAATGGACCAATAACTCTGGGGGGGGGGGGGGTGTCCCACCGTCCACTGATAACGAAGGCTTTTATCTAATGCACCAAAAGTAATGGGACATTGAACTTAACTGTTTAAAATGTTTGAGATGTAGTCAGATGAGCTGTAGGAAAAAAGTAAAGTTTATGCTTGTCGCAAAAAAAAATGAGCAGCAGTTTGCTAATGTATGACTAGACAGAGGAGGAATGCCTTTAAAAATGTATAGTTCTTTTTTAATGACTAATCTCTACATGAGTGTAGGTGTCTGATGTTTTGACTGCAGCAGCGTTTTTTTTATACGTTGAGTGTGTCACAGATCAATAACAGACGGGGAAGCTAAAGCTCAGCAAGAAGTGTCAAGCAATTATTTAATTTATAAAGTTTGTGGTATTGGTACTTAGGGTTGCCCTTAAATGTCTACTTCCCTTTCACAGCCTAAGGAGATTACCAGGAATTAATCAGGTGGTTTATGGTCATCCTTACTTTCCCTTTCCTTTTTTGAAGTACCAGACCTGCTACAGTCAACCAGTTCACTAAATGCCTGTTTTACTTTTACATTTTGGTTTAAAGTTTGTCAGGGCAGAAAAAAATATATTGAGTACATCTCTTCAATCCATGCCCAAATTGTCCATGTTTTATTAGTTTAAAAAGCTGCAAGCACAGAATAATATCTGCTGATCTGCCAGAAATCCAATAATCCATCTACTAACTTTTTGTTAGGATTGATAACACAGTGGAGTTTATTTTCTAAAAGTAGAGAGTGCAACATCTGGTGCAGCTGTGCATGGTAACCGTTCAGCTTCTAAGGCCGAGTTCACACTGGTACGACACAACAGTACCACTTTGGATCCGACTTTGCCCTGCAACTTGAAGTCCGACATGCGTCCGACTTCAATGAACAGGGATCTGACTTTGATCCCTGACAATACCAGGCACTGTGTCTGGTATGAATCTTTAGGGGGAACTCCACGCCAAATAAAAACGGCATGGGTTCCCCCTCCAAGAGCATACCAGGCCCTTCGAAAAAACGGCATGATCGCCCCCCAATCCATACCAGACCCTTATCCGAGCACATAGCCTGGCAGATCAGAAAAGGGGGTGGGGATGAGCGAGCCCCCCCCCCCGAACCCCGTACCACGCCGCATGCCCTCAAAATGGGGGGGTGGGTGCTTTGGGGCAGGGGGGCCTGCGCCTCCCCACCCCAAAGCACATTGCCCCCATGTTGATGAGGACAAGGGCCTCTTCCTGACAACCCTGGCCGCTGGTTGTCAGGGTCTGCGGGCAGGGGGCTTATCGGAATCTGGAAGCCCCCTTTAACAAGGGGAACCCCAGATGCCGGCCCCCCCACCCTATGTGAATAAGTATGGGGTACAGTTGTACCCCTACCCATTCACCTAAAAAAGTGTCAAAACTAAAACACAGCACACAGGGTTTTAAAGTAATTTATTAAGGCAGCTCTGGCGTCTCTGATCCGCTGATGTCTTCTAGCCCTCACCGGTTCTTCTCCCCTCTCTGGGTCTTTTCCGCTCTCTCTCCGTTTTTTTCTCCCTCTATCTTCTCCGCTATCTTCTCGCTCTTTTGCTGGGTCTTCTCCGCTGTCTTCTCCCTCTGTTCTTCTTCCGATGTTGAATCAACGCTCTCTTCCGCTCTAGTGCAGGGTGTGCCACTACTTATATTGGCATGGGGCGTGGTCTCCGTGTGGCGTCATCCAGAGGCCCGACCCGTATGACGTCACCACCCAGGGCAGCATGATAACGGTGAAGTCATAAGGGGCTGGTCTCCGTTGACCCCACCCCATGCCAATATAAGTAGTGGCACACTGCGTACCCGGCATTAGAGCGGGAGAGAGCGTTGAGTCAACATCGGAAGAAGAATAGAGGGAAAAGGCAGCGGAGAAGACCCAGCAAAAGAGCGAGAAGATAGCGGAGAAGACCCAACAGAGGCAGAAGACAGCGGACAGAGGGAGAAGAACCAGAGAGAGAGCAGAGGCAGAAGACGTCGGTGGAGGAGGCAGAAGAGCTGGAGAGGGGAGAAGAGATCGGAAGAGACTACGGAGCTGCCTTAATAAATTACTTTAAAAACATGTAATGTGTTTTAGTTTTGACACTTTTTTTTTTAGGTGAATGGGTAGGGGTACAATGTACCCCATACTCATTCACATAGGGTGGGGGGCCGGGGTCTGGAGGCCTCCTTGTTAAAGAGGGCTTCCAGATTCCGATAAGCCCTCTGCCGCAGACCCCGACAACCAACGGCCAGGGTTGTCGGGAAGAGGCCCTTGTCCTCATCAACATGGGGACAAGGTGCTTTGGGCCGCCCTGCCCCAAAGCACCCACTCCCCCATGTTGAGGGCATGTGGCCTGGTATGGTTCGGAGGGCGAGGGAGGCGCTCGCTCATCCCCACCCCATTTCCTGACCTGCCAGGCTGTGTGCTCGGATAAGGATCTGGTATGGACTTTGGAGGGGAACCCATGCCCGTTTTTTAAAAATATTTGGCATGAAATTCCCCTTCAAGATCATCAGAGCACAAGTCGTATCCCAAAGTCAGATCAGGCAAGACGGCGATCCGACTTTGAGCCGACTTCAGTGATATTCAATGGGCTGAAGTAAGATCAAAGTTAGACCAAAGTAGTGCAGGGAGCATTTTCAAAGTCGGACCAGTTAAGACGGCTCCCATAGGGAAACATTGGTTTTCACATGTCATGCGACATGAGCTCACAATGTCGGACCGTTCGTCGTACCAGTGTGTGAACCCGGCCTAACTTCAACTTGTTTAATTAAGCTTTGACAAAAAAACTTTTAAGCTGCACCAGATTTCACACTCTTTACTTTTAGTAAATCAACCCCAGTGTCTCTGCTATACTGAAATACCAAGCAGCATTGTCAGTCCTGCCTGCTGGACTACAGAATTCTGGGATTTCTCTGCCAGTAAATGATGCGGCTGGCCTTGATATAGATTTTAGGATTGTTTGCTAAATGCTTTCATTAGGTAATGGCTAAGAATACTAAAGACACTGCATTTTCACTGAATCATAGATGAGAAGCAAGCAGCAGTTTTGGCATGCTGAATACTATAGAAGCTGTTGTGGTAAAAGATGGCTTACAGGCCTTTACTTCTGTTACTCTGGTCTCCACAAGCTTCTAGATTCACTCCTAATTAGAATCCGCTTCGTAGGATATGGCTTCTTACACTGTAATTGTCACAAAATCTTGTAGCTGCAGTCGGATTTTAAGTAGCCAAGTGCCAGGTTCTGTAATAAAATAAAAGTAAATGCTGCCGTAGTGTGCGTTTATAGTATATTGTTCTCCTAATTTCTTTTATAGTGTTGCTTTTCCTTTCATTTTATAACCACATTCCTGGTTTTGTTTTTTGTTTTTTTCTTTAAACAGCCTCTCCCGTGGAAGAACCTCTTTCTATTGAGCGAGTGTGGATCGCCCAAACGACGGCAACTGTCCCGTTCGTTCGGAAGTTTTAAAAAAGATAAAAAAGTACATAAAAATTAAAAAAAATAAAAATATTGATGCCGGCAGTAGCCAAAAATGCACGAAAACCCTGCATGCATTCTGAGGCTGAAGCAGCTGCTGGCTAATTTGTTGTATTTCATGGATCCATCGTGTCTGTTCCTGCTGTACGGAGGTGTTTTTAAAGTTTCAAAATGAGCAAAAACTAATATAAAATAGTATATATATATTGTTAGATAAAAATCAGGCTGAGGATTATGCAACTTCTTTTAGAATGAGGAAAGTTGAGATGGCCACCTGAAGCATCATTTGGGAAAAATTACAAAACTAGTAAGATGTGTATGGACCATATCTTTTCATTGAAAAAGCTGCTGGTTCATGTAATTATGTTGTAGAGAAAGGAAGGGGTGTAGTTTTGAGGACTGGCGTCTTCATCTGTTAAGTGTCGACTTTCAAAAGTGATAAGATAGAGCCACGAAAGGAGGTGTTGATTTGGTTGCATCCTCTATTTTATTTTTAATGACTATTAAAACCTTCTAGGTATTCTCAGCTGAGCTGTTGGTTAACCTCCAATGTAGCACTGAGCTAGAGATATTGTTATCCATCCAACTGGCTCCCAAGAGCAGAACTTGGTCTATGTTAAGAAGGGAATGGGCAGGGGAGAATTATTACAGAGATACAAAGCTATATAAAAATGAATATAGAATGTACATCCTGCAGAAGGAACCATTCATTAGTGGCAATGTTAATATAATTAATTTTTGGTATGAACTCTTCAGAGAAAATAGACAAAAAATAGAAACTGCCATGTTATGGGAAGTGTTGATGCATAGACACCTTCCCTTGTGGTATATATGTAAAGGGGGCTCATATATTTTCACAGCGATTAAAGCTTTGTGTACTATTAAGCAGATTTGGAGACAGTCTGCTTGTAAGTCATGTGTGGTCTGTCATGAGTGAAACGATACACTGAACTCAAATGCGTAGAGATGTATGCATGTCTTTCTATACTTGCCTGCACCTTCTAAACTGTGTGCTCTGATGGCCCCTCATACATTTTTTTTTATTTTTTTTGTGCAAGAGGGTGAATAGTGTCTGACAACTTCATTTTTTTATTTTTTGAAAACTAAGTCTTTAAGATGTCGTCTTTTTTTTTTTTTTTTTTTTGTAAAACCCTCCACTTTCCCTCATAAACAGTATCTAAAATGACATTCACCTCATTTGCAAAATGCCATTTAGATTCAAAAGAACTCTCAATGTTCTTGTTTGTGGGTTGTCCTTTATAGAGAGCTAGGCTTTCTTTGTATCCTATCTGAATAAGCAGATGTGTAATCTAGATTTTGCATATCAAACGCTGAAGCGTTGTTAAGCATACAAAATGCACAAACTGTAATTTGCCTTTTTTGTCACAAGTCCAATAAACAGCAATCCATGTTGAGCATTTATACACGCTGATGTAGAAACAGAAAGTCTGTTTTTATGAGTTTTGAATTTCTTTGGTCGCCTTAATTACACGCACAAAATAGGAAAAAAAAAATACAATAAGATTGAAATTTGTGTTTTCCTTTCTGATAAGTTTTCTAGTGAAATCTATGGAAGCGCATCAAAACCCACGTCAAGGCTCATCGATGCGTGTTGACGCATATAGTCTTGTATTTGCAAAATGCGTTTCAATGTACTTTCTATTGAATATCAGTGTGTGTGTCACAACACACACTGTTGTGCATTATGATGCATCAACATGCATCTTGAAGCATGAATTTTGATGTGTTTATATTGATTGCAATGGAAAATGCATAAAAAAAAAAACGCAAAGATGTGAGTTCAGCTAATATGAAAAAGAAGGCTCTTTTGAAGGTTTGCTGTTGAAAATTGTTAAATTGCCATTGTTGCACAATTTGGACTTTGAAAAAAAAAAATGTTTTGATAGGTGCATGTCATGGTATGTCAACCCCACTTGTGATCAAATTAATAGTATGTTGGGCTTACAGAAGACATTTGTATTTGTGAAAATTTGCACATGGCCTAAGCATGTTCTCCAGAATTCCTGAGATGACCAGTGCAAGATGTAATGGAAAGAAATTATTAGATGGCTAAGTATTAAATCGGATATTGACGTAAACGAGAATGGGGTTAATACAAATCAGTTTGGAATGCTTGTGTGAAATTTATAAGAGCACACGGGGTGGGGTGATGGGGTGGGGGGAGGGGCTTTTTTCATGGTTTTCAGGGAGATTTTTTTTTTTTTTTTTTAGTTTTTATTTAAACGGCACTAAATCTTAACAAGCTGGGAAGAAAAGCTTTTGGCTTTTTAAGTTAAAAGGGAAAACCAAACAAAAAATATATGCAGTTAAGAAAAGTTATGCATGTCTTCTTTAGGTCTGCTCTGTCACTGTCTGTTTACTTGATTAAAATATGAGAATCGCTCTGTATTTAGTGCATCTTTCTAAGAACAATAAAAAAACTTTATATTTTTCTGTTATTTTTATTTTTTTTCTTTTCTTTTGCACTGTCTTTGGGGATTTTTTTTCTTTTTAAGTTAATTAAAAAAAAACTTAGCTTGGTATGGTCATTATCTGACAAACCACTTCTAGCATTGTTACTGTTATCTTATGGGGCTAATGTAAGCATATATATAATATATATTATAAATATCACGTTTTAAACAGGACTTGGAAAGGCATTTGATGCAGAATCTTTGCATGATAATAGAAAATAAAACAATTACCCTGTGTTTGTTTGTTCTGAATGTTGGTAGATCTTCATAGCTTTGTTATATTGAAACCTTGGAAGAAGGTATTTAATAAAATAACAATTAAACCATGCTTTCTGTTTTGTCTCAGTGTTTTACACACACAAAGGTTTCTTTAAGAAACAAATTGTATAGAATGTTCTTGCTACTTTTATAAAATGATTTCTTTGCATTTTTCATGATGATTCACATTTGTACACAATTTAAAACTTAACATCCTCTATTTTGTTTTTGATAGTTGTGAAGGATTGGAAACTTTGGTATGTTTCTACTGCTGCCTGTATCCCCAATTTTCCTTCACTTTTTTTTCAGAAACAGGAGGGTGGAGACAGGAAGTGAAATTTCTCCAATTGGGACAGAGATGGCAACAAAAAACATTTTTGGTGGACTGGGGATTGGTTCGAACCTCTGTGGGATTTTATTGCTGTCTAGCCTTCCTGTCCTGGGGCAGTAACTCGCCAAGCCCCTAATTTCTTGTCTTGGTCAAAGGAATAAAAATAAAGCGAACAAATTACATAAGGCCTAAGAGTTTTGAATAACCTTATTCAAAACTGAAAAATAGTTTTGACTTAAATTGGGTTTTGCAAACTCACTGTAGGAAAATTCTCATTACAAAGGGTAAAATAAACTTCCTTGCTTCATGCACAATTTGGCTGCCCCTTAAATTATTATTTTATTTTTTTTGATGGTGGCACGTTATAGAATCGAGTTGTCACATGATCAGAGCAGTTGCGATTGAAATCTGTGGGATCAAAAAGCCCAAATATATAAAAAAAAAAAAAAAAAAACGTTTTGAGCGTATAGTGACTGAATGTTCAAGTGCGAACAAGCACTATTGGAATTAATGGGATTCTGCATTGTAAGGCATAATCAGAAGGGAAACACACTGTGTGCACATTTATTAGGCGAGTTGTATTTTTGAGGATTCATTTCATTATTGAACAAGTACAGTGCTCTGTCAATCCAAAATTTTAATAAACCTCAAATCTGAATATTTAAGAGTAAAAGTGAGGGTTTTGTCTCAGGAGAATATCTGTGTGCACAATTATTGAAAGTTAATGTGCAGAATTAATATTCAGCTAAATGATCATTTGTTAAAGTGAGAATAAACCACTCAAAATGTACAAATTAAAATTTTTTACATTTCGAGAAAAAAAATTGGTGACCAATATAGCCACCTTCTTATCAATAACAGTCATAAGCCTTCCATTTTTGGAGTCTGTCAGTTTCTTGATCTGTTGACGTTCAACTTTGTGTGCAGCAGCAACCACAGCCTCCCAGACACTGTTCAGAGAGGTGTACTGTTATCCTTCACCATAAATCTTCCATTTAGGAAGGGCCCACAAGTTCTCAATGGGGTTTAAAGTCAGGTGAGGAAGGGGGCCACGTCATGCAGTGGAGTGCTTTGATGCATGCGATGGCGCATTGTCCTGCATTAATATCATGGTGGTCTTGAAAGATGCAGACTTTTTTCTGTACCACTGCTTGAAGAAAGTATCTGCTAAAAACTGTCAGTTGGTTTGGTTGTTGATTTTAAATCTATCTTCAACCCGAAAAGATTGAGATAGCTCATCTTTAATAATACCAGTCCATACCAGTACCCCCCTACACCTAGCTGTCATCTGAGTCAAAGTGGAGCTCTGTGCCCATTACTGATAAAACCTTTGAAAAATCTGTCTTCAGGTATTTATTGGCCCAGTCTTGACATTTCGACTTGTGTCTTGTTCAGTGGTGATAGGGTTCCAGCCTTCCTTACCTTGGCCATGTCTCTGAACACTCAACACCTTGTACTTCTGGGCACTTCAGGTAGGTTGCAATTCTGGAATATGACAGCACTGGAGGATAATGGGTTCCTGGTAGTTTCACGTTTGTTTCTTCTTAAATCTTTGGCAGTTCTTTTTTTTTTTTTTCTCAACACATTTCCTGCGACCTTGACTATTTGCAACAAAACGCTTGATGGTTTTGTGATCATGCCCCAATATCTTATCAATTTCAAGAGTGCTGCATCCCTCTGAAAATCTTTTTCAAATTTTTGACTTTTCAGAATCAAAAACTTTTCAGTTAAAGCTCCTTTTTTTTGCCTAAGGAAAAGAGGCTGCCTATTCATTCTGCACACTTTGTTATAGGGTAGTGATGGCAAACCTTGGCACTCCAGATGTTTTGAAACTACATTTCCTGTGATGCTCGACTACACTGCAGAGTGCACAAGCATCATGGGAAATGTAGTTCCAAAACATCTGGAGTGCCAAAAAGGTATAAAGTAGGAAAGTGGTCAGCGCAACTTATTAATAAATAAAGGTAAACTACAATAGTCCAAGAATATAATCCTCTGTGCAAATATTGCTGTGCAAAAATGTGCAAAATATTCTGTGCAGGGTGTTGTGTGCAAAGTAAGCAAATATAATCCTGTGCATAAATATATAATGCTATACAGTGCACATATCCATTTCTGGTATAGTGACAAATAATGAACAAACTATATAAATGAAAAATGATGGTGTTTAACAATCGATCAAAACTGAACTGCAAAAATTTGTAAAATTGTGAAATAGTCCATTTAATCTTAAATAGACGAACAAAGAGTGAAGAAAAGTGCAAAAAGTGCTTCAAGCGAGATCTTCAATGAATAATCTATGTGTAATCTTCATGTACACCACTTTAGTGCTCTCTAGACTCTCACCTCAATCTAGATAGTATGTTGCTTTTAGAGATCAATATGGCTGGGGGACATGCTGGGACCAATGATGGTGGATGGTGTCTCTCCTAACACTATATTCCAAATAGTGGCTTCCGATTTGTCAGCGCAGACGTTCACACAAAGCAGGTATATGTAAGGGATAAAAAGGAATCTCCCATAGTGCAATAACGTTTCAACACACTAATTTATTAAATAGCCAAATGGGTACTTGCAACAATCAGGTTAAAAAACGGCAGAGCTGTAAATTAAACGGCGTTGGTCACCTTTTTACATCACTTCTGGTTCTTTCGTTCTTGCCATCTCTGTGGGTGGCCTGGTAAATGGATTCCCTGTCTGTTTACATCCGGCTACCTCTGACTGCCCGCTTCTACCCCTTTTTTTTTGGTAACCGACCCGAATTTAGGTGGGTGTAAACAAACACAAGTCTGTTTACACCCGCCTGTCCATAGGGCTGCATGGACCTTCCAATCAGGTCCACCTGAAAAGCTGACAGGCGGACCTGATTGGAATGGCTGTGTGAAAGGGGCTTAAGTGTACATTTTTAGACCAATTGTTTGTTTTAAACAATTTTTATACAAATCATCTTTGTTTACAAATATTTTATAAAGCGAGTGCAAAACAGAAACTTTTTGCTTTCAGACGGTCTCTGTCTGCATGGCATGGGTTCTGGCCAAATCCTGCTAAACAAAAAGAATGGTCAAACACAACTCTAACCCATAAAAACGATTAAATCGGAAACCCCATACAAGATATCCCTATGCATGTGTCTCCTCCAGGTATCCCAGTTGCCTCCCATATTCCAAAGACATTCTGGTAGGTTAATTGGCTCCTGTCTAAATGTATAGTATGTATAAATGTAAGTTGGAGACCTTAGATTGTAAGCTCCTTGAGGTCAGGGACTGATGTGAATGTATGTAATATGAGTACAGTGCATGTGGAAAAAATTCACTTCTTTCCATGTTTTTTTGCCCTATTCCAAAATAAATTCAATATTCTTCTCAAAATTCTACAAACTATACTCCATAATGGCAATGTGAAAGAAGTGTGTTTGAAATCTTTGCAAATTTATTTAAAAAAAAAATGAAAAAAAAAACACATGTACTTCATGTACTAGTATTCATAGCCTTTGCCAAGACACTCACAATTGAGCTCAGGTGCATCACGTTACCACGGAAAGCCCTTGAGATGTTTCTACAACTTGATTGGAGTCCACCTATGGTAAATTCAGTTGATTGGGACATGATTTGGAAAGGCACACACCTGT
The DNA here is from genome assembly GCA_028564925.1 of Lithobates sylvaticus. Classification (NCBI taxonomy): domain Eukaryota; kingdom Metazoa; phylum Chordata; class Amphibia; order Anura; family Ranidae; genus Lithobates; species Lithobates sylvaticus. The sequence goes on along the minus strand of CM053036.1, from coordinate 129,627,473 downwards.
CTATATAAGATCCTACAGTTAACAGTGCATGTCAGGAAGGAATTGTCTATAGACCTCTGAGACAGGATTCTATCGAGGCACAGATCTGGGGAAGGGTACAGAAACATATCTGCAGCTTTGAAGGTCCCAATGAGCACAGTGGCCTCCATCTGTAAATGTAAGAAATTTGGAACCACCTCCGGGCGGCCCGGCCAAACAGATTATCAGAGAAGGGCCTTAGTCAGTGAGGTGACCAATAATCGAATAGTCTCTCTAACAGAGCTACAGCGTTTCTCTATGGAGCGAGGAAAACCTTCCAGATAAACATCCATTTCTGCAGCACTCCACCAATCAGGCCTGTATGGTAGAGTGGGCAGACAGAAGTAACTCCACAGTAAAAGGCATCTGAAGGACTCTGACCATGAGAAACCAAATTATCTGGTCTGATGAAACAAAGATTTGGCCTGAATGGCAAGCGTCATGTCTGGAGGAAATGCCATTCCTACAGTTACGCAAGGTGGTGTCATCATCATGCTTTGGGGATGTTTTATAGCGGCAAAAACTGGGAGACTAGTCAGAATCGAGGGAAAGATGAATGTAGCAATGTACAGAGACATTCTTGAAAACCTGATCTAGAGCGCTCTAGACCTCAGAATGGGGAGAAGCTTCATCTTCCAACATGACATCGACCCTAAGCACACAGCCACGATAACAAAGGAGTGGCTATGGACAACTCTGTTAAAGTCCTTGAGTGGCCCAGCAAGACCCCAGACTTGAACCCGATTGCACATCTCTGAGAGATCTGAGAATGGCTGTGCACCGACGCTCCCCATACAACCTGTTGGCGCTTGAGAGGTCCTGCAAAGAAGAATGGAAGAAACTGCCCAGAAATAAGTGTGCTAAGCTTGTAGCATCATACTCAAAGACTTGAGGCTGTAATTGGTGCCAAAGGTGCTTCAACAAAGTATTGCGCAAAGGCTGTGAATACTTTATGTACGTGTGATTTTTTTTATTTTTAATAAGTTTGAAAGAATGGCAAACTTCTTTCACGTTGTTTTTATGGGGTATTGTCTGTAGAATTTTGAGGAAAATAATGGATGTAACCTAACAAAATGTAGAAAACTTAAAGCGCTGCAAATATTTTCCGGATGCACTGTATATGTAAAGTGCTGTATAACTTGTCGGCACTACATAAGTACCTAATATTAAATAATAGTTTCTATATGGTACAACAACCTATAATGCAG